>JAVIWB010004509.1:0-598147 GCA_031893035.1 Dermolepida albohirtum | reverse complement strand
AAAACTTATTACATTCCAATTCTAGCACTTTTTTATGACAATAGGTTAAATATGGTTTATTTGAAAAAACTAAAGATTGACATGAAGAAGATACGTGTACACGTTGTAAGTATATAGGTATATAGAGTAAGTACGTACATCACATTTTACACCTAGAATTGGATATGCTCAAGCTGTCTATAAGATGGGCACTGCGAATCATGAATTATGAACAAGAAAGTGAATGCCACGTAATAATTCGAAGTTATTTAGTAAGTTAATTTTTTGAGAGGATCTTTTATGGTTGCCTCTAAATCTAGACGGCAATTTCGACAGTAACATTCTTCCAAAGAAAACCAGGAGATTCCCGTCTGCAGGTGAAGTAATGGTTACTATTTTCCAGAGGGACAATTTTCATAGACTATCTTGCAAACGGTTAACGGTTTACCCTCTTATTTTGTTCTACTAACAAAATTTAAAGAAGCAGTTTCTGAAAAACGAGCTGAGATAAACTATGAAAACGTTCTTTTTCATCATGACAACGTGTCTTCTTTCAGTGTCGTTTATTTACAGATGTTTTGAGTGGAGCTGATCTTTCAAATTCAAATTCAGTGTATCAGTGTTTTGTGGTAGAATGAATATATAGGCAGAGAAAACAGACGTTTTTTAAAATAGTAATTCTTCGTGGCGCCATCTATTAAAAAAATATGTGTTGATAAGGTAGATCTTTCACCAATGTTAAGTCAAAATATCATGACATTTGCAACATTAGAAGCTGAGAACAAAGAGCAAATATCAAGTTCTGTTTTAAACTGGTATATTTGGTAATTTGATGAAACAAGTGTATGGTAATGCGTGTTTATCACGTAGTGTGTATGAGTGGTATAAATGATTTAAAGACGGTCGTATGGACACAAATAACGACGAACATTCTATTAAAAAAAATCTGTTGTTACGAAAAGTAACATCGAACTTGTGCACGAATTTATCAGAAATGAGCCAAAATCTTCATTTAGATACATCGGAATGGAATTAAATAACTCCAAAGATTCAGTTCATCGCATTTTGACATAGCATTTGGGACTGAGAAAGATTTGTGCAAGGTTTGCGCCATACGAGCTAACTGATGATCAAAAATTGTACCGAATTCAACATTGTACAGACTTGATTCAAAACTCAAAAAAGTACGAAAACTTCAGGTAATTTATTGCAACTCCAGAGACCAAACGTCAAAACTCTGAATGGAAGCATCCAAGCGAAGAAAGACCAAAAAAAGCCGTTTGAAGAAGTGAAAAGTGAAGACAATGTTGTTTTGTTTTTATGATTCGAAAGGCATAGTGCACAAAAAGTTTGTACCAACTAGTCGAACAGTCAATGCTGCATATAATTTTGGTCTTATGTTTTTTTTGCGGGTATTCGTTGTGGTCGTCATCAATATCGTGAAAATGTCAGCCGGCGTTTGTTACATGATAATGCGTTATTGCATTGCCCGACGCTTATCATTGACTTTCTAATTATGAAGGCTATTTTAACCATCATCTATTCACCGTGTTCACAGGATTTGACCCCTTGTGATTTCTATCTATTCTCCAAACTACATTAGCCCATGAAAGGACAGCGTTATGCCGACGTCGAAGCCATTAAAAGGCGTCCGCAATGATCTTGGAGGACATCTCTAAAGACGAACTTCAAAATTCATTCAACATGTTAATTGACCGTGCAAAACGTTGTATTGAAGCCGAAAGCGACTACTTTGAATAAAATAAATGAATTTTAGCAAAATAGTAAGCTTTTGTTTTTGTTTTAAAAAGTTTCATTTTCTCTGCGACAGACAGTGTAGTTAAACACTTACTTCAGCATAAGAAGCATTAAGGTAGTTTTGTGCATATTCAAGGTTATTTCAAAGTTATAGAAAATGACTTTTCGAGCTGTATTCATTATTAAATTGCATAATCTTAGATTAGATCCATAGTCGTGTTCAATTCGAATATTTGAAAATATTTTTGAATATTTATCGCTTTTATTGAACACCCAAAAGATGAAACGAGAATATGATAATAGAACATCTGTTACTTATATACTTTTTCAAATTAAATAAGTTTGCTATTATACTTTGATATTAAAACAATTATAGTTAGCGTTGTATGTGGTAGTACTCAATTTTCCTAAATATTACTTCGGATCCCTATTGCAAACTTGAGTAAATAAATTCTTCTCATAGGGATAAGTTTCGGAATATTGTTAGAGCTCTTGTATTTGATATCTATTATCGTTAACATTAATTGACTTGGTGTTGGAAATTTCCAACACTGGCATAACGCCTATAATTGTAAACCTATTCGAATGGAGAGCAGTCAAATATCGTCTCCTTTGATATATAATTTTACCTACGGGTTTTAACTTTAATGTAGTTTCGGTCGTTAAACGCTATCCGTCGCGTTCCCGACATACAGGATGATGGGCAGTCATCA
The DNA here is from genome assembly GCA_031893035.1 of Dermolepida albohirtum. NCBI lineage: Eukaryota > Metazoa > Arthropoda > Insecta > Coleoptera > Scarabaeidae > Dermolepida > Dermolepida albohirtum. The sequence continues at coordinate 595,697 of JAVIWB010004509.1, read as the reverse complement.
GTTAATAAATTAAAAGCGACCCGAAATGAGCTCGCCGTAGTCGTTGGTCTTTTTGCAAATCGATCCATCGGTACCTAGATAATTTGCATACAACAACGGAATACAGGGACACGAAATACACACGGGATGTTTTAATCAAGTTAATAGCATTAGAACTGCACGCATTGAATTCTTCTTAATACTTACTCTTTTAGTCTTTGTTTACATTTTATTTCTTTTCTGTTTGAATTGTCACTCATTTCTTTATAAATAATTTCAAATGGTTTTAATTATCTAGTGTTTTAATAGTTACAGTAAATTATTTGATAAAAAAGAAGCCGAATTCCTAGTTTCGTTTCTAATTTGCTTTTTTAATAAGTGTAATTTCATTGAAGTTTTAAATATTCCAGGATTATTCGTATCTGGAATATTTTTGTAGTTCATATTTATTTAATTGTATAGAATAATACCACCCAATAATGAAAGTGTTAATTTTGGTCATATTTAATTCTTTTACTTTTGTAAAGAGAAAAATATTGACCAAGCTTGAGAAAAGTTTGGTAAAATTTACAGTAATAGTACTGTACAAGAACATTAATGCAAACGACTGTTTATCAAATTTTGTCTTGGTGAATGACACTGCTAGGTTCAAGGAGGATATTGACGGCACACAACACGAGAGATTGCAGAAAAGTTAAACATCTATCATACTAATGTACACGACCACATGAAATAGGACATTTTGTAAAGAGAAGAATACGGACCAAATTTGCGTAAAGTGCTCAGTAATAGTACTATATAAGAACATCATTGCCAATGACTGTTAACGAAATTATGTCTTGGTTAATTTCGCTGCTCACTCAAGGAAGGTAATGACGGCACACAATACGAGAGATTACAGAAAAGTTAAACACCTATCAATCAAATGTTCACGACCACATAAAACATGACATGTCATCAAGCTCGATATTTGAGTTCTTCCTGAACTTAAAGAAGTTTACTTGACGGTGCGTAAAATCGTTTAAGGATCACATGTGTGATATGTTCTTTAAACATGAGAACGATATTTTGTTCAAGCGACTGATAACTAGTAAATTATCTACAATAATGGATTGTTTACAACAGTGTGGTGGAAAAACGGTTTAGGTTCCGACTTGAAAATTTGCTTCTAATGTCTTCGAAAGCAGACATTAGAGAGAGGTACTGCCCTCAGTATGGTGTAATTTTAAAGGTGTCGAATTTTTCGAGCTTCTATTAACGAAATATTTAATTCATATGTGTATTAGGCAGTTTGAACAAAATCATCATTCTGGAACGTTCAGATGTTAATCGCAAGGGAGTAGCATTTTATCACGATTAAGCGACAGTGGATCTCGAATGGGATGTGGTATCACACCCAATATACTCGTATAACCTTGCCCTTTCAGACATACATTTGTTATACTTTCCACAAAGCTCCTTGCGTGGTGTAACGTTTGGCTTAGATGAAACTACAGACTGACGCCTTGTAAACTTTAAAGCCGATAAAGATAAATATGAACATTTATGCAGCTCACCAAAAGATGGTAAAATATTGCCTAAGAAAATGGGCCATATGTAATTAGTTGACCTTTTATATATATTAATAAATGTTTGTTCATAAGTTTACTGTTAGTAAACATATTTGTGTCATGTATGTACATCTGTACATATGTTTGTTTTTGTGCTATTGATGGAAAAAATTCTGTTGGGTAAGATAAAAATAGAGATAACATGCACTTGTAAATTGTCGCGTCCTTGTTAAATTTAAAATTAATCCATAAATAATTGATATTTTATATAGAATGGATAAAATCAAACTTCGAGTTGCTAATAAGTATCTGATTTTACAGGGTTTAACCCCGACAGACATTAAAAATATTATATATGTATTTTTAAGTTTGTTGGGGTTAAAAACCCTTTACACACACACGCACACTCACACACACACACACATATATATATATATATATAATATATTTCCTTACCATAGACATAAGGACATGACGGCAGAACTGTTCCGTCGCTTAGTAAAGAAATGGGCATTCACAACAAGGTTTTTAAAGACTTCGGTGACTATCTAAGTCAGATATGGGCAACCTTTGACATGTTGTGGGCCAAACTTTAATGTGCAAATACGTTCGCGACCCGCATTTAAAAATAGTGCATTTTAAAGTAGTGTTCGTAATTTTTAGCGATAGATATCAGACATGAAATAATACGACAATGTCTCGCGGGCTGGATCAAATTTTACAGCGGACCGGATCCGGCCCGCGGGCCGGTGGTTGCCCACATAGTCATCGTAAATAGATAAAAGCAGAGAATTTTTTATGAAAAACTGAAATTAATAGAAAATAGGATTATTTCGTGACTAATAGTCGTCTAGTTTGTAGTCTATTCGATTTCTTATACTTAAGGTTCGGCAGTGTGCCGAAAATTCAATAGAATTGAAATAAAAAAAAGCGGTAAAATTATATTTACTGCTCTGTATAATCTTCTATCACCTCGATATATTTAGATCAGCGGCGATCCAAAGTCTCTATGTCTTGATAGGATTTAGAACTCTCAATTTCCTTAAAATAAGCAAATATACCAACGTTAATATCATTGTTTCTTGAAAATCCCTGACTTGCAAAGTATATTTATAGGCATCGAAAAAGATAGTAATAGAACGATGATAAATCCGACGAATAAGGTAGGGCAGTAATAAATCGAAGCCTAATTCATTCATTTTTGCCGTAGCAACAATAGTCGTGTGGAATCGTACATTTATCAAAACTATTTTTCATTGGTTAAACTCGAATACTTTTTTTTAGATTTTTTTGGAAGGTAATCAACAAAAATGCTTTTTGGACTTGAAAAAGTAGAAGTCGTTATCTGCTCTGTAGATGGAACAGTCATTATCTTATTTAAGCGAAGAAAATCGCTGTACTGATAGAGTTTAAATTATTGTTTTGTTTCGAGCATACAAGTCTGAAAATATCCAAATCCTTCAAACATTCACAAAAAATTTGCATTTACACACTAATTTCTGAAGAAAGACCCGAATTCTTCAGATCCTTTCTCATTTCACTATAAATATTCGTTGTTGGTAGACCGACTTATCAAGAAGTAGTGCTTAATAATAGTACGAATTACGACGCCAGTCAACTTGACAAGAAATTCGAAACGGTTTTAGTAAAACAGTCAACAGTCAACGAAAATGGATAATCGTAGCGATCTGTAATGTGACAGTTGATATTCTTGCGGGGATAAATGGCTAACGCACCATAAAAATCGCCTGAAACTGTGTCATCTATTCGTCATTTCATGAAATTTTTAGCCCATCCTCGTCTTAGATATACATATACTACTTAACTTTACTTCATTTGGTATTTAACAAAAACGGTCATATTCTAAAAGGATAAATTTATTGAACTAGATTAATTATGTCTTGAATATATTCTAAACTCTGTCTATCTATATATAAGTATATACATATGTATATATACATATATATATACATATATACTACTAAATATATATATTTATATATATTTAGTAGTTTATATGTACATTCAAAAGTAAAGAGGTCCAAGCCTCACGGCAATGTACTCGAATTCATTTACGGATTTTCCTGTACATCACGCCTTGTTTCTCCTAAGTGCATCCCAAAGCAATTAGATAAGTAGCTACTCAAATTGTGAATTTCCCAAGAATGTACGTAAACGTCCACCGCAACTCTCAATTTTACTATCACGTTTGCCGTTTCTCCTTTATTTTGTTCGTGATATAGAATGTATAACATTAGAATTGCTGTAATGGTAATATGACCTTGTTTTTTGCGGGCTTTAAATTTAACGAATCTTCGCCTGGGATTTTTATAGCAATACTTTATTTTTACGTTTCCGAGAAAGTGAATTAAGTTTTTTTGTTCTAAGTTAATTAAAATTTAAAAATAGGGTGCACATAAAATCGCTCATAAAGAAGCGAAAATGCCAGAAGAAAGTTTATAGAAGTATCTTCTTGGTATAATTAGGTGTATCGTGAGAGTCAGGTATTATATTTCAATGTTGATACATTTTCTATACGCAACCGAAAACCTTTAAATAATTTATATAAATGATGTAGCGTATACATAATTATCCTTTTGATGGATTTTCCATTTGAACTGCAAACCGTGAGTCTTGTTTACTAGTTTGTATTAAGTTCAAATTCACTGTTTATTATATCTCACTTCGTACGCCCACTATAATCGTAACAATGTATGCATGTATGTGTAGGAAGCTATAGTAGACTTGCTAAACGCCCAAGCAGTCTTTTTACCATGGAAAATACCAATAATTTGCATGTTTCAAGCTGGCAACGCAAAATGTACTGAATCATTTCTGAGATTAAAAAGATTTTCATATGTAAAATCTAGAACGAGGTCAGGTATACATATTTAAACTTATAAAACTACTTAATTAAAATGGCACAATAAATAATGTTTTGTACAATATTTGAAAGATATGATATGTACAACAATATTATCATTCAAATAAATTATATGACGTAGCATAATATATTCACCAAAACTCTTGTATGTACATCTATGAAAAATGAATGCGTCATGAAACAAGGAACTCGCGCAGTTGATATACATACATCCGAGTTATTTTTAAGAGTTCGTAGTTTCGAATTAAAATACAGTACAAAAGAATTATCTAAATGACCTGGAGTTATCTTTATTCGGTGGATAATTTTATGCTGTTTTGTTTTTAAATATGATTGACTGATCCGAATACACCGTAGACGGGAGGTTCAACTTTCACCATTTTTTCGAACATCTGGGGTCGTATCTCGGCAATAATACGACGAACATTAGCTTCCAAATTGTCCAACGTCGCTGGCTTATCCGCATAGGCTAAGAGTATAATCCATCATTTGTTTTCCGCATGTTAGGTTGATTGTGTCTCAGTAGGTTGATTGTGTCATTCACGGTAAGGCATATAGTGTCTTCTTGAAACCAGTATTCACGCCACGTAATTGGTGAAGGAAATAGTCTATTATCATGGTTCTATAACGCTCGCGTCATTAACTGTAACGTGTTAGTTGGCTTAATTTCTGAAGAAGTATGGTTCGATGTCTTTCTTTCAGTCTATAGAAAGCACCAAATGGTAAGGGTCTTTCATTAAGCGCATCCTATCTTTAAATTTAAATAAAACAAAGCGTATATGAGATATCATCGAAATTTTTTATTCGTTTGAAAGGCCTATCCATGCTATTATGTATGGGATATAATATCGTGCAAATGTCCTCCACGGCTTCGCTGGGTGGTGCGCATCCGATTTTCCATGACTTTGATGTATAAATCGGGCTGAATTTGACCGATGGCATGGGTTACGTTGGCTTTGAGGGCCGCTGTGGTTCGTGGCTTCTTCGCATAGACCTGCGACTTTAGAAAAACCTACAAGAAAAAGTATAACGGGGTCAAATCGCACGATCTCGGTTGCCAGTTCATATCACCTCCGCGTAACATGACCATGCCCTCAAATCGCTCGTGCAGAATGTTCAACGTGGCATGAGCTATGTGGCACAGCGCCGTCCTGTTGAAACCACATGTCGTTAGTGTTCATATCATCCAATTCAGGCCAAAAGCATTCAACCAAAAATGTATGTTATCCTTATAGAAAATTTTGCGCTGAAAACTAGGATCGGCAGCCAGCTAGTTTTCGTTCTATGTAGCACAAGACATAAATGATCGTTATTCGTCTTCAATTCTTATACAAATTGAGTCTTATAGGGATATAGGCTCAACTCTTTCCGCAAAATTTTCCAGAAAGCGTTTTTTAACTCATCGGATCTTCCTCAAAACTACCCTCAACGACGGAAATATTATTTTCTTCCGCGCATATTAATCATTGGCTGTACGAATGAGTGTTATCCGCTAGTGTGTTTGAGTGTCGAAGTACATTCATGTAATAATCCGCCGAGATACGTCATTATGTCGAGCGTAAAATTACAGAAGCTATCTTTGGCTTTGGACTAGAGAACCACAATTTTCGAAATGAAATTGCACAATTCGCAAGCGCTGTTGCAGTGTCAACCTTTCCATGAAAAAATTGAAAACTTTAGTATACAATAGCCTAAGAAACACCCCATAAAGTCAATCTGGCTTGTAGACATCCCATGTCGTCCTTCATTGTTTTTATTCGGTTTCCAAGTTGAGAATGTTTCTTTAACATTAATGTTCCACTCATTGACATTTCGTTTACTTCTACAAGGAACATTTTTAGGACTACTAATATCTTCGACGTTACTGCACTGAAACTGGGGGCCTGTTAATTCGGGAGACACTTACGTAGTTACTTTTTTGTGGATATTTGGATCCTTGGTAGAGTGATTTTGATAGAGCTTGCTAGATATTGTTTAAAGTTTGTTCCATATTGTGTAAAAAATATACATCATCACGATTAATGTCGCTGCGATGCTTTAGGATTTCTGTAGACTCTTTGATATTAAAACTGTGAAAATAAGGGTTGCGGCAAAGAATTTGGGTACTATCAAGTTCGCTTTGGTTTTAGTTTTCCAAATTGTACTCGACAAGAGCAAATAAACCAACTCGTAATGTCTTAGAGTGTATGTGTGCTAACCAAATACTTTGATTTATCAAACTACAAATTATCATATGGAATTCTGTAAGTGAGTTCTTTGATGATTATGGTCTTAGAAAAGGGGTTCGATAGTGTGGATAGGCGCTTTCAAAAAGACTACTGTGTTATTGACGACACTATGTAGTATATATAAAGCACATATGTTTTGATATAAATGGAAGTGTATTGAGAAAGGGAATTGAAATGTCTTGGGATGATATCTTGCGTGGAATAATCGTTGTTGATCAAAGTTTTGGTTACATAGGTAAGTTCTCAAGATGGTGAATTAGGTTCAGACATGTTGAAGGCTCATTAAGCTAAGTTTATGACACATGTTTGGGTGTATCGATAGGTATAATATATTCACGTAGCCATCAATACTACGGTTAACCATGACGTCTAGGAATTCTCCTTGACTGTACTTTCAGAGTGAAATGAATAGAACTATGTTGAAAATGTAAGACAGTAAATAAATTTCTCAGGGAATCATATCCACGTGGCCATATAACGAAACTACCATTAATCTAAACAAGAATTTCAATTTTTATGCACAGATCTTGTTGTTTGGATGCCTTTATGAAAATGTTGGCGAAAAGAGACTAGGAAATCCATTTCTGTATCAAATACTGATAAGCACTACCAAACATCAAATTAATCACAAGTACAGGTTAGACAAGTCTAACAGGTAAACTATGTGATCGGGCTGGTTATCAGAGGATAGAATCTGCAAAAATTATTTGCATTGTGTCAGCTATGGGAAAGAAACGCAAAGAAACGTTAGGTGTAAGAATTCTTTGTAAACTTTTTGAAAGTTTAAAACTATAGAGAAGTACGAAAATATTCTTTTAATGTTAGGTCCAATATTTTATTTTGAAAGTTGTATTAAACTTTCAGAAAGTATTCCCTAATAGTCAATATATTTTTGCATTAGCAAATACTTGTTTTCAAAGACATTGGCTGCTAGATTGAATCTGTATAGTGGATAACGCGTCAAATTAATGTTTCCCTAGTTTCGCAGTTCGAGCGGTGGTATGTGAGCGAGGGTTATTATAATGCAATATGACTCGTGTTATAATCGTTCAGAATATGACCAGTGGTATAGAAGAAATTAGTTTTGTTGATAGAACAATTAGCAACTGGCACAATCTAACTTTTAAGGTGATAAGTTATGGGATGCCATTTTAGAATATTAATGGAAATATACACTCTAACCGACTGCTACATTCCAGAATAGGTTGCGAGCTACATAAAAATACGTTAGTCTATGTAAAGGGAAATGTGGTGGAGCTCAAATAAATGAATACGTATTACACGTTGCATCATATGTATATGTGGAAGAGCGTACAGTTATTAAGTATTCTATTTACTCCTTGGAAATGTATAAATTGTACTCTTCAATTAGGCTAGCTCTCCTAGAAATGCTGTTGGTGCACGTGCATTCGACAAATTGGTAATATAAATATGTACATAGAAACTCTTTCTTTCAAATATGAATTTGTAACCCCAGTTTCACATATGCAGTATTTATCGGCGGCCAAGCAACATTTATTTATTTCTTAGCAAATAACATGGTAGTGATCGTCTTGACGAACTATTCGCTAAAAAATCTTCCACGATTGACTAATGTTGATACCTAGAGCCAACGAATATGAATTGTTCCTTCAGTAACGCGTAAAATTTCCTAGATAAATAGACGGTTTCTAGAATTGGTTAATTGCAAACAAAATTTCTATAAATGTACGACTTGAAAAATTAGTATGAATTTAATTGTTTTTTTTTGGTTAATGTATTCTTGTGGTACTGTATCGTAGGATACAATGGATATATGTACATAATATTGGAGAGCTTCAAAGACCTCTTCCCATCTCTGAAGACATGAAAGAAGATGGTACTCAATAGTTTCTTCTAAGTGACCCTGAACGGTCAGAATACTTCTTAGAAACACTAGATTAAGTTTCATTTCTTGTTATTTGTTCTAAATGTTTTAAATTCTTTATGGTTATTATTTTCTTTCATAAATGTAGATATCTAATCTTATTAAATTTAATAAATCATACTTTATAAGTTGTAACCTAAAAAAATTAAACGCTAAGCCTAGTTTTTTTTTTACATGAACCCCAGCTCAGCTCTTAGAAAGTTTATAAAATAATTTATAAAAGGAATCCTAAATATAAAAAAGTATTGCGGTATAATACGTATAATGTAGATTTTGTTCTTAAAATTTATGAATACATCCTCAATAAGCAAGAGAGTAACTAAGCTCATAGAGCATATCACAACAACATACTTTTGGAAAGAAAATGTTCCGGAAATATTTAAGTTACAGGAATCATTGTTTTTATCTTACTATTGGCACATATTCCAATATCGTTCTCATTCCAACTAGTGTTTAGATGATAGAAAGAAGGTTATTAATACGACAACCAATAACAATCCGAGTGTATTTTGTTATTCTGGCCCATGTTATGCATACATACAACAAATGTTTTCGAAAAGAACCGTTATCCTTATGGTGTATTATATATTACTTGTATTATATTACATTTTAATTATTAATAAGTTATTCAATTCAACAACTATATACAACACGCCGTGTTGCTTTGTAAATACGTGCTAACTATATTTTAAAGAAAAGGAGTCGTTATAGTCAAAAATAACTATCTTTAGTATTAATATACTCATGTATATCAAATTGATACCAAAACAAGCACTCTCCGTGCTTATGTTCAGATACCATAAAATTAAGCTAGTAGTTTGATACATAACGTTCGATACTGATTTGACGAGAAATGGGACTCGAAATGAAATAAATAATGCAAAGGGTATAAAGATGTTTAATGTTTTTAAACATATTCTTATTCAGCTTTAACGCACTTGGACCTAAGAAGCTGAAATGTTGTTAAGCTATTTTGCAATAATTTTTCTGAAGATTCTTAAAGTACTCCGTCGTTGCCAAAAGTTCTTCATACAATCTAAATTAGGTTTCCAGTAAGAAAAGTTTGGTTTTGGGTAATTAATGGAAGTGTATTATTCGTCAGATCTAACCTCAATCTAATAAACAATGTGAGTGAGGTATAACTTTAAATTTCAATTGATGCCATTTTTAGAGAATTCGGCTGGTGTGAGAAGGTGCATTGTCGTGATGAGAAAGAACTTTTCGTGAAACATTCCAGGTTACTTAAAGTATTATAGGTGTAGAGTGGCCTTTTGCAAGATAGTTATCAAATTATTTCCTTTGAACTTCAAAAAAACCTAGCCATTGTCTTATCTGCCATTGGAAATGTCTTGGCTTACTTTAAGAGTGAATTATCATGATGTGACTGCTGTTTAGATTGCCGTTTAGATTCAGGCTCATAGTTGTGAAGCCAGTTTTTATTAACTGTAAAATAAATTCGACCCTTGTTAAACAAGATTTATAGTACTCACCGTGCCGATAGTTTGGGCATATCCAATTCTATGTGTAAAATGTGACAATTATGAGTTCTGTCGATGTGTTCCATGATGGTAATTCTTCGGTTATTGAAAACGATATTAATTCTATTGAATATTTCCGAAATTTTTTGCAATTTTTGACAATCCTACTTTCACATAGTCATCAATGTTAATATCATCAGGTTTACACTGCGCGACCCAGCGAAAAAGTGTGGTTTTAAAAAATGCATTATCACCTAAGGTTTCTTGTTTACCCACCCTCACTGCACACTCAAAGATTAAAAGAATTTTTGTGTTGTAAAATATAAATATTGGACTTAATCATGATTTATTTATACATTTTGTGATTTTTCATTCAAAAACACTGTTATAACATTCAAATTAAATATCGAAATTAATCAAACTTCTCTTGTAGTTTTCCGAAAGACAGTGGAGTACCATTTCCTCGCATCTTTGCAATAGATTGATATATATTGTGTGGTATCCATTTCACGTTTACCAACGAATCGCTTCGGAGTGGAGTCAAAAACCTTTTTTTTAATATATCAGCTTCAGATGTGATAACTTTTATCCTACATGTAAGGTACGGCTCTTTTCTTTGTCGACATGGTTTCCTCTCCATCACTAGAAGGAAAAAGCGAGTTCAACTTTTCCTTTGAGATTGATCAATAATGTAATTAGTTGTTCGGGCCTTTTATCTCAGGTTAACTTTCTTGTGCCGTCATATCGTACCCATTCGTTATCACGTTTTTAATACCGGTGGCCAGAAATAGCATATTTTTAGAGGCTTCTTTGGTACACATCCAGACATAAATCCTTGCAATTCCCAAGGATTTCTTTGATATCAGTATTGCTTGTTTTGCTTCATTATTATAATTCTTTTTCTAGATTAATTTTTATTAGTAGAAATGTTTCAATTTATTTAGGTTTGAATTCTTTTTCCATTATAATTGTATTTATATACTTTTCTTTATTTTCGAATTTGTAGAAAACAAATATGTATAACCACATATTTAATTATGTAAAATTATTATCCTGCAAATAGGTTTTTATTGGATAAAGAATATTATTATACTGTGATAAGAGTAGAATGAGCATTTAATTAACTAGACCACTTAATATATGTTCATTCATGCCCAAAACATGTTCGAAAAAATACTTGATTTTGGCAAAATCGAACACTTAATATCGGGTTTAATAATATCGTAATATAATGAAAACCTTTGATATTGACAAATCTTCTGCGTTAAATTTTACATTTGCGGGTGACGCGAAAATTTAGCAAAACAGTTTAAGTGTTTGACGACGAAAATCCGCAAATAATTAGAAAGAAGATTGTTAACAATGTAACATATTTTTACAAGTTATTGCTGCTCAAATATATGTAGATTAAACTGCAAAGAAAATGTTACGGTGTTGCCCTAAATGTCTATCTGATTTTTACGATGTGTAGAAGAATTTCGTATATGTTGAAAAAACAGGGGAGAATTTTTAATTTAGGAAGAAGGAATGTGAAAGACATTACGACCAAAATGATTTATAGATAAATTATGAAACTTTACAGGACAGTAAGTACATTCAGTACCTAGAAAGTTTAAAAATTAATAAATATAATTACTTGGGTTTAATGTAATTAATTGGATTTAAATGTCTAAGTTTAAATAACTTGTCCCTTGAAATTAAAATTTAATATTTGTAAGCTACCACCCTTCCTCTCTAATACGTAATTTTACAAATATAATGTTTTTTAGTTTTCATTCACATGATAAAGCCATGGTATGATGAAACAGTAATGTAGTAGTTATAAATAATTGAAATTACATTTTCAGTTATTTTTTATTAACCCTCCATCACTATAGTATATTTCACTTACTGCGTTACTATAATTGGGTGTAACCCACCCATGCGTTTAAAGTGTCTGCGTTTCTTAACTGCCAAATTCAAATATACATAAAATGTAATTTTTTGAAGTAAGGAGCACTAAAATACCGAACAAATTTAGTTTTAGTCACAAATCTATTATTTTATTTCAACTTATATGTTGTTTATTAACATTTCATTAAAAAAAGGAAACAAAAAAATTATATTAAATGGATTATGTAATTCTAGTGATAATTAAAAAACTTTTTAAGCAAATCCTCTGCGGATTACTGAATTCGAAAGCTAAAAAGATAAAGAAAATAAAGTTATTTAATAATGTTTTTGTAAACAAAGTAAAATTTTGCGTAAAAATTGAACTAAGTACCAACAAAATTGTAGTCACTCATCAAATCCATCAAACATATCATCATGGTTTTCGCAGTTGTTTGTCAATTCTGAATGTGTTGATTGATAACAATTAGTACACAGTGGGTAACTGTGACTTTTACAAATAAAAATGTCGCACTTGCAGCATGTTGTTTTTGTTTTACGGTCCTTTTTATTACCGCATACCTGACAACGATTCTGTTTAAGTTTTTTGGCTGGTGGTGATATGTCTTCGGGTTCATTCTGCTTTCCAGAAAGTTGTTTGGTAAATTTTTGGCAGCTTATTTTGATATTAGTTGGCAATGTCTTAATTGTGCTACGTTTTTCCATATGTGGCGTAATAAGCCTAAACGCCAAATCCTTGATGAAAGGTGAACGCTTTTTGTATTTTAGTGGTGGATTTTGAGTGCACAACAAAACAATACGTGCATTTATGGCAGCCACATTCAGCAAATAGTAGAATATTACCAGAGGCCAGCGATTACAATTTCTGGCTACGTTATATGTAGAACATAACTGGTCAGTCGTATCGACTCCTCCTTTGGTTTTGTTATAAAACTCAATTATTGCGGGCGAACACTTTGGAACATCTAGCAGCTTACCATCTCTATGCATGGTAGAGAGCAATAAAACACACTTATTTTTTTTTGGAATATACGATAAAATCGTACTTTTCTTTCTAAATCCAAAAATCGTCGAATAAGTTGCACGATTTTTGGCTTGCGAAAACGAGGGTGGTAAGACTCTTTTGTTCTTTCTTATGGTTCCCAGTAATGTCGTCTTTTTTTCTAATAAGTATTCACCTAGACCGTAAGACGTAAACTAGTTGTCAGTGCTTATATTCCGACCAGCACCTTGAAGGTGTTCGGTTATTCTTTTAACAACTTCCTCTAGCTTATTTGATAAATTATATGGTCCAAGCGGTTGTTGACCACAATAAACTTCCAGCTTAGAAGTGTAATATGTAATAGAATCTACGGCAGAAAAGATTTTGATACCATACTTTGCTGGCTTGTTGGGAATATATTGCCTAAAACTGCATCGTCCGCGAAAACTTTCCAAATTTTCGTCAACCGTGATATAACAGCCACAAGTAAAGTTTTTTTCACAATTTTGATTGAAAGTTTCAAAAAGTTCACGTATTGTCGAAAGTTTATCGAAGTTTTGACGCTCTTGACGGGTATGCACATTGTCAAAACGAATACATCTCAATAAAAACTGGAACCGATTATAGCACATTGTTGCTGCAAATATTTCCAGTCCAGTGCCATCTGAAGCCCATGTATCTCGTACGTTAACATGTGACGACTTGTGCAAACCAGCGATATACAATAAACCAAGTAAAGCACTTATTTCATCTTTGTCTGTAATACGTGCATTCCTCAAATCTTTGTATTTTACTTGCATCTTTAAAATATAGATGTTTGTATATTCCACAACGAGATCCAAGAAGTTGAAAAAAAGTTCCCAACTTTCAAATGGCGTTCTAACATTTTCTGAAGCTGATGTTACCTTTGAAACTTTTACAAATATATTTTCAGCCGGTGTTCGCGTTGTTGGAAATGGATCTTTTCGCCATGTAGTTCCATCTTTACCGACGTATTGAATTTCATCATTTCCTTCGTCTTCTTCAAGTTCCTGCTCAGAATCTGAGTCATGACTGCTCACTATTTCTTGGTCACTTTCATCACTATTTTCACCTCCAATATCATCTTCCTTTCTCAAGTTAATATCTGATAAAAGTGACATCAGTCGCTCCTGCTCTCTTTCGTAAGAACTCATTTTTTTACTTGTTAACACTACGTGATACACTTTTATACTGACAATAAAAATTATATCGTCGTTTTGTACGTACAAAAAACAAAAAGAAACTGTTCATACCTGTATGTATGTATATAATGCCCATGGAATAACGGTACATCTATTCGTCATAACAACAGTTGGGCTTATTCGCAAAAAAAAAGAAAGAAACACATGTGCTTTTATTTATATTAGCGATCACTCAAAGTAATCGCTAAAACTATGTCGAAGGTTACTATCAATGGGTATAAAACACCCAAAAAAATGAAACACTATTACTATCGCGGGTGTAAACCACCCAAGCTCTTTTTAAAATAAATTTTATATAAATATAATCTCGGATTAAAGTAGTAGAATGTACTTCTAAACATAAAAAATCATTCAAAGGTGGATAACATTATAATAAAGGGACGATTTTCATAGAAAATTATATAGTTTACTTAAAAGTTCAGCCTTTTGAGTGGAATCCACCCAGACGATAGTAACGGAGGGTTAAGAAGAGCTTCGTGTCCTGTTGAATATTTACACTAGAACTTGCTAATGCATTTTTGTCCCTTACTAAGAATGCGCGTAAAGATACATATAAAAATAAAGGCTTCGAATTTATTTAGATAATTGTCTAAAATCAAAAAAAGAAATTCTTCCTTATTATCTTTATAGATAAAATTCACTAAAGCCTTTATTTAAACACCTGAAATCATAAGCACTTTTGAAGCATCTGACAATTCAGCCATCTTTAAGTAAGTACATTGTAATTAAAATTTTTAAAATTTTATTATTGTATTAAATTTCGATTTATTTTTTCAAAAATAATTGTAGATAATTAACGATGAATTTACCTAAATTATAGGCATGGTCGAAACATATTAATAGTTAATTCTTATAGAAATTTTTATTCTCAAATATGGAGAATATTATGTGAGTCATTTGAAAATAATGTACTTATACATTACCTCTAATGATCTTCGGAAAGTAAGGGGTTATTCCTTATCTGTAACAAGAATGGTCAAAATATTGAAAATGTTCTCTTATCTTTTGGTCATTTAACATTAATGCAATGATTTTGCGAAAAAGTAGTTATAGTGTAGAAGTATATTTAATTACATTAAAATCAATAAAATTGTATCGTATGACAACAGCGCTGCTTATAATTAGATATAAATTGGTACAAGCTTGAGTGAATTGTATATATCACTATGCATTTTAGCTTAAATTGATATAAAAAAAATAATTATGCAAAATGCAACAACATTCACTGTACATAAAGATGTGATGGAAAATTGAATTTACACTTAATGAATTTATGTACGTCATGTCAGCTTGCAAAGAGGTAAGAATTTTCATAAACACTATATATCTATCTACATATACATATGTATAAAGGTACACAATTTATTTCAAACAAGTTTAGTTTGATTTCATATTCTATAATAATGTATGGAATACTTTACTTCAAAACCAAACAGTGTAAACAGATTTTGTTAATCTTGTAAGATATATTATTAGGTGCGCAACTAAGTTCTCGCTGTTTTTCAAGAGATAGCTCCAGTAATAAGTGCTGGTCGATTGTGACATAACCAAAACGCCATGAACCAAGCTTAGACATATGGTAAACAATCCACTTTGACACATTAGTGATTTTGTTTTTGCGTCATATACTTTTGGTTGTGTGAAAATGTCTGATTTTGTGCCAAACAATCGTTATTTGCGGGAAGTGTTGCTTGTCTTCTTTCATTCGAAGAAAACGGGGGCTGAAGCGCATCGAGAACTCCAAAAAGTTTACGGAGATGGTGCCCTAAGTGAAACAACGTACCGTGATTGGTTCCGTCGCTTCAAAGACGGTGATTTCGATGTTGACGACCGTTCGTGTGAAGGAAGGCCAAAAACCTTCGAAGGCGCTGAATTGGAGGCATTGCTCGATGAGGATCCATGCCAAACGCAAAAAGAGTTTGCCTCAGCATTAGGAGTTACCCGCCAAGCCATTTCCCAGCGATTGCATGCGTTGGGAATGATTCAAAAACAAGGAACTTGGGTTCCTTATGATTTGAAGCCAAGAGACGTTGAGCGTCGGTTTTTCGCCTGTGAACAACTGCTCCAGTGGCAAAAAAGGAAGGGTTTTTTTCATCGCATCGTTACGGATGATGAAAAATGGATTCATTACAGCAACCCAAAGAGAACAAAATCATGGGGACTGCCCGGTCGTGCTTCTACGTCGTCGATTCGGCCGAATATTCACGCTGCGAAGGTTTTGCTGTGTATTTGGTGGGAGCAGGGCGGTGTTATTTATTATGAGCTGTTGAAACCGAACGAAACCATCACTGGGGAACGGTATCGAACTCAATTGATGCTATTGAGCCGAGCACTGCGCGAAAAGCGCCCACAATACGAGCAGAGACACGAAAATGTGATTCTACAGCGTGACAACGCTCGGCCTCACGTTGCCAAACCCGTTGAAACCTACTTAAAAACGTTCAAATGGGAGGTCCTACTCCACCCGCCATATTCCCCAGATATTGCGCCGGTCGATTATTACTTGTTCCGTTCCATGGCACATGGTCTGGCTAATCAGCAGTTCCACTCATATGAAGACATCTCAAAATAGCTTGATTCGTGGATAGCCTCAAGAGACGAACACTTCTACCGTGACGGTAATCGAGCTCTGCCAGAAAGATGGGAAAAAGTTGTCGCTAGCGATGGGCAATATTTTGAATGATTCATTTGTAAATATTTTTTCACAATAATATATGAGGAGCAGACTTGCAAAACGCATTTTGTCCATTTTTGTAATTTTTCAGGAAATCCGAAAAACGGTAGCACAAAAACTGTAAGAACTACAAAAAATTACTTCAAGTAAATTATTTGCATTTAATAGAGAAGAGTCAAACTATAAAAGTTCGTGCTGGGAAAATAACAAATAACTGTTAAAATTAAAAAAAATGACAGGACATAATGCAGTTTGCATGTCTTTTGTGGACAAAATGCATTAAGAAAGTCTGTAATGTAATATTTTACTGTAAAAAGTACTTAATCCATAAAACAAATTGTCATTTAATGTTAATTTAAACAAAAAACGTTTATACAAAAAAAATTTATTTAAAAATCGATTATTGAATGAAAAATGACGTTTTAAAGGATTATGCAAACGTTTAAATAAACTTTTAAAAATACAAAAATCAAAGCAATAAAATAAATTTAAAGAAAATTGGGATGTTCTTCATCCACACATTCGCAGTCTTGAACTTCTTCTTCGCTATCTTGTTCATCAGGATTCTCTTTACTAAAAACTGGGATCATCCATCTTAAATCGGGATCATCACACCATTTTTCTCCAGAGAGCGCTACAAGTAGTTTCCTTAGGCTGCCTAATTTTTTCTTTTTAATCGTATGTCCAAGAGGTAGTTCTGGAACTTCAATCTGATCAAGGCGTCTACGCCCTTTTAGTGGTTTGAATTTCTTTGAGTAATCATTGTTTCTGTATAATAATTCTGATTTTACTACAATTGACTTTGTAGACTTTCCTCTTTGTATGCGAATTCTTTTGCATGAGCTAATTGCTGGTTGTTTTTAAGACATTTTGAAGCACTTTTAATATTAATTAATGGCCAATCAGTTCCTAGTTTTCGAACTTCACCTATCTTAGAATACAACTCATAATACTTCTCTGGTGTTTTAATTACACTATAGCGTCTTAAAATTTTTTCTACTTGGCCAAAAATTCTATCTGCTGGAAGATGTCCACGTACTGGGAACGTGAGTTCAACGCTTTTGATTGTAGAAGGGGCAAAATGGTTTACCCAGAACATTAGTAAGTGCACAATAAAGCTGTTTTTATTTTGCCCCCACAACCGTCAGCAAAGAGTCGAACACAAGTTATATCTGGAGAAAAAGTGGTCTTCTTTAAAAAGTCTAGTAGAGCCGAGGATGTTTCTGTGGCTCCTCTTCCAGCTTGATGTTCCATCCAAGAGTAGAAAATAGGATCTTTGCAGTTAATACCAGTTATGCAAAAAAAGTAAAGTGCAAGTTGTTGTGCATAAAAAGCTTCTTGTATGGGTACTTTTGGAAGTACTTGGACCTGCTGAAGGTCAAAGCAAAACGAAATCGAATTAGGTGGATGTTCCTTCATCAGTTTATGGAATTGCGCGCTCGAAATTTGTGTACTTTTAACTTGGTTGTAAGTTGTTGTTTCTGGTCCACTTTTTCAGAAATATTAATTTGGGTTTCTGTTTTCACACAAAACCCACAAACATCTGTGGCGGGGCTTCCAAAGCCAATGTTAAAATTGTTATTGAAAATTCTGCTAAAGTATTTATAATTTACTTGCAGTTTTTCATCTGCTTGTTGGTTATAACATTCCCAAAGTTTCGTAATGGTATACACTTGATTTATTTCGTCCGTAATGGCTTTCTTTTCCTTTTAATTGGCTTATAAATCTTTTAACAGCACTTAGTTTTTCGGTATATTTTGCTGAACGTTTATCTCCTCCTCTTTTTTCGATAATTCCTGATCCTTGTTTAACCTTCCTGCAGATTGTATTAATTATTCTTTGTGACACACTGTATATACCCCGAAAGAACTTTTGGCATACCTGTTGTTTACTGCCATCAATAAATACCTGTAAAAAGAGCAAACATTGTAACTGATTTTTCCAAATTACATACAAGAAAAATTTACAAAATATTTAACAGAATAATCATGAGCTTTGCCGTTTTCCTTACGGCACTGGGTACGCTTTGGATTTTCAACCTGCATTAAATGTGCAAGAATCTTGAGAAATTTTATTCGTTTCTTTGAAGAAATTTGAATATCTACAAAGAAAGAAACCAAGGTACTTACATAGATTCTAACCTAAAAATAATAAACCTACCTTATTTGCTTTTTTCGCTCCTTTGATGTAACACTTTGCTTTCGTTTCCGCGTACCTCGATCACTATCTATATCACCAACAATATGCTCATTGTCCAAACTTTCCATTTTTATATCACAAATTAATTTAAAACACTGCAAAATACATTAGCACGCTTAGATTGCCTCAAATAAACTACCAAACTGCATTAGGTCCAATGTTTACGGACAAAATGCTATTTGAATGTCCATTTCCTTTGGACAAAATTCACTTTGTTTGTCCAAGTGATTTTGTCGCTTTATTTAAACTGGGACAAAACGCACTTTGAACGTCTAAGATATTACAAAAACCTAGATATGCTTGTGAAGAATACAGCGCCACCTCTAACTCAAAACTGAAAATTTTGGACAAAATGCGTTTTGCAAGTCTGCTCCTCATATATATACTTTACACCTAATATATACATACATATATACTTTTTTCTTTTATTCGTACCTGTTTATTATTAAAAATTCTAGTGAATAAAATAAATGTACAGGAAAATATATTAAATATATTATTACAGATTTTAATGACAAATGAATATTTCTTTAATCTCTGTTATTTTAAAATAAGTCCAGCGAAATCATTGCTGTAAACGGGAGTATAAATGGTTCTTTGTATACGTCATTGTACAGCACCTCTACTGTAATGTGACTCTATTTGTAAGTTGTATTGTATTCGAATATGTTTGCGGTAATATAAGTATTCACCAATGAAAGAATAATCAAACTTTGGCTTTTATTGTTGTAAAATAACTTCCTTCCGGAAATAAAATATTCCTCTACATAAAAAAGATTTTCCTCTTTTTTTTTAAAATGTAAACACCACACATTTTAATTAAGTAAAATAATAACGATAATATTTGCTGGTACAATATTTTATAATATTTAACGAAATATAACACAAAGAATATGGGTTAGAAGATTTACTAAATTTTTGCATAGGTAATTATACTAGGACTTGATCTTATTAATCTACTATTTATTGGGCACTTTCTCTCAATTGTAGGTGGAATTCATTATTTGGTGCATACAATATTTAACATGAAAATACAATTTTTACAATATAACGAACTAGTAAAAATAATGTCTAATTATAATTTTGAAATGAACCTGCAGAAAATATATTGCATGATGCTATAATAAACGTATATACGTTTTTGTAATGTCTACGTTATTTAATTTACACTAAATTTGAAGAATTTAAGAAGAATAAAGTTTTGCATTACTCCCGTAAACAATTTAAGTAAAATTACTCTTTTAAAACCGAGAATTTAAATTCTTTGATTTTATAATTACAATTCTGTGTCGACAACGAAAGTCGATGATTAATAGGATGATATGGAACGATGTTGCGAGAGTTTTGGCATTAAATAGTTTAGTTTATGTATGATAATTAAATGAGAAGGGTTGCTTTTTATTTCACAAATACAAAAACAGTTAATAAACTATCCAAATTTAAAATATGAAGCCAATGGGGTACGTCGTTTGTCGTTCGATAAATAATTATATACATATATAAGCACAAACATATATAAAAAAAGCATTTTAGTACTAAACGACATATAGACAATAAGGCATGTCTGATTTTTGTGCACGTGTAATATACCTTTTTGCGTCTTCAACAAAGCCCACTTTCACATCTTTCGGAAAAATATATTAATATATATTAGAAATTAACCAGTAGATGTACATTACAAGGGGCAAAACCACACATCCGAGAAGAGCTTGAAAATCATACGCGTTCAGAAATTGTAAATGAGAAAATATTGATTGCTGTTGATGAAACTAATTACGTAAGAAAAGAACAAGATGGCATGAAAGCAGAGTTACTAGCAATACTATTGTCTGCAAAAAATTATAAAGTGCCAATGCTAAATGTATAGCGCAGCTTGTACAGAGAACACTTAAACAGAGCATGAAAAAGTTACGCAGAGCTTGCCCATGCGTTCCTTAATTCTCTGCACCAATTCTAACTGGATCAAGTTCTTGGTTAAGGTTATGTTCAACTAATATAATATTTTTCATAAACTCAAATTTGTTATGAAGTTTAATCCTGGTGAGGCTAATGCAAGCAAAGTGTCCCAGAAGCACTTTGAAGTTCCTCGATTTGCTGGTGAATTAAGAATTTTGCACAAAAATGTCATTATTGAACGTAATAGATAAGCTGCAAAATATCAGTTTGTCATTAGTTGGGTCTTTGTACATATTGGATAACATAAATCTTCATCTCCAATCACTAATAGACAAATCTGGTAGATTTGCTAATAAAAAGGCATATGATGAGCACAGCGAAATTCCAGATTACAGTGATGAACATTCTTCTAGTGAGCAGGGATTATTTAAATGTGCGAATATTTTAGTTCTAGAGCGTTCGTTTTTAACATATTCATATAATGTATTACCACGGCTACAAACATATTTTAATGAAACTCCACTGAAAACATTGGTGATTCTATATGTATACGCTCATACACATCCATCTTTATGTTAAAATTATCAGGTTAGTTCATGTATGTATGTACAAATGTGTATCGCATGTTGCATTAGATTTTTCGTAGATGTGTAAGCAGTGATTGCAAGAACAAAAGAAAATCTCAAAAAGTCTACAAGTAAGATAGAAGAAAGAGGAAGAGTGAGCGGTCTAAAAATAAAAGAACATAACGAAATGCATGGAAATTATGAAGAAGAAAGAGAACAAAAATAACGAAAGTTTAGAAATAATAAACGACTTCGGTAAAAAATACATGTTTAAAAAAGTAGACAAATTTAATTATTTGGGAGTAACAATAATAAAAAGTGGACAAGAAAGGAAAGAAATACAGTCGTAAAACCGACGGTGGCATATAGATGTGAAATCATAAGAAGTCAGCGATTAAAATGGTTGGGGTACGTGTCAAGGATGAAAGACGAAAAATCAGCAAAACGAGTCCTAACAAGAGTAGTAACCGGAAGAAGAAGCAAGGGCAGACCTCAAACTACTTGGGTTCAGGTAGTAAAACAGGATATGAAGTTGATGGCCATCCCGCACTTGGGAAAGTTAACAAGAGACAAAAAGAAGTGGACACAGGTATGTAACCAAGCGATGGACCTCTAAGGCCTCAAGAGATATATGCAGTGTAACGTAAGTTAAATAAATAAACTAATATTAAAGGAAAATCGAATAACGAACCGCTCCTACTGTTCAGGTCTAATCATCAATGTTGAACAAACCTTCGGGTTTGTAGTAACGTACAGTTGCGTCGTGAAAGCTTGATAGGATTTATAAATAAAATAAATAGTGTATCACTAACATGATGCTTCGGCTCCCATCGGCTTCTGTCACTGGTTACTCGGGAGTTTGTTTAACCTTACCAGTCATTAATCTAATATTAAAAAAATTGTATTAGGTAATATTCTATAAGTGTAATTTTTGTGTGACGTGCTGTATATTCAAAGTACTTTATTTTTATTTCAGGGTAGAGCATGTATAATAATATATTTATTTAGCAAAAATGTCCAAAAAAAGTTAAAGATGTTTACATTACAAATATTAAAAGGGGAACTGAATTAAAAAGGAAAACATTGTTGCTGCAAAGATACTTCAATGTTAAGTAAATTATACATTCGAAGGTTAAGAAATGCGAAGAAATACATTATATGAGAAATACCTTGAATTCCTAATTTTGCTTATTAGCTGCTCTTTGTTTAAGCACGAAATAAAAGGGAAATATTTGAAATAAGAATTTTTTAGTACATATTGCTTACTTAATATTTCTAAATTATAAATTTTTGTGAATAAAAAGCCATATTTTAACAATTTACTAAACATATAAAAAGTAATGTACATTGTTCAAAATAACCGAGATTTCATGAAAATGGTAATAAATTAAAGTTGTTTTAACAGAGCTATTTAATTTTACAAAAGTTTTATTGCAATTATTCTTACAAAAATTAAAGATTAATAGTGTGTGTGACTTCCACAAACATCTGAAAACCTCGACATTTTATTGGCATGAAGTAACAAACTAACATAGCAAATATTTCTTGTGGAATCGTCTACTATCATCATGATAGTAAATTTTTAGTGGTAGCAACAAACACTTCGAATCTGAGTTGCATTAAGAGCGTGATTGCTACGTACCAATTAGGTATCCATTGTTTCTTGGTATTTTCGATGTTGACCAATCTTTGCTTTGTCTTCGCTAAGCACCTCCAAAGTCTAAAAATTACACTTTTGCTTACTCCAAGCACTTCAGCAAAAATCTATTGTGTTCTTCCACTTTCCAGTTAGAACTTTTGGATACTGACCGAGGAGCGCCTTGAATCGTGTTTTTGTACCATACACTTCAGCAACGATCGCTTAATATATGTCAAAACACGTTTCTACGTTCGTTTCCTTGCTTCAAAAGTTTATAGAAGTAGTTGATTATTATATAACTATCACTACTTTTTGTTATTAATCGCGTAGATAGTCCGTTAATTGTTTTAAGCAGAGTATATACGTATGTAATTTATAAATGTCGTAAATATAATAAGTATCCCTTTTAATTCAAGTTTCCAACCAATCGATTTATTTAGATGAACTATGAATTTCAATGTGGATGTTCTAATTAGTGCGCTAATTGAAGAAACTATGAACACTGAAGCAGTAATTATTCGCACAGGTTTAAAGGTAACTACCTTAAAATATCTGTTGGTAATGCTTTACCCCTCTTTCACTAATATCTAACATAGATATGTCTAGAGTTTGTGTTCGTTAGATTTTGCATTGATATAAGATCAAGTATGGCAGTAATGCGTAAGTATTGAAAACAATGTATTCATGATGACGGTGAAAAATAATGGAAAATTGTTATTACTGCGAACGTAACTATTATGATCCAAAGATGAACAAGTAGAGCACAAAAAAGGCAGCGCGCAAAAATCTGCTGCGAAAACTATATGTGGTCATAACATTGTTTGATTATAAAGTAGTGATTACATATGTGGATAGGATTCGACATAGTACCATAGTAACCGCCAACCAGTTTTGTGTCAGTTAATAAATAATCACCCTAAGAAAAGGGACTAAACTGACTAAAAACCATAACATTTATATAATGTTTCTATATTCTTATATTCTTCATGGTGGCTGTAGCTAGGGTTGTAATATTTTTTGATTACAAGAGGATGGTACATATATGCGCATATGATCTAACACGGTAACTGATTCGTTAGCTGACGTATGGCAGCTTAGTCAGCAGCATACTCAAACTATGTAAAAGAGCGTGGCCAATTTTCACGAGAATAGTTACCCTGTTACAAGAACAATTGAAAATTGTATTCGAAATTTGTTGGGATTATCTTCTATTGATTGCTTATATCCATTTTTTGAGAAATACCTTTCTATTGTAGTTCCTTTTTTACGTGGAATGTCTGTTAAGTTTTGCATAGTGTGACATAGAGGGCGCTACTAATCAAATATCAGTACCAAAAATTAACCCCCATCTTTAGTTAACGTAAATACAAAGTTTCAGAGCGATACTTGTAGTGTTGTAGATGCAACGAACTGTCAATTTTGAGTTAGTTGAAAAATGGAACTAAACTGAGAACATTTTCGCAGAATAATTTTTTATAATTTTTGAAGACTATTATCTCAACAAGAATGTCTCGCCGAGTTGATACAATATTTTAATATTCAATTTTCTATTTGCTACTTTAAATTCTTAGATAATTTAGGTATAGATTTGGATGGCGTTATCACGCCATTATAGCTGTATGCAGTTGTCATTATTTAACGTTTGTAATTGTTATTCAATTCTTACGCAAAATATTTACCATGAAAAAGACGTTTTTGTCAAAACAATTATCTAGTTGTTCTTAAATCGTTAAGGATTGGAGATAACTTGCAACGAGCAACTAAATTTTCCAATTGAAAATTTTCTGTTCAGGTCTACAACGATCACAAAAATGCCTAAAGTTTAAATTATATGGACCACGAGTGCTACATGCCTTGCATCAAGATGATTATAATTGCTAAGCGCAG
Organism: Dermolepida albohirtum; assembly: GCA_031893035.1. Taxonomy (NCBI): domain Eukaryota; kingdom Metazoa; phylum Arthropoda; class Insecta; order Coleoptera; family Scarabaeidae; genus Dermolepida; species Dermolepida albohirtum. Next base: position 570,716 of record JAVIWB010004509.1, on the reverse strand, counting down.
TTATAATGCAGCAATATTGCTGGAGAATCTCATGGACTAATAAAGTAATGTCTAAATTAAATTGACGTGTTAACAGGCATAACTCAATTTATTGGTCTAATGAAACATTCCTGGCGTTTGCGTGTAGACTGGCTTTTGGTTAGTGGTTTCAGAGGGTAATATTTTTTGAAGACACTGATTCAGCTGAATGCTATTTGAAAATTAAAAAAAAAACTGTTGCTTTTGAATTAAAAAATACCCTAATATTTGAGGCTACTTATATAATTTGTCAGCAGGATGGTGCATTATTATATAGAATGAGGTCATAGACATTGAACATTTTCGGTAGAATTTTTTCAAATTTTTATTACGATACATCATTTCCACACATGCTTGTTGCGTGTCTAAATATTTACAAATGGGTAAGCTGAATTTTGGACCAGTCTGTATCATTAAAGAAGAATTTGAAATTAGTTATTGCATTAATTTCACTTAAGGTAATTTTCAGTCTTTAATTATTAAGAAATATGGCATTTTGCTGTTATTAAAAATGGGATTCAGGTTAAATTATTAGCAAATATATTAGCATCATATACAGTAAAGAAAAGTTTCTATGTAAGTCTTTAAAATTAATTAATAAACTTTTCGCGTTTAAATTTTTCACATAAGTTTCGTAGATTTACCAAAATTAGCTTGGTAATTGTGTTTTGCGTTAAATTAAGATTTATGATGAAAGATTTCACAACTTTGTGTAAAGAATGTAAAATCTTCAGTAAATTTTTGCGTAAAGATGTATCCTAAATTTTTTTATCCAATAGAGGAATACGGTCAAGAATTACACAAAATGTGAAATGACTTAGAGTATTCATTGTTTATAGCGTTAGATTTGTATTTTATTTGCATTAATATCAATGGAAGCTATTAAATTTAAAGCACGATAATATTATTATAAGGTGAATAATTACTTATGACGAGATAGTAAATTCCAATTAGATTCAAACCTTTGCTAATCGCATAGATATACGTAATCTGAATTTGTATATATGTATATCCAATTAGTAGTTTGGTATTGGCAATATTTTGTTTCAATATAGATTGTCTACTTAGGCGTCAGGGACAAACTATGGAAGACAATTATTAAATTTAAGTAACAAGTTCAAAGTACAGTACTTATGAATCCGAAAAATGAGACGAAAAATTGCAGAAAATTTGAGCTAATAGAGCGATGGTCACAAACAAAACGAAATGAGACGCATTAAAAAATATTTAAAATCACGTTACATATTAAAACATGCGGCAAGTTTATTGTTGCCATTTGTAATTCATAAAAACCATATATAACCTGCATATATATATATATATATATATATATATATATATATGCAGGGGTAGTTTAATTATTAATGCCATAATGATGATGACTGTTAATTCAAGTAAGAAACGTAAGGACGAAAGAAATTAAAAGAACAAGACAACCGTTGCTTCTGCGTTTCTACTTAAAGCTAATTTGAGCCAATTTGAAGCTTGGTTTATATAAATTTAAATCAATTATAACACTGTATGGAATGTATGACATTGTATTGTATTAGAAATTCTGCTTTGTTTTCGGTGCGAGAAAAAACAAGTTGAAAGGTTTGAAGTTTTAACACTCCTGATGTTGGTAAAAGTCTTGAATATTACATGCTTACATTAAATAATTTAGTAGAGAATTCAGAAATGACTATAGTTTTCAAAATTAGGGGTAAGATAAAATAAATTCTCATTTACTATTATTATTTTAGTTGTCTATAAATAGAAAATTATCAATAGAACACGTTTTCTATATAATATAAAAATATATCATCGATACTATTGAGTAGAAGAGCAGAAACAATCTTTATGAAGATATGAAATTATTCAAACAGATAAAATTCCTATTTTTGAAAAAAAATTAAATTTGAACTTGATAATTAAAGGCGATTAATTTAAATATTCTGTAATTAAATTTTATTTCGAAGTGTAAATATAAATAGTAAAGCATTTGTTGGATTTATTTTACGAGTTAAATTAATATGTAATTTAAATGTGTATTAAAATTTGAATTGATTCATTTTAAGCTGAAATAAATGCAATGTTTTAGTGAAGAGTTAAGTCATTATTATATACTTCACATCTTAGATTAGCAAATAAAGGATCCATATATACGAAGATCATTACGCCCAAAGTGAGACTTGACACTACCACTATCTTTCGGAAAGCTTTTATCTGCAGCGTCGCAAGTGAAATTTTCGCAGTATAAGAGAAACGCAAAGTGGACGGCAGTCGCAAGTTACGTAAGACTACTACGCACTGTTGCAAATAATAGAAAATGAAAGAACAAAGTTTCCACACCTTTCATTAATAAAGAAATATTTATTATCTGAATAAATGAAATTCTTACAAGCAGTTCTTAGCATAATCTCTGTGATTCGTTTTTAATATGTGACATCAAGGACATCAACACTGAACACCGTACTGAACCTGATCCACGTCCACCCAACACGTTTTATTCATTATTTTAAATAAGTGCTACTGCCTTTCAAGAATTTAGTTTGCACATACATCCTTAAATTATAAACATCATTTGGTAGGGAAACAGATTCAACTGCTAGAACCATTTTTGAGTATTTTATTCCACATCTGACATTCTTTGTATGCTAAGAGATAGAAAAAATGGTTAATTTCTGACGTTTGGAAATTCTAGCAATGTGAATAAATGAATTCGCTATTGGTGGTGTAATCAAGTGTAATTTTGAAGGACTAAACACATGTGAAATTTTGGTTGATATGATATAGTGCGAATGAGAGTGCTTCTTCGAAAGTCACAATATGTTGGGCAATTTAAATGTGGTTATGTAAAAGTCGAAAATAATGAACGACTAGAACTAAAAAAAATGCAATAACTCTGGATATGATCCTTATTCCACATTTAAAAAAGAGCGAATATTACAATATACACCTAGAATTGAGCATGTTTAAATTGTTAGCAAGATGGGTGCGGCAAATTTTTAATTGTGATCAAAGCGATAATTTGAAGCCCTTCAATAAGAACCAAAGTGATTTTTTAACAAGATAAGTTACAATTGATGAAACTTGGCTTCTCTACTATGTTTCTGAACCCACATGTCAATTTCAACACTAGATTGATTTGATACTGCACCAACGAAAGTTAAGGACTTTTCATGGGGAGGAAAGGTAATGAATACAATTTTTTGGGATTCTTAGAAGATAATAGTCGACAAAAAGTTCCTTTAATGACAGTAACGCTTTTACAATGGCTGGCGAAAAATTGGGTTAACCGAGATTTCAAAATGTTCACTGTATTCAAGTGACTTCCTAACTGGAAAGAAGTTTCTGTAAAAATGTATTGCCGCAACGGAGTAGAATGTTAAGGGTCTTGAGAAAAATCTTTCCAAAATTGGCGTAATGGAATTTTAACATTGTTGCTCCAAGTGAGTCGAAGTTAAGGAGGAATATTTTGCAAAATAATAAAAAAATCTAATTGCGAGCATCTTCTCTCACCATATCAACCATATTTTGTTATGTATGTCATTTTCTCGTCAACATTATAATGGAGTTTAGATTAACCTATGCTTCAAAGGAAGTAGCCCTGATACCCATTCAGAATACATTTTGCTATACATGATTTCTCTGTGAATAATTTTAACACACGCACTATAGTTGCATTTTGACAGATAGAAACTGATGCTAACGGACTAAGTAGTAACTAATAACTTTAATATTCGAATATTTTAAATATCGTCGACAACAAAAGTTTTGAATACGTATTTTTTCGCATCCAGAGAAATCTGCATCTTTAACAAAACTTTGTTAAGAACACAAGTCTTGGTCTGTTCTTTTAAAGAAACTTAATAATAATACATTTCATAACGTTCTTCTAACATCACTTGATTCTAAAAACTAACGATATTGACTAGGTATAAGACTACCAGACATTGCACATTATCGAGAAAACCTTTTATGTTTAATTTTTAAGCTTTTCTAAATTTACGTATTTATTATTTGATCACAAAAATAACTAAAGTTATACACGAATATAAAATAATTTCTGTTTTTTGATATTTTGTAATGTTGTGTATATCGGAAGCTTTACTCATTGTTAGTGACCTAACTAAGCTTTTCTATATTTCAAAATTAAAAGGTAAGTCCGCGGTGAGTCTAATTTAAATAATATATAAAAACACATTAATTGGACTAACTGTAGTTGAACACGCAATGTCTTGTAGTAGCGTGGATATCTGCGATTTACTACTGTCGGATGGATTTTCGGTTTCTCGTGACTCGAATTTATTTTCCTGGTAAAATGTATTAAGGTATTACACGAATAAATTTCATGTGCTCAAACAAGACTATTTTATTATACAGCATTGGGTATTTAAGTAATTACAAAATTTTAAAAACAGTCAAATAGGAATTAAAACAAAGTTTACAACCAGAGTACGTGTATATAGCCATTAGAACTCGAATTTTAATTTCCTTTTTAAAATTATTGTTTTTATTGTGAAAAGTAAGCATACTCGTATTAAAGAAGGCAGTAGTCTAAATAGTCATTGTTTTAAAGAAATAATACAGAGTGAATTTCCGACAAAATTATATTGACTGAAAAGGAATGAATTTTATCTATAACTTCGATGCAGTTAATACTCGTAGTAATGTGTACTACATTTAATGTTTAAAAAAGGAAAAACGAGAACAATTTGGCGTGAAGTAAGGCTCGATTATTAACACTATTTTTCATAAATATAGCATTATATACTAATTACTTCACATCTTTTTATGAAAACTGGTGAAACTTCGAAAAAAAAACAGAAACTCCTAAAATGCACAAATTTATCATTCATTTCATTTAATCTAATATTTATTTTTTAAGGACTAAACTCATCTGACGTTTAAGTCTAATATGCTATAACGTGTGAGTAGCAATGCTCCATTAAAAGTCACAATTTGTCACTGAGTTATTAATTCAATTTTGTGATATGAGCGACCAAAATCTTAAAACTAAAATAATTAACAAAAAATATGGGCTGAGGGGCAAAAAAATCGACCCCGAGAAAACTTTGACTTTAATGAGTTTTAACATACACATTGCCAAAAAAGGAGTTGATGAAGTCATGTTCTATTTATATGAATTTAGCGTAGGTTTTCTTGACAAACAAAAGAGAGATTTGAACATTCTTTGTAACTCATGCGCAGGACAAAGTAAAAACTTTTTTTCACACTACTTAGTGCACAAATAAAAACGATTCGATTCAATAAGGGTTACCTTTCCCGAAAGAGGTCATTCGTATTTCGAGTGTAATAAAAAGATTCGTTTAATTATGTCAGTTGTTTTGAGATTCCTTCTCAGTACAAGGATGTTTTTACAGAGGCTAAACGCAATCCCTCTCTTGATTGTCAGCAAGATTTATTCCATGTATGGACCTAGTTTGACCAAGTGTCGCAAGAACAAAAGGGTTGAGCGTCGTCAAAGAGCATCCGCTTACTATAAAAGTCCGCAATCATTCATGTTCTAAGGCAAGTATTAGTTATATACTAAAAACATGACTACATCAGCGGTTATAAATGGGCCACCTGCCCTTTACCTAAATCTCATAACGCCTCTAATAAACAAATATGATCAACTTCGGTATTTCAAAAAATTTCTTTCTGAGCGATTTCATATATTAGGAGAATTTGCCGTACAGAAATACAATAGCGATAGTGTGCTTGATGGATAGGAAGGTATAATGATAAGAGTAATATAAATTAATGCTTTCTATTATATATACTATATATATATATATTATATATATATATATATATATATATATATATATATATATATAGACTAGAGACTACTAAGAAGAGTATTGAAGTTTTACCGTTTGAATGGAATACTAAAGAAATACAAATTTAAAAAAAAAATTAAATTTAACAATTTAAGTCCGACGAAAATTATATATTATATATATTATATTATATTACCTATATATATATATATATATATATATATATATATATATATATATATATTATATTATATAATTTTCGTCGGACTGAAATTGTTAAATTTAATGTTTTTTTTAAATTTGTAATTCTTTAGTATTCCATTCAAACGGTAAAACTTCAATACTCTTCTTATGTTTATTGTTAGATAAATAAAAGAAGTGACAACACTAGGAATTCCAAATATTTATTCGTAATATTTATTTAATAACATATTCATATACATGCGCGTCATAGATATTTAACAAATTTCATATATACTTCTGATACAAAGGGTATTAGGAAAGTTTTGCAATATAGCTTTGTTTATTTAATCTTTTCGAAGTAATTTCCTCTACACTCAATACACCTCTCCAAACTCAGAAACCAATCTTTAAACCAGTTCTGCCAAGTTTCACTAGCAGAAGGTCCTCATCACTGGAAAACCGCCTACCTTTTAGCTCCATTTTCACTTGCGGAAACAGTGCAAAGTCGCAGGGAGCAAGATATGGACTGTAGGGAGGGTGCTCGAGAAGTTTAAATCCTATCGTGGTCAAATATTCGGTGCAGACTTTGGCGCGGTGAGCTGGAGCATTATCGTGATGGAGGAACCAGGTGTCCATTCTTGACTTTGGCCGCAGGTTCTTCATAGATCCAATGACTTTAGCCAGGCACTGTTAAGTATACCACCACTATATTTGAATAATACAGCTTATTTTCTTTTTTACAGATCGGGATTTTCTGACAACTACGGGTGTGTCCTCATCATCAAAGACCCAAACTTTGTTTTGAGCTTTGGTCTCGTCACCTGTCGTGATGTTGTTCACATACCGAGATTGTCCCTTATTAAACTATTTTAGCATCTCCTGGCACCAAGTCACACGTCGTGTCATCTGCTCTTCAGTCAGTCGATACGGCATCCAGAGAGAACACGTGCAAATGATCATGCAGAATCGAACGAATTGCTGGTGCATTTAGGCCTGAAAGACCCTTTATCTGTTGGTAGGTCACTCGCCTGTCCTCGCCAAGCATTTTCCTCACAGTAGTAAAGTTTTCCTTCGTAACTGACGTTCGTGGGCTTCCCGGCTTCTCAGCATCCACCACAGTTAAATTTTCCCTTTAGAATTCTCTATACCACCAGACTATCGTAGTGCGATGTGGACAAATATCACATAGTGCAAGAGTCAATTCTTCGAAGCACTGATCTATGTTTAAACCATGCACGAAATTATAACGCAAAACTGCCCTTATCTCATTTCGTGACCACGATGCCCATCGCAAGCACTTTACACTCTCGCTGCTAATGAATAACTGAGCCCATTGACATGGCGCGCCGGCTACCATGGACATATGTACATGTCTCAACATGCAGCAACAACCAGCTTCCTACGATTCATTGTTGCGTCATATTACAAAACTTCCCTAGTACCCTTTGTATGTTCTTCATCACTACTCCAATAATTTATTGTCCTCTATAAATACCAATATTAATAATAGTGGTTCACAAATTATCACATTATTTTGCATAGCATTTCTTGCACATCTCATATTGAAGCGAAAAAGCGGATTTACGAGTACCAATAATCTTTTAAGGCATTACAAAATATTACACGACAGTGCGTAGTAGTAAGTAAAGTTTTTCCATTATAAGGAATGCCCAATATTGCAGTATTGAATTTCCCACGACAATTCCTACTGAAACGTTTGCGAGACACGCGGCAACTGAGAACTAGGTCAATGTGTGTACATAGAGGTAAAGAAAGAGTTTTAGAACTAATTAATGTAAAAGTCATGATTTCTTTTATTATGTGTGAAGGGATATCACTCTAAGTCTTAGTAAAAGACTATTGCAACAAAACATTTACTATTTACCAGAGTACGGAGAGTGCTCGAATTAAACTCGCTCGCGAAGGAATAGTTAAATAATAAAACTCGCGAGCACAAATTTTAGAACGAACGAATTAAATAAAATTGTGCTCGCGAGCAGAATTTTTTCCTACTCTGCTCACGAGTTGAATTTGTGCTCGCGAGTTTAATAATAAAACTCGCGAGCACAAATTTTAAAACGAACGAATTAAATAAAATTGTGCTCGCGTGCAGAATTTTTTCTTACCCTGCTATTTACACTTCAATCCCTCAAAATGGAGAAAATCATAGGATCAATCAACACTTTACAACTTTCGGAAACTACTACTACATTATTTGCCTAAGGTTTCATATCTCAAAAGATCCTAAATAAAGCTAGAGTTAGATGTACTTTAATTATATTGGAAGCATATTATTTTGAAATTTATGAAGTATTTATGAATTAGATTTGAGAACATTTCGATAAATCCGATATGTTTATCTAAATTAAGGAATTTATGTCTTTAGAAAATGTAGTATATGTTAAGGACATATTTTTTTATTTTATGCTAGTGAAAGAAGATCAGTAGTGTTGCTAATTAATTTTGCGAACTGAAATATAAATCAATTATTTTTTAAAACAATAATATTATTTTTGTTTGAGAGAGTTTATCGTAATGAATATATCTACACCTCTCACGCTTTTACAATATTTTATGTCAGATAATTGAGTTTTGTACGGTTTGTGTACATGAAAAACCGTCAATGTAAATAACCCCTTGTGCTACTAGACAACAATTACTCGATTATTGATTCGACCTACGATAATTTTAATATTATTATCTATCTATTGTGCGCAATTATACATTCATAAATAGAGCAAAATATATTTATTGAATAAATAACATTAATAGGGAAATTCGTTTAATTTAATCATTATAATTTCGATTAAAAGGGTTAATGTAAATTTTGGAATCAGTAAATTTAACATACAAGGTGATTAGACTACTGATTAAATTGTTAATATCGTTCATTTCAGTTTATAATAACGTTATGAAGACATTATTTAAGCAGCCTTTTATGATTCATCATTTTTTTATTATATAAAGTCTGATAAAATCTTACGAAAAAACTATTTACTTTTAGTAAAATACGGAAAGCAGAATAAAGATGTGTTAAGCCAATTCTTCAAATCAAATTATTGATTTATCCGGCAGAATTTAAATTCCAATATGGAACATATACAAGTAAATATTAATAATAATGAAGTCGCATAAATGTGTAATTACATAAATTTTAAATTAGAGAGGCATATTATATATTACTATGCTGTAGTCCCCATGTGGGATTCTCACATTAACATCAATCTAGTCAGATAGTTTCTGGCAAGTAAAAAATTGTTAATGCGATCCCAGAACATAATAAAGAAGAAATTGGAAGATCTCGGTTCATAAAGAATGATATTATGATCGAACCGCTCAAATGCCGTAGAGAAATTAGTATAAATAGCGTTCACCTGAACACAATTCAAAACATTTAAAATGACTTTAATGTATTAGGAAAAATTAGTAACAGTGGAATGCTTTGAAACAAATCCGTGCTGATGGAAAAATAGGACTTGCAATAGATGGATATACGTTGACATGTATGTATACACTCTTTGAATACTTTTGCAAACATACATAGTATAGCAACTGTTTTATAATTAACTATAACACCAGAATTCCTACTCTTAAGGACAGGTACTATACGTCGAATTTTTTACCTTTTTAGAAAAGGTATGTACCCTCAATGATAAGTGAAATGTACCTTGTGGTGATGTTTTGTATATCGACTTCACTAATATAATCAAAATTTATACCGAGCATATTATGAGGATAATCAAGCGCTACATCACTTGGAGGCACTGTATAAACGCTGCTAAAACAATCAGTAAAACCGTCAACAGTCTGTTCTGGGTAACTAAAAACCTTATTAACATAAACTATATTTTCAGGCACCATATCTTTAAATATATTCCAAATTTTCAATTATAAACGGATTTAGTTGTACAAAGAAGATCTATTTCTAGAAAAAATAACCGTTATATTATTAGGAACGTTTCTTTACTATCGGCTTTGACTCAGGCACCTGCTATTAGGGTCTCCGATAATAAAATATATAAAAGCACTAGGAATAATATCCAATTTTAGCTGAAATTTGTACGTGCTCGTGTTAAAAAGTATTTAGTAAGATATTGCGAATTTTGTTTGTTTAATTTCTAGGATGAATTTTTAAGCTTTGTTGTTTATTTGGAATTATAAATAAGTTTAATTTTGATAATTTTTATTAAAATACACTTTTATTTAAATTTCATATATACAGACAATATTTAACTACTTTCATAAAATGACTAAGCTCATAGTGATTAACAAGATTCTTGTTAATCTGGTACGCAGACTTCCGCGGTCGTGGTTCATACTATCTCCTCTGGGCTTCCGGGCTGGAACCGTGTCACTGGTATAATTGCCGACTTTCCAGTTTCAGTTTCAGTGCAACAAACAGTAGCAGTAGTTGAGCCCCGAAGATGTCCCATACAAGTGGGTACGAAACGTCGGCAGTTATACCAGTGACGCGGTTCCAGTCCGGAAGCCCAGAAGAGGAAAGATTCTTGTTGTTTGGTAGTTGATAATAAACGCATATTTTGCTACTCATATTCTATTCTATTCCCGGACTGTAGGGCAGACGGTTTAACAATTCGGCGTTTTGTTGCGTTAAAAATTCAATTGCCTTGCGTACTGTGTGCGAACTTTCATTGTCTTGGTGGATAATTATTCGTCACTCGGGGTTGGTTTTTCGAAGCTCAGCGATGACTTGCGACAAACAAATGGTTGTATACCAATTGGCAGTAACAGTCCTTTGATCTTGTCCGGGAATTGTGAACAGATGATTTTTATCGGCTTTTCTTCACCTTGAAACATCTAAACAGACGACTGGTGTATACTTTTGGCTCGTATGGGTAAATCCAAAATTCATCACCACTGACAACGTTGTACATGCTTTTAGTTTCCGGCGCTGAAGCGATCTAGAGCTTTTTGAGATTAATTCACCCTAGCTGCTTTCTGTTCATCGGTCAACAGATACGGTATCCGATGGGAAACTAATTTTTTTGAACATAATTCTTTATACAAATTTTTTTTATTCGAGGTCCTTAAAATTCCCAATATTGCTTCGATCTGACGATATATCACATGTCGATCTTCGTGGATGATCTTGCGCACAGCATCGACGTTTTCCTGAGTGGCTATCGTTCTTGGTGAACCTGTTTTTGGATCGTGGCTAAGACTAATTCGTCCACGTTTGAATTGTCCATACTAACGACAAATTGTTAACAGTTGTGGTGCTTCATTGCCGAAACAGAAAGCAACTCAGAGAGGCATTCTTGTTGAAATAATTGTCTTCGAAAATTATAAAAATATTCCGCGAAAATGTTCTCGGTTTAATTTCATTTTTTAACTAACTCGTCAATTTTGACAGTTCGTTATAGCTGCAGCACTACACGTATCGCATTGAAACTTTGGATTTAGTTTAACCAAAAACGGAGGTTAATTTTTAGTACCGATATTTGATAAGTCGCGCCCTGCATGTCCCACTATGCAAAAGTTAAAACACATCTCAAGTATAAGCAATGCTTAAACAACTTTTGCCTTCATATTATATCATTTATTGACAATTTTAACACATAATCTTCAAGATTTCTTCTTTCATCTTCGAGCTTAAATATACCATTCATAATGACATCCCTCTAAATATAAATTAATGACTCATTTCAACAATATTATTTTTTAGGGCCTTGAAAAATATTTACTGTGGTAATACATGAAAACTTTCGATGTTATTGAACTTTATATAGAACATTTGCAAAAAATTAGCACATTAGTGACCATTAAACATTCTGTTCTACATGAATTATGTAATTCAAAAAATGGTAAATATTTTATTAGTAATAACTCCTTTAGAATATAACTACCTTTTTTAAACGTACTCGGTAATTTTTGTACTTTTATGCCATAAGTATTAGCATTAAGAGAATTAACATACTAATTCGTATTGTATTGCAATGTAAGCATCATTTTAAATAATAAGTTTGAATTTAAATCATATATTGTATTTCTCATTTGGTAAGCAAATAAACTAGATTATCAAAGTTTAACTATTGCTTTTATCTGTACGATACGTGAATTGAATGTTTCGAAATTAAGCGAATCCAGAGGATACAATATTGCTGCCTACACTTTGTGTATGGCATTCGTAAATATTGTAGTCTTCCACACACAGATAGTAGCTAACCGAGATATTTGACGCGCTCCTTTAGCTATAGGAGTGTAGTTCATAATATTAAGATTCATTACGTGTTTGGCTAATTCCTCCTCTACATAGAATTTCATTTATTTCTAGATATTAATCCATCGGAGGTGGGTTCACACTAACGATGCGCAAATTTTTATTTATGTTTCAAATTTATAGTAGGCCATATTGTATGTGTTTATTGTAATTGCATGTCGTGTGTATTATTATTATCATACCTTCCTTTTAAAAATGTATGTATGTACATAGTAAACATATTTCTTGTTTTCATGTTGCATTAACATACCGGCTAAATTATACATTTGCACCGCAGAATTCCCTCTTTATGGATATGTGTACTTTTTTTCTTTTGTCTCTCACCGTTAGCGTTAACATTTTTGAAGCTCTAGTTTCCATGGGTTTACAAAGCAACAGACCTGAAGTCCACACCTATCAGTCGAATGCTTCAATATTTTAATTTTGTGTGTGTTTCGCTTACTTTTCTAATTGACCAATAAAGTTTTTTATTATTAGTACTACTTAATCACTACTTTCCTGAAAGCTTGCTAATCGATTAATTAAATATATACATATATGTATATATGTATATCAATGAGATATAGGTAATCTACGCACTCTTTGATAAATAAACTGGCCTCAATGAAGAAAATGATACGAATTATATTTTCACGTTTAAACTTGCGAAGTGTGTAATAAAACTGTTTGTTATGAAGTGCTTGTTGATTAGAAATGTTTCTAAATCTCATTTGTTAATGTACCATAAATTAACTTGAGCTTTTTAGTTAGTAGGATATTGGTTTGTCGGTAAATTTATGATGTATTTTTTGTGTTCTTCATAGGTAATTTATTAATATGAAAAGATCAATCAATTGTCTACTACTGCTTTTCTTCGATAAATTTTGACATCCTTCGAGAGGCTTCATAATTTGTCGTCTGTAGAAGGACCTGCTTTTGTTGGTGATAAACTTTACAACGTTCTTATTTACAACCTCATCTCGGTTGAACGTTGTACTATGCAAGCAGTATTGTAGAGAAGGTAGCGAAAAGAAGAGATCTGAAGGTGCTAGGTGAGGGGAGTATGATAGGTGCGGTAGCACTTCCCGTACAAGATTCAATGTCGCACTTGGAAACTACAACAAAAACCCGCATGAAATTTTTTTGGGCAACTTAGATGTCGAAATACCTATACAGAATACGAAAATTAAGTGATTAAGTTAACATTTTAAGGAGATGAAGAACTCAAATATCCAGATTGCTGGGCATCTGAACTTTTTATGCTGTTGTGGACGCTTGAAAGATTTTAAAGTTCCTGCATCCGTGTGTCGAGGATTTGATTCGATCTTTTTTTTCTCGTCGTCAACCTCAGTAAGCCGTCCTGAGCTAAGAGCGCTATTAATATTAAAATTAGTAACACGGAAGGTTGTGTACGATCGTTGGTATTAACGTACTTGTGAAACACTATCACCGTAAATTTAATGCAAATTTCACATGTTTAACGCGTTTTCTTCCCTTTATTCAAATAAAAGGGTAAAATATGACGCATACATTGTTCTTCCATTTTCAACTTTTTATAAAATGCCAAATGAAAATAAAGTTAACACTGACAGCTGTTCTATAGCACAGCATAAAGTCCTGGCGTAAAGGTAGATGCGAATGACACTAGCACTTTTATTAAAACATAGTGACATCTTAAAAAAAAATATTTATTTAATAAACAAAGTTACAACAAATATTGTGAGAATATTATCGTCAGCATAAAATCTTCTTAATATACTAGTCCAGTACCACAATGACAATGATGATTTATAAGGCTATTAATTCTAGATGTAAATCTAAGTTTTTTAAGAACGTGGCATCTCTAAATTTTCTACTATATTTTCTACTATAGCAAAAAAACTAAACTATATTACAAAATTCTACATTAATATTATTTTATGAATTTTACTTTTGAAAATTGAACTGTTATGTGGAACAGTTTATTAAATAAATAAATAACTTAATTCTTGTGGACAGTAAACTTCCTTGAATGAAAGATATTTCTTAAAAAAAGATCAGAATAAAAAGTAATGAAATTACTATAGGCCTATTTTTCGGATACTAGTGAAAATAGTCATATCACTTTGTTCGCATTCAAATAGAATATCTATTACAACAAATATTGTGAGAATATTGTCGTCAGCATAAAATCTTTTTAATAAGATAGTCCAGTACGACAATAACAATGATGTTTTATAAGGCCATGAATTCTCAATACTTAGATGGAAATCTAGAATAAGTTATTTAAGAACGTGGCATCTCTAAGTTTTCTACTGTAGACAGCAAAAAACTAAACTATATTACAAAATTCTACATTAATATTATTTAGTTACGAATGTATGTACATTAATTATTTGTAATGTTAAAGAGTAAAACATGAAGTTGTTTTTCAAATCTTTAGCTCTATTTATCTCGTATTTTTGCTAATACTTATATATATTAAATTAATTCCCATATCAACATTTATAATGTTAATTAACTTAAGCATATGAAGAACATTTTTTTTTAGACGGAAGCGTGTACGAATCTTACCTGTAAATAAGAAGCATGTTAACATCCAGATTCAAGATTATAGACCTAGGTACTTGGATGCTTTCTTGTTTTGCAATAATTTATGAACAATTAATATATAAATGCATTTTGATATCACTATTTTGATTTATCATGTGAAGTTAACATGATTAGCCATCCTATATTGATAAATAAACTATAATTTTCCTTAAAGAAATCGTAATTAGCAGATGCCCATTTGCTTTGTACAATGAGTTTACGTCATCTAAATTTTGTATTTCGTTTGAAGTGCCGTAGTGATTAATCTTAGTCCGTTAATATGTTTAATATATATTAATAACTTAACTCTTAGTCGAGCTCTAGATTATGCAGACGACTTAAAAATTTATTTTATGTGTTTGGACGGTGTGAATTTGCTATAAAAAAACTTGCAGATGAATTTCAATCGGCGTACAAATAATTAACCACTTTAAAGAGAATGATAAATATCATTGTTCGCATCTAGACCATATAAAGAACAATACCTAAAGCTAAAACACGATGGTGTGGGTCTTAGGCCATATTTCGAAGCACTTGGAAGCCTAAGCTTTGTATTAAGAACTTCTAAGCAGTGAACAAGTAATTAAATTACTACATATGCCATGCATTTGTAATTTCTAAATTGGAATATGAAAATCCTATTTAGTCATCGATATACACACATATATCGATTATAGTCATAATTTAGAACGTATTCAATCTAGATTTCTCAAATTCGTTTATCAAAGTACGAAATTTCTTAAAGAGTTAATTAGCAACAAAATTGATCACTTTTATCTACTTTCTAGAATTTCAGTTAATGTGCTCCGTATAAGATTTAGAAATCCTGTGACATTTAATACATCAATGATTGGAATACGTTACCCCGTACTTCAGTTTCAGCAGCGTGTAAATATACAAATAAATACTGTTTGTTAGTCACCGCACGTGTACTCTGCTTTTTCCATTTTAACAAAACGATGTGTTGCTTCTTTTTCAATCAGCTGTCAAAAATGAACTAATAAACCGATTTATCTAAATATCGGAATGTAAATATATAAATAGGCAACCTAAATTACAGCGCATTTTTTTTACCAATTAGAGCGCCACCTATGTGTCATTCTGATTACTTGTCAAACTACCCTCGTATTTCAATTAAATATAATTTCTATTAATTTCAAATCTAGAGTTTCTTTCCTCTTGCTCGTATTAAATATTACTGTCTAAAGATAATTAAATGTTCTTTTTTAATTCTCATATTTGCTAGCATAAGTATATTTATATTTTCTGTTTCAATCTATTATTATACTAATGTAATTTTTATTACTTACAGAACACAGATATTGGGCAGAAATTTATTCCAGGTGCAGTATTGTATTTAACTATAGAATTCGATCTCGTTCATATGACTACTGAGAGCACGTTTGCAGCGATCGATTCTTTGGATACAATTTTCCGCCACTCTTTCACATATATCGGTCGGAATGTTAACAATTTAGCGTTCAATATTGTCCCTCAGTTCCTCTAACGTTGTTGACTTATTGATATAAATCGACAACTTAACGTAACCCCTTAAAAAGGAATCCAACGGCGTTAAATCGCATGAGCGGCGTGGCCACTCGACCAGACCATGTGACATGTGGCACCATCTTGTTGGAACCACATATCACTAATGTCAACTCCAACAAATTCTCGCAAAAAATAGTCTTCTAACATGGTACGACAGCGAACTCCATTGAGTGTAACATGGCGACCATTTTCATCGACGAAAAAATATGGTCCAATCACACCTCCGTCAGGAAATCCACACCACGCGGTCTCTTTTTGTTGTTTTAATGGGGTCTTTTGAAGCACATATCGGTTTGTTGCTGTCTAATAACTCATATTTTGCTTATTGACAAAGCCATTAAATCAAAAATGAGCTTCATCAACTTTAGCAGAGCCTAATCAGAGTTTTTCAGTTAATTTGATCTCGTATGGATGGTTTGAGAAATTTCCTATTTCTATCAGCGGTGTGGAAATTACGGCTGCGACTCAGAATTGCTGTAGTAATTTTCAAAAGTTGCTCGTTCGTGAGCTTCACCATGATAAATGTTAACCTTGACTGACGTTTTGGCGTTGACAGATCATGAAAAAGTTCAACAGACAAAATTGTTATGTTCTTATTGGAAAACCCTTTATATAAGCAATAAAAAGCAAAACTAAATTTCATTTATTACATTTATTATTAACTTTTAAATAAAATATAAATTTTAGTAACTTTTTTAATGTAATTTCAACTGAACAAACTTAACTCAGTCAATGACTTTATTATAATATATCTTGCATCTTGAAATTTGTATTTAAATAGTTGAAAACGAATAACTAATATTAAATATATTAACTTCCTCTTGTCTGCTATTTTTCTCCATAGATAGTCATTTTAAAATTCAATTTACAAGTCATGTAGCAGTTTTACTACATAATATGAACCTTCCTTAAATTTTTAAACACTACATATTAATTTATATTTATTATATATATGTATATATATATATATATATATATATATATATTTATTATATATATATATATATATATATATATATATATACACTATAGAATTTACATGAAAAGTTTTATTATATGATGGAATTTAAATTTTCCTTGAGTATTCTCTTCCATATTGATTTCCTTCGATAATAATTTAACAACGGGCTTGAGCACGTACACTGCTGATTCCCCTATAGCAACGTTAAGTTAGACGATCCGTTTGCCTAAGTCACCCTATTGTTATAGAATATTTCAGTTAAATTAAAAGTTTATTATTTATGATACGACATACTACAAACATAGTACCCCAGCTTTCTTATAAACATTCATTATTAATAATGCTATTGAATTTTTCAAAACTAAGAGCTTTTACGAGGTGAATATTATAAATAATATTGTATTTTTAAATAAGCTGGCCAGAAATTGTATATTCAGTAAATAGTACACATAATAAAAGCATGTTCTAATCTCGAATTATAGCTCATGAAATAATCAATTTTAAAGAAAAACTTAAATTAAAAACTTTTAAGACGAAATTAGTAGAACAAATATGAGGCAAACTTAATATTTTAGAAAGAGCCTTTGCTTTTATAAAAAAGTAAACAACGAAATCGTTCTTTGGATTAAATTTCTTCAAACAGCAATATGTGGTTTTAATATTTTGTAACTTTTTTAAAGACAATTACATTGCTTTTAAATACTATTTCATATTTGTCGAGGGCGAGATATTTATTTATATTTTTATATAGTCATGAATTTCTTCGTCGGGTGTGAAATCTGAATCACTCTTAAGAACATTAATAATTTCAACTGGTCTTAGTCACTAATTAAATTAATGCTGGTTCGTGAAGAAAATTGGCTTGTCTGGAAATCTTTTAATAAATTATTCACAAGTGTCGACAGAATTAAGGCTAATAAGAGGAAGTAGATACATTTATTTAAATCCATTTTACGTGTTTGTAGATAAAACAGATCGTTTAGCACATGCACAGATATTTGTTGACCTAGATAATTTTCTTGATATATATTTTATGAATTTTACTTTGAAAATTGAACTGTTATGTGGAACAGTTTATTAAATAAAGTGCTGAATAACTTACTTCTTGTGGACACTGAACTTCTTTGAATGAAAGATATTATTTAAAAAAAAAGATTGTATCAAAACGATAATAAAAAGTAATGAGAGTGCTATATGCCCATCTTTCGGATATTAGTGAAAACACTCATATAACTTTGTTCGCATTCGAATAGAATATCTATCACCTTTCAAATAGCGACATGGGCATATAACTAAAATAGCTGTATACAAAGTAGACAATGAAAATATGTTTTGTGCTTTCATTCTTGTCCGAAAAATGAACGTAGTTCCCTTTGTATTATTATTTCATTAAAACTCGCCAGGTGTGTAGAACTGTCAATAAAAACTAGATTACCTGATGAGTTCTGAATTGAGCGAAACGGTCGTCATCCTTACGCTTTATTCAGCAGCAGTCGTTTTTATTGTTTACGGAGTAGAACTTAATTCGTATTTCTGTGAATATAGGTATTTGTTGTTTATCCATTTATCCAACTTTTATCCAACTCATAAACGAAAAATCTATGTTAGTAAAATATACGGTCAAAACGTTAGATAAAAGTGATAATACCAGTTAGATGGATACTTTTTTGGGAATGTTTGGCGTTTAAAAAATAGAATTCTAAGAATTTTTAAAGGATTTAAAAATTTGGACGTACTACCTGATGAAATTATAAGTGAAAATAGGATAAGGAAAAAAGAATCATAAGACTGAAAGCTTTGATTTAATCCTTGAAAGTACAGAAAGCCATTTTTCCAGAAGCAAAACTACTCGAAGTATATATTTGTTGTACCCCTTAAATATTATTAAGCAACATAAACTATACAAGTAGTAGTGTCGAAAACAAACTAAAGAGAAGTAATATTATTCTAGACGTTATTGTTGGAAGAACTACAACACAGTAATGATGATCTAAAGATCGATGTGTGCTTTACATGTCTTTAACATAAAGTTAAATATGTTACCGAAGCTTCTTTTAAACAAAAATTGATCATGGACATAAAAATTAAGAAGTTAAGGATAAAGAGTTAACTTATTGTTAGTATTCTGAAGAGCTAATGTTTTCTTTTGTTCGATATGGTGTCCGATATAAGATTAAAAGTGCTTACATTTTCATAGAGCTGCTATCCAGAACAAAAATAGTGTTCTAGTAGGAATGTTTGACAACTAGTTTTCATCCAATGCACTAATTCATATTAAAAAATTGGAAATAATTTAAGAACACTCCTATATTCCGCCCGATCGAGTATTTGGAAATATCGAAAGAGGCGTAACACATGTACTAAATTTTGAGGACTACATGTGGGTGACGAATACAGAGTATATGATTGAAGGACAGAGGCACATAATATAAATTATCTGAAAGTTGACATTTCGAGTTACATCTAAAAGAATTATTGCGATAAAGAAAGCTAAAGGCAGAGACTGAGAAGAGACGACCATTTTAGTAGTAAACCATGCCTTTACATACTTCAAGAACGCCGATTACAAGGGGCACCAACATACGTACGTAGTGCTACTAGTGCTAAGATTTTGGCTGTCAACAGTTACCTAAATTGGAAAGAAAACCCAAGAAAACCTTCCCTGACAGTAGAATATTTTACCGTAACATTGGAATAGGAAAATTAGTCAGGAAAACAGAAAAAGTATTAAATCAATTATCCCAAGAAGAATGAAACTGGCAATAACATTAAGACAAAATTAACAGTATTGACAATATATCAGGACTGCTTACATAACATTATGATACTGAGTGAAATAAAGAGAATTCCCTGTCTTATTTTAAAATATTATTAGAACAGAAAGATAGCACTAATACATTGGACTTGATACGTGAGAAGGTGGAAGAAAGAAATGACATCGATTGTGTACATTTACAAACTTAATGTATGTAGTATAATATTATAATATTTATATTGTGCCGCTTATATTGCAATTTATATTATATACACACTGTGAGATATCCGCTATCTGTTTTTTTTGCAACAACCGTTAATATTTTCTAAAGAACATCATAGCAACATTAGATATTAAAACTATCACACAACTTGAAGAACCTAAGCACATATAAATTTTTTGTAATGTGTTTAAATTGACATGTCTCATTTTGCATTTACGTGCCTCAAATGTAAGTGTTGCAATTTTTCTCATTGATAACTTTTGGAGCTATTGTAGTTTTTGATGGTTCATTTCGCATATCATCTTGAATGTTTATATCACCGCGTTAAAATTTTTTAACTCATAATCAATGACAAATTATCGCTGTTGAAGGAGCATTGAAATCCATAGTTTGTTGCATATTATACGCAATTTTGTACGTGTTTAGTGTTTTAAAAAATAAGTATTGCATTACAAGTCGAATTGCAAGTTTACACATTCAAGAATTTTATAATTTTCTTTTATTTTATTCACACCGCTGCAACTTTCAGATCAAATGTTAGCCGTCACGCTGAAGAAGATTGCGTAATTAGTACACAATACTAAGTTTTTCGTTTGTAGTCGAGTTTCACTTCCCTAAATCATTACCATATAGAAAAGTAAACTTTTTCTTAATCCGGCAATACAACGTAATGCGATGCACTAAAAAGAAAGATTAACTACTGTATCAGAAATAACCGGTTGAAGAAGTATTGCAATTTATAAACTTAAAAAAGAGAAGGACTCCGATATATCCTTTTGATCACCTTGACTTTATGACCAAAACCTATTATGATTTATAACTATAAAGTAATTGTGAGTTGGCTAGTAACGTTCAATAGAGACGGTATTTTTCTTCTTATTTGTGAAATTTTGCATTCATTATTTTGCTTTATAAAGTGTTCCGCAACAAAAAATGAGTTTTGTGAATTAGAAGTACATTGCAGTGTCATCGAATTTTTGACGAATAAACAGAATTATACTAAAACTATTGACAAACGAATGATTGCCGTATATGCGGACGAGGCGTCGTCACATTTTAAAGTGAAATATAGCAGAGCAAGTGGTGCAAGTGCGTTCACGTTAAGGAAGGTTACGTTAAGAAATGAAATTATCAAGGTCGTAGGTATTTTGTTTCATTATTAAGGAGAAAATATTTCATTTTCTTCTTGTATACTATTGATAGAATTCGATTATATAATGAAAATTATTCAAATATTTTGATTACATGATTTTATTTGTCCAGTCTTCAAACAATAAATCGGCAACTACTGTCGTGTAGAAGTAAGATGACAAATTTCCTTCCTTCCCCTGCCAACATTTTTAAATTATACATGGTAAAATGCTAAACAATACCTATGCTTACGAAATCGGTCATAGTAAATGTCAATAAATAAAAATTGGTTAGAATTTCCCACTGTAAAGAGCCACGCTTCTATGTAATAATGACGTAAAGTGTATCGATATATTTTATTTAAGTTTAACGCAATTTAAAAAGTTTATTGCATTGAGTTAAAAAGTTCGTATGATGTGAGGTAACTTGTAACGTACATATATATGTAACGTAAATAGTTCATATAGTATTTGTTAAAATGTCACTTGTATTTTGGAGGTATTGTTAAGCTTTCTATTCTTGTGCGTTTTATAGAAATTCTTGTAGAGGCTAGGTGCAAAATTAACGAGTCCTATATACTAACGTTATTTGAAGTAATGAGTTGTCAGGAATATCACGATGTATTATTATCATATTTTAATACAAAAAATATTTCACTTAAAAGTGACCGCCGTTTTCATTCACTATTTAAAGATAATAATAGCGTTCCAGAGTATACCGTTATTATTTGAGTAAGTAGTTTACAAGCTTTGTAATTTCTCTTACGTATCTCCTAGTCGATGAGAATATTACTAATGACCGCTACAGTTGGAAATATCGGACAGGTTCAGGAAACTAGTGCAGATGACTTTTCGAAAAATAAAAATAAAATAATAAACGTAGATCCAAGAGGCTATTTTTAGAAAGAACAAAGAGCAATGTTTGAAAGTCGATATCAATGCTTGGTATTCGCCAATGATATGGTACTTATGGATACATCGAGAAAAGTAAAAAATATAGTTAAGCTGTTAGAAGAAAACGGAAATGAATACAGACT
Source organism: Dermolepida albohirtum (assembly GCA_031893035.1). NCBI lineage: Eukaryota > Metazoa > Arthropoda > Insecta > Coleoptera > Scarabaeidae > Dermolepida > Dermolepida albohirtum. Next base: position 548,302 of record JAVIWB010004509.1, on the reverse strand, counting down.
AAAAATTACTATAAATAAAACAAACCTGAAAGATCATGAAAAACGAGAGATAGAAGAGATCATAAATTGTCCAAGTAAAATATATAATAAAAAAAAAGTGGAATGGATCAAATATCTGTGTATAACGCTAACAAATTAAGAAGATGAAAAGAAAGAAAGAATTAGTTACCAACTAAAATATTAAGTGCGAAGAACATATGATGTGTACTAGTAAGAATTTGCAAAACAGCAATAACATTCACTACTACCTATAACTGTTAAATCTGGGAATTTGATACCTGAAAATAAACTCAAAGTAAAGGAACATAGAATTTTAAAAAGATCGATTCTGGAATAAAAGTATGTAGATGGAGAATTTAGAAATTTTATTGGGTTGTTCGGAAACAATTTTGTTCTTTCTTTCACAGAAATGAACAGTTCTTTTATAGTACATAAGTATTTCATTGAATTACATATTGTCCACTGGTACAATACATTTTGCTATTTTTCTGGTAGTAGCATGATCCTGGTACTTGTGAAATTTCAGATATTTAAAATTTGACGTCGTCTTTGGAATAATATGTTTTTCCATCTAAAGAATTCTATAAAGATTAGAACTAGTGGTAATCAGAGGGTGTCAGATCTGGTGAATCCGGTGGGTGTAGTAATACATCCCATGCAATCTGGAATAGCTTCTGACGAGTCATCAAACTAGTATAAGGGGTTATTATGGTGAAATCAAGTCATTTCACAGACCGTAAACCGTCGAATTGGACAAATTTTATCTGTTAGCAATTTTTCGTATTGTTATTCGGCAGTTTGATTTAATTAATATCTTTATTTTGTCGTCATCAGCTTCAACTGGCCTCTCACAACATGGTGTGACATTAAATTTTCAAAACGAAATTTCGCAAACCAGCTTTGGTACTGGTGTTCTGTTAATATGTCTTCTCCATACACTTCCAACAACATTTTCTTGCTTCGACTGCGTTCTTACTTTTTATGTACCAAAGTCTAATTGAAGAATATCGAAAAAGATAAAGAAATAAATACTTTTAGTGTAACTTGCTATTTTTTCTTTATATATCTCGTTGATTGTTTGTTCTTGAAATGAACTCTATTCTTCATGACTTATTAGGGCGACAGTATGATAGTTTTTGAGAATTTAAGACAAGCAAATTGAAGTCTACTATTCAGAATTAGCCATATTATAAAGGCTGTTTCAAATTGGGCGGTTTTCTTTAAGAATAAATAAAATATAGACGTCGCACTGAATTTGTCTGAGTATGTTGGCATTTAAAAAGTGTGATATGTGTATGACATTTATAAAAATGGCTACGTACACGGTACAACAACGCGTTCGAATTGTTGAATTAATTTATGAAAATCAGCGATCAGCAAAAACAGTTTTTAGAAAATTACGTTAATTTTATGGTTTACATAATCTTTCATCTGAGTGCACTATTAGTCGAATTATTAAAAAATTTCAAGAGACCGTTTCCGTGGAAGATCAAAAAAGTGAAAAATACAGTCGTAGTGGTCGTTCACAAGAAAATATTGGTTTGGTTCGTGAAAGTGTTGTTGAAGATCCTGAAATGTCCGTTAGACGACGTTCACAACAAGTTGGACTTAGTGGATCAACAACATGGCGTATTTTACACAAGGATTTAGCTCTGAAGCCATATAAGGTTCAAATAACAAAGGAACTGAAGCTATTAGATCGCTTAAAACGTCGTTCATTTGTCAATTTCGTCAATGAACAACCAGCTAATTTTTCTCAAAAAATAATGTTTTCGATGAGGCGCGTTTTGAACTTGGTGGCTATGTTAATAAACAAAATTGCCATATCTGGGGCGAGGAAAATCCACGAATTATTCATGAGAAACCTATGCAGCCTAAACGAGTTACTGTTTGCTGTGCATTATAGTCAGATGGTGTAATTGGACCTTACTTCTTTCAAAATGCTGCCGGTGGAGTTGTAAGTGTCAATGGTGATCGATATCGTCGGATGATAACCGAATTTTTGTGGCCTGAATTAATGAATATTGATCTAGACGATATGTTGTTTAAGCAGGATGGTGCTACACCACACACATCAATTGATTTATTGAGAGAAAAATTTCCTGGACGTGTAATATCAAGAAACGGTGATGTTAATAGACCACCAAGGTCACGTGATTTGACACCGTTAGACTATTTTCTTTGGGGTTATGTGAAAAGTCAGGTTTATAAAACAATCCACAATCAATTCCTGCTTTGAAGGATGAAATTATTCATGTCATTGTTGAGATAGGTCCTCAATTATGTCACAATGTCATTGAAAATTTTAACAAAAGAGTGAACGTCTATGGAGCTGTAAGAGGAGGCCATTTGGCAGATATTATTTTTCGTATATAAATGTCATAATTGATACTTCAATTACCAATAAAAGGTTTTTGAAAGTGAATGCAAATTATGTGTTTTATTTATTCTTTAAAGAAATCGCGAAATTTGAAACAGCCTTTACTATGACCACTAAAAAGGAGAATGTAGTAGTATTAAGAAGTGATTTTAAAGAGGTGAAACAGTTGACTATTATTTCCAAATAAAGTATATGATTTTTATAATATTTATCATATTTGCCTTTTAAGTAAATGTTAAATTGTATGGAGACTAATACACACGCTTCGAATATTCTATATATTCGCAAGATTGGGTTAAACCTGTTTGCAGCTTGTCACGGGAAGACTGCAACCATTATCCTGATAAAGTAAATGTGTGTTCGAGTATATAACTGGTATATAAATTATCGAAGATGACGTAAGACATCAGAACTAATATTTTTTTCTGCAATATTGTATTTTTACAATATTGCTAATTTTTCAAACATGTTATTTATTTTCTATATTTATTTCATATTTGCAGAAATAAAATTGTGCACTTTCATTTTCCCCAATACTTAGTCATTTCGTCTCTTGAAATAAAAGTATTTTTGATTTGATTTTATACAGGTCGTGGAACGATGCTAGCTAAATCCCTGTTCCGTATGTTTTGGCACGCACTACTAATAAAACCACCCTTCGCAGCGTCGTTCATCTAACAGCTTCTTTCCGCTAGCCATGTTCTCTGTCCCTCCTTTTTTTTGCTTTTGAATTACAAAAAGATGTTGTAGATGGTAGTTATAGCGATACGGTCTTTATTTTAGCTTCCTCGCAATGATGTAATTTGGTGTTCGTGTCACAAAACTTATGTTAAACTACAATGTAATTAAAATGCGTTGGAAGGTTAGATGCTTGGTAACAATAAAGTAATGAATTTCGACTCGAATTATGAAATGAAAGTCTGGTACTAAAAATTAATTTAACATGTAAAATGTATAATTCCAAGAAAATTACATAGATTCATTTATAGAAGGTATAGGAAATGACTCGCGAACTAATTTGTGTTGCCTTAAAACGATGAGGGTGGCTGGAAAGTTTGTGGAATGAAAACAAAGAGAACGACTTTGTGGCTTCAAATTACGTTCATTTCTCAAGATAATCCCTGATACCTAAATACACTTAGATCAGCGATGATCCAAAGTCTCTATGTCTTGATGAAATTGATCTCTCGATTTTGTCAAAATAAGCATTTACAGCTGCTTTAATATAGGTGTCTGTTGAAACTTTCTGGTAAGCAAGGTATTTTTTTGAGCGTGGAAAAAAGTGGTAATCCGGCGAGGAAGACGTGTGTGACAACAAATCGAAACTCAATTCACTAATTTTTGGCATAATAACAATACTCGTCTTGGGCCATGTATGTATTTTACTGGACAATGACTTTTGTATTCATTCTTTTGCTTTAATTTTTTTAAAAAGCTCGCCTAATATGCTCCTGTGATAGTTTGGATTTTTCGACCATGATCAGTAAGAAGAATACCTCCTGCTTTGAATGACAGCCATTACCTTTATTGCAGGCGGAACAGTCATCAACTTCTTTGAGGGAAGAGAACGACTATACCGCCACACTATTTATATTGTTGTTTTGTTTCGGGCGTTGATAAACCCAAGTTTCGATCCACATGGCACTCACCTCGCAAATACCTTATTTATAGTAAACTATTCAGTCAAATTATGTCGAGGATACACAGTCTCCAATATCTCAGACGTTTCAAACAGCGATGTTCTAAAACACTTTTTTAACAATTTCGGTTATCCGGTGGTGTCGGTAACATTAATAACTTTATAGTACATATAAGGCAAAGAATACTAGCCTAAATATTTGATTTCTTCAAATTGTAATGAAGTGTCATTCAAGTGAGAGAAATGAGAATCGAGGACCTTCAACAGTGTTCGAATTATAGAGAATTGGGAGAAAAAATTAAAAATTTCAAAACTTGCTAGAGAAGCCCGGAAAAACACCAGTGTAAAGTCGATAGAAATTAAATACATTCTTAATTTACCAGTGTCGTCAAGAACTGTTACTTAAAGAAGGTAATTTAAACAATAAAAGGTGTTGCAAGGAACCGTTCGTCAGCACTAATGACGAAGCTCAACAACTGGCATTCGCACGGGAGCACATAAGTTAGTGCAATATCTGAGTGTCTGAAACTGCGAAGCGAAATTTGAGATTTGAATTATGAAAAATTTAAGAGTGAGGCGCCCCAAATTTGAAAAACCGGATTATATTTTCTGCACCAAGCGATCAAGTATAGTGGAGGAAGTATGATATGAAGTTTTTCTTCCAGATCGCAAAACTAGTTTTTATTTAAAGGAGGATAACTGGCCCATAGTATGTGCAGATTCTTCAAGAAAATGTTCGCGCATTTGTAAAAAAAAATGAGAAAATTAAGAAATTATTGTTTATGGAGGATAGCATTCCTAGGCATAAAATCAGTGTTACTGTGAGAAAACTTGAGGTTTATTTGTTAGATTCGTCGCCCCACTCACTCGACTTGAACCCAATACAACAGCTTTGGACTATTCTTAACCTGCAAATTCCATAATCTGACAGGAAAAGGCCGCAATTTTCCAAAATATTGTTACCACATAATATTTTAGAGAATCTGGTTGACGGCATACCAAAGTGGCTTTCTGTAAAATTGACATTAAAGGAGGCAACACAAAATATTAATTTTATTCTTTATTTCTAAAACTCAGATTTGTTTTATATTAATGCATTAATGCAACGTTGAGAAGAAATGTCCATTTCATTTGTTGACAAAGTAAGTTATTTTTCTTTTATTACGTTTCGTATTAGAATTATTTTATAAATATTTGATTGAACATTAGTAAAGTAAATTATATTTTTGCGTTTACTGCACATTCTGCTTGCATTTCTGTCTGTTAACTGCTATAACAGTATCCTCTAAAACTTCATTAGTGTTAACTTGGAAATGTTCAGTACTGTAGGCGAATAAATACGATAAGTGCTTTATACCATGGTGTCATAAATTGTACAATGTGGTCTTAATTAGCTTTAGTATTTCTACTTATTCACTAATTAACAAAGGTTCTCGTTAGTAACATTCACTTTATTTTCTCTTCTTTTCTATTATGTATAATACCAATAAGATCTACAAGGGCTGTATTCAATATATTTTTATGCTCTAAAAATATCAAATATAAGTACATGAACGTTATTCATGACTACTTCTGTTTAAAATAAAATGCGAGTAAAACTAAATTGAGATGAATTTATACTGAGAAGAAAGAGGGTAAAGACGAAGAAAGAAACGTTAATAAAGATTCAAAAACAAATGATTCTCGCAGGGAAAATTTCAAAAACACGAAACAAAAAACAGAAGAAATGACTGTTAAGTTTTGAGACTTCATTTTTCATGACTATGTTTACACATAAAACGAATGGAAACACAGATGCAAGGCAACACAAAAGAAATTATCTGCCGGGATGGGGATAGAAAGAGACTAATATACATTAATTAATTTCAATTTTCGAGCATCTGCTTCTTTTAGCCTTCATCAGAATGGAAATGTATTTTAGATTACAGTTTAAGCATACGCACGATAACGTTCCTTGTGTAATAATTTTCATGTTAAAATAAAGTAATTTGGCATGTTTATTTAGTAGTATTATAAAATAAACATTCTGTATTCTTTATACCAATTTCAAACTAGGATAATTAATTGAAATTAAGTTTGTTAGAATTAGAGTATTAAAAGGCTCGCTGTGTGAGTATTTACAACCGGAAAAATATTTTTAAAACTTTTTTTTCTCGTCTCTGTGAAATAGTTGCGTAAACTATAATATCATAATTAGTAAATATAAGTATACAATATCTCAGAAGAAGGTATAGAGAAATGAAAGTTGTTCGTATCCAAATTTCATGTTTGAAATATTAATAATGATAATTTAAAATGAAAACGAAGTCGATACATGTTTCAAAGTTTTCCTGTTTTTCGACGTGATCACTACTACTTCCTTTATATAATTTTGTTTAGAAAGTCTAAGTCATGGAATAAATATTTTCTGGAGGGTTTCTGTCAATTGTTCGAATGAGACTATCCAGTGCCTTCAAAATATTCAGCACAGTTTTATGCACTAGGTGCATATGGTTTCTCCCCAGGCTATTTTTAACATTGTTCCTGTCTTTTTTCTAATATTTCATTTAAAACACTGCAATTCCTGCAACTGCGGCTCTTGGTAGTAGTTTTAATAGCATCGAAATTTTGCCTTATAATAGCAATAATATTAGAAAGTACTAAACGCATTAAAGCTATTACGACAGTACAAGCTGATGAGCTCCCAAGTTTTCTGCGATTATGTTACTTATATTTGCAATCAATGTGTCGAAACATCTACCTTCTCGATTGTTTGAAATAACACCTATTTTTGAGAAAAGAGGTTGCTTCAATATTTAAAACAACAGGTATTTCAGCATTCTTCCTTACTAATTTTGGCAAAAAATTTTGTAACCATAAAACTACTACGGGCGATACAACAATATACCATTATCTATTATTGGTGGATCGACCAGTTTTAATTTGATAGAAGTAACAGGATTCTTTTCCAAAACATTTGATAAGCATTTTCAATCGGATATGAATTTTATAAATTTTACTAATGCTTTGATTCGATAGATGACGAAATATTGTTAAAAAATCTTTTAGAATTGAACTTCAACAATGATCCAACTATGTAATCTGTCAATAGAATATTTATTTTGGAATATTGTTTGCATTAAAAGAAAATTACTTATCATCGGCAGTTGATGTATTAACAATAAAATTCTTTTCAGTACTTATTAGTATAGTATTGAAAAGGGCTCTAAAAACTTAATCCAATAATATTTAATTACTCCAAAAATGAGTTACTGATACAAACAAAAAATCGAACAGGAAATAAGGGTTAAGGGTATGGAGTTTTTGCCTGCTTCTCAACTGTAGTTCACAGATCAAATAAAGGGGGTTCGGAATGTTCTTGGCCTAACAAAGAAAACACAAGCTTCTTGAAAATTGATTTTGCTTTTGTGAAAATCGTTTTGCAATGCAATACATTTAGATCTGAGGCTTTCCAATTTTCTAATACCCTCACTAAAATATGATTTTTCCAACTTTTCAAAATAAGCGTCTGTCTCAGCTTTAACTTCACCAATTGAAGTGAATCCTTATCCACTAGATTATTTATTGAGGTTTCGAAAAATATAGTAATGGTTGAGAGCCAAATCCGGAGAGTACGTCACATGTGGAGACACTTCGAACTGTAAGTTATGGCGTTTTGCAGCAACAACCCGAAATCTCTGTACAGAAGTATATAATTGCGAAAGTACGTAAAGCTGGAGTAATGCAGTGGTAAGAGCGCCGAACTTTGAAACTAGTTATTTAGTGTAGTCAGTGGTTCGAACACACATTCGGAGCGATGCGATTTTTAAAATCGATATTTGTCAGTGTCAGTGTTGTGCAGGAATAAAATCACTCTTTAATTTTACACTGAGGAGGAGTTAATAGCAAAGACATGGAACACTTAACATACATTAAATAGAGATTCTAACTCTTGTAGGACGCGTCGAAAAAATTTATAACCCAGTTGAGCACTCAACACAAAAAAGAGCTCATATTTGGCTGTTAGATGTGGAAACTTAGGCCGAATAGCACTCTTCCAATAGTGAGGTGTAATACTTCTGGGTGATGATCTTGTCTTGCTCGAGGTAGTTTATGAGCGCTACCCATAAAATATCTGAGATAATCATAGCCTGAAAAGGAAACTGTGTCCACTTCATTTCAATTGCTCCCGCCCACTGTTTGAACTGCTGCGTTCGAATGGTTAATCCTTGTTTTATCTAATGTAATAAAATATGGAAGAAACTCATCGGAATAGCGTTTATAGGTTTATAAGTCTAATTTGTCTTGAAAAGTGTTCGAATTTGTTTGTTGCTGATTGTTGAACTCAGGAACCTTTAGGCGGATAGCTTTTTCGGATGCAAAACATTGTAAAATTTAATAGACATGTTTTATCGAGATCCTGGGAATGTAGAAAAATTATGAGCCTTTAGTTTGTGACTATTTCGTCAACTATAGCGCTTTTTGGGCGTTCTGAATCTTCGCTGACAAAACCTTATATTGAACAATAGTAAAAAAGCAAACATGAATATGCAACCCCCTAATTGAGCACAGAGAAAGACAATATTCTAGATTTTTATTTAAACTGCAGTTCCTTCAAAGTTTGCATGATGTGTTCATACCTTAAACGTAGTAAGGTCTAAGACTGAGAGTAGATAATGTTTTAATGCATACTAAGAGTACAACAAAGAAGAATATTAAACTAAATGTGTTTCATAAAGTCTGTGAATGACTTCTAAAAATACTGGATTACAAATGCTTAAAAATTGCGGCCAAATAATTGTCAAACAATAGTAATTAAATAATTACTTTATGCGAACTACTAATCTGAAACAGTATCTACATAGTATGGCTTTAGAAGAAATAAACTACAATAAATGATAGTAACAAAGTCACAGATAGAAGTACAAACGTAGATAGATATATGTACTATAGAAACAATTGAATACTGCTGCAAAATAATTTGATAGAGTGACATCTATCTTCCTATATAAAATGAAATAAACAACAATTGAAAGTTGAAAACATATGAAACCATTTTTGCTCTCGCCCCGACGCACATACATTTAAACACACGCACGTAAATAAATATTTACTTAATTTTAATTAACGAAGTTCTTGATGAACTCTGTACTCACATTGTAAATAAGATGTGGTTTACAACAAAAGGTTTCGGAGTGGCCTTTACCAATAGATGCTATAATTTTCGCAATTTCAGTTCGAGGCTGAATTTATTTCCAGTTTTACTTATTGACTTTCGAAGTTTAACATTTTAACCCCGAACTAGATATTTACATAGATTTTTAGGTACACATAAAGGTATGTAGAAAGTTAGTAAAGACAAATAGAACTTTCAATCTCAAATACATCGTAAACATGACGATAAAATCGATTAGACGGATCAGAGCGTTATTTATGTGAAACGCCAATTATGGTCGAAAGAGTAGAACGATCTGCTCGATTAATTAAAATTAAATATTTGTTACTCCAAGAAAACAGTTAATTAGTGTAAATTTCAGGGAAATGGAAATTGCCGTCATCCTCTAGCATCCATTCAGCCGGGAATAAAGCACGGAAAGTAGAAGAGTGCCCGTGACGGGACAACTTCCGGTTCTATAAGAGACTTCCGCAATCTACCGCTATTCATTATTTACCGAGCCAACTTCGACTAAATCGGCAAACGACCGACTGAATATACGAATCCGAACAAATCGTTAAGAATTAACATTGCCTAAGCTTTTTATAGATGCCATTATTCTTTGTTTCCATTTTTGTAGTCGATTTTTGAATGCTTTTTACAATAATTCTATTACAGTAGTACAATTGTCACTTGTTTTAAATTATTAAATACAGCCAATAGACATAAAGCTATTAATATAAATTTTAATTATAGATAATGACGTATATATTGTGTTTAATTTCTACTGTATTTCAAGCAATTATATTTGAGTTCCCATAATTTTATTTCGTTATGATTGTATTCATAATTTATGGTACGTTAACATGCAATTATTACTTTATGTTAGCTCTTACTTTAAGTTCAATCTATAGTTATAGAAATTTAGTTCAATATTCATGCACAAATTTAAATCTCTTGTACATAGTTCCACAAACGACATAAATCAGATAATAATAAAAGATTGTGCTTACGTCTTTATTGGGTCTTTATGTTTTCTATTTAATCTCTCGTTGAAGACAGTTTCTCCTGAATGCTGGAAAGTTGCAAGACTTATTTCTGTCCATAAAAAAGGCGATATCGATTTAATTGAAAATTATTGAAATTGTTATAATTAACATATTTGCCAAAGTCTTTGAAAAGTATCTACACCGTTGCATATATTCGAAACTTAAGTCTCTTATTTTAGTTGTTTAGCATGGATTCATCAGTAAGCGTTTAACTACAACTAATCTGACCATCCTTTCTCAGTACTTTTGTGAATAAATAGATAACGGAGCGCAGGTGGATGTTATTTAATCGATTTTGAAAAAGGCCTTTGATCGAATACTTCTAGATAAATTGGAGACTGTAGGGTTTGCTCCATCATTAATATCACTTATTTCTTTTTATTTATCTGACAGAAAGCATTACGTTTCTTACTTGGATTACCATTCTAATCACTTTGTTTCTAGGTGTCCCTCGGGGTACAAACTCAGGATACTTGGTTTTTTCTGGTTTCCGTGAATGCTCTTTGTAATGAGGTTCAATGTCGCAAGTTATTATTTGTCCATGATCTGAAGCTTTTTCACCAAGTTGTACATGTTGGTGATTGTAAGTCCTTACAGGATCAGGTAGATAATGTGTGCTCTAAACGTGAGTATACTACCTTGGTTACCTACTTGGCATACCAAATACCTTCCCTGAAGTTAGTACAGAGAAGATTTCTAAAATATCTTTGCTTCAAATATACTGGCTCGTTCAGTACAGATTGTTGGACACTACGTCTAAGTGAGGCTTCTATGAGGTTTTTATTTAATCTGCTTAATAATGGCATTGACGCCACAAAGTTACATCCTCGTTCCTTGTTCCAAGGTTGGAGGCTAGATAGAACAATTTGTTTTACTGCTTTCGCGCTACGACAAATAAAGCGTACTTTTATTATAATACATTGTCCAACAGTATCATGGATATATATTTTTCACTGTTACCGTTGTTGCTTTCGCATTGTACTGGTGCACAAGCATATAGGATTGTTATTGTGGTTGTATGTGTACATACAAATGTAACTGATGTATTTATAATAACCAACATACATGTGTTTTGCAACATTCTCTGTAAATAAATATTAATATTATTATTATTATATCCGGGATTTTTGTATTTTAGGACATTGCTAAGGGGTTTCCGTTTTTCTTTGGGAAATTTCCAAACTACTTTTTCATCATCGAATGACTGATGTGGTTGTTACTGATCCCACGGATTATTTTTCATTATTTGTTGAAGTGGTGGTAGATTTTATTTATTTGCTTCAGTATTTTGTAATATCAAAGTAATTATTTCCAAACAATCGAAACATAGTGCTCAAACTTTCTCTTAAGTAACGGTAGCGATTTACAAACGCATCGAAATTATAAACGTGGTATTAGTGAGCTATTTGTCTAAATAAACGTAAATACTTAAATAGTAAACGCAGTCGTATTTCACTAATTAGAGTAGAACTGATCCTTCCAGGAAACAAATAAAATGCAAGCAAATAACTAATGTGAAGTGGCATTTGACCAGTTCACGAACTCGAACATTCTCCCTATACGTCGCCAAGCAAGTTGGAGACGAAACGAAACGTATTACATTTATTTAATGTTATTTCTTGGATGACTATAGAAGTCAAAATTTGTTGTCAAGTACTTTTATTACTAATATAAATAAGACAACTAAAAGTAAAATATGAAGTTATTAATAAATTTCAATTAGTTGTGTGTAAACCATAAGTAATGTACACTAATTAACTTTTTCGTTCTGAGTACTTCATGTTGGTACCAACAGTATTCCAAAACACCTGACAGTTAAATAACATATTTTAGAGAAGCAAGAGTTGTACTACTATGCTGGGATATATAGTATACTCTCAATTACTCACCTAGTTCTATCTAAACATGACAAAACTCTTGGTAAACGAATTGCCAAATCTCTTACATCGACAATTAAAGCCAACGATTTCATGCTGCGTGTCGACCTTTCTTTTACATATGTAAATTTGTTAGACGCCAGTAATTTACGTTGATTTGGGTATGTGCTAGTTGATCGAAATAAATTTATCCATTGGGATAGAGAAACTTCAATGAGAATATTCTATATTCAGATGCATCTTCCGAGGATGCTTATGCATGAAATAGGGATACGAATAATCTGTAGAAGTTATAGTACTCAGTAATGCCACAAACTTGAAGGTACTACAATTAATAAAAAGACTAAAACTGACGAACAAAAGAATTAACTGCCTGAAGGCATAGCATTTTAATGGCCGAGAAATGGAGGAGGATCGTATTGATCGACTTATCAGTCCTGTACGGTCGTGATAAAAAATCCATTAAATTGTAGAAAAAAATGTTTCTATACTTTTCTCCCTAGAACTATATTAAACGCGCAGATCTTGTACAATGATTTGAGCAAGAATAGAAAAATTCTATTTCTTTTTTCTAATACAATTAGTTAAAGGTATAAAAATGTATCTTTTTTGAAAAAAATATACGGAGAAATTCATTAACGAAGAGAAATAAGAAATGTACAATATGTAAAATAAAAAAATCAAAAACGAATAGAAACGATTTGTTCTTTTTTTCTCTTGTGTAAAACTAACTGACGAGGATAGTTTGACAAGTAGTGAGAATGATACATAGGTGGCGCTCTAATTGGTAAAACAAATGCACTGTAATTTAGATTGCTAATGTATATGTTTACATTCCGATATTTAGATAAATTGGTTGATTAGTTTATTTTTGACAGCTGATTGAAAAAGAAGCAACACGTCGTTTTGTTAAAATGGAAAAAGCAGAGTATCGTGCGGTGATTAAATACTTCGTAATTAAGGGTATGATAGCTACCGAAATAAAAGATGAGTTATGGGAAACATTAGGTGAATCTGCTCCATCATCCGCCACAATAAGTAGATGGGTAAATGAATTTAAATGTGGTAGCAGAAGCTGTGTTGATGAAGCGCGCTCTGGAGCACCCAAAATCGTGACTTCTAAGGAAATGATTATAAAAATCCATAATATTATAACGCAAGATCGAGGACTCTAAGTGAGAGAGATAGCAGACATGGTAAACATTTCAACAGAACGCGTACACCACATTTTAACGAAAGAATTGGACCTTTCCAAGCTTTCGGCAAGATGGGTGCCGCGATTGCTTACGACTGATCAAAAGGTCACTCGTTTGCGCATTTCCAATGAGTGTTTGAACCTTTATAATTCGGTTGATTTTTGTAGGCGATTTGTTACTTGCGACGAAACTTTTATACACTACAGTACACCCGAAACTAAACAACAGTCGAAACAATGGTTAGAACGTGGTACTGCACCTCCAAAGAAAGCGAAAACCACTTTATCGGCGAACAAGATGATGGCATCAATTTTTTGGGATTCAAAGGGCATTTTGCTCATTGATTACCTTCAGAAAGGTGCCGCAATAAACGGACAATATTATGCAAAACTTCTACAAAAATTAAATATTGAGATTCGTGCTAAACGACTAGGAATGGCAAACAAAAAGATTCTGTTTCACCAAGACAACGCTCCCTCGCATACCAGCACAGTTGCGATGTCCAAAATCCACGAGTTGCATTTCCATTTAGTACCGCATGCGCCTTATCCGCCGGATCTAGCCCCTTCCGACTTCCACCTGTTTCCAAAATTGAAAACGGCACTAGGTGGAAAGAAATTTTCATCTAACCACGAGCTTATCGCATTTTGGAGATGGCATAAGGGCATTGGAGCACCGTTGGAATAAATGTATTGCTCTTTTAGGATAATATATTGAAAAATAAAAATTATTTTGTATTTAAAAAATTCGTTTTTCTTTTCCATTCTCACTACTTGTCAAACTACCCTCGTACATATTGTATCAAGTAAAGTAGTTGTATACGTATTTCTCATAAATTTTAATAAAGTATTTCTAAAGCCTTTCTGCTACACATATGTGCAAACTATATGTATCACATTTAAATTGTAGTAGCAGAGTTTAATTCAATACAGAAATCAGTGATGAAAAGGATAGATATAATCGTTCGTTGTCTTCATTAGTATTATTCTTATTAGAAAACTACTAGTGTTTAGACCGACTCATGCGGTTTTTGCTTGATGCAGATCCACTAATCTTACACGATTTCAACTTTTCAATTAAAACATAGTAACCATACGCATATTTCAATGATCGATCATTTTACCAGAAAGTGGTTCCACTCACTTTTACTTTAACCGATTTTCAGTCTGTTTTTGTATAAAACTCAATCTTCTCCTAATATTTAGTTACAATTCAAATCATAAATCATACTAACAGTTTCATGCCTCAATTTGGTTTTAACGTCAATGCATCCTCTTTCTATCTCACTTGATTTAATAGTTTCTGGTGTTTCTCTTATTACACGATATTATATAACACAATCTCATATATACTATCTTTACTTAACAGGTTGACTGTCAGATCTAGAGAAAAAATAATAATAGGAAAATAACTAACTATAGGAAAACAAGTCAACATATTAGGGAAGTATCTAAAGCTATTGTGGGAATATATTTGATGTAATGGGAGCAACTTCAAATCTCCTTCGACGACTAGTAAAGTGGTACAGAATAGTAGCTTTAAAGTTACTTTTAACTAGGTCTATAAAAAGGCATTCATATTATATAAATAGGCTACACAATAATACTCTCATGAACACGAAAGATGAACAAGAAGGTAATAATTATTAATCAGGAGTCGTAGCATACTCTAAAATGAAAGGAAGGTAAAAGTAAGTAAAAAGTAAGATACTGCAAAAATTGTTGTATAAATAACAACTAGAAGTATGGCAGCAAGTAAGCTACTAATTGTATTTTAAAAGTAGACACACATAGTGATGACTGCGATGGAGAAAATCTTTTCTATGTTTACAGTGTCTTATCGGCATACATAAAACGAAAGTACAAGTTGATCGATATCATTATTCTACTGTTTTCACATTATTTATCCTTTGCAAATAAAATATACTTTTAGCTAACTTAAAGACTGCAATAAAATATTTATATATATATATATTAGAATACACAAGTAAAAAGGTAGCTATCGAATGATACACAAGTATATAGTACTTGAGTATGCATATTCCTGGACAGAGCCAATTGCATGTCACGAACGTGATATACGCTGAATAGAGCGAACACTACATGTACATATGTTGTTGCAGTAAAAATATCGACTGAAGACCGTGCACTTTTAAGAACACAGTACAGTGTTTTCGAGAGAGAGGATTTTTAAAGGAATCGATGGGATGAAGGATAACTTCCGTGGTGAACAAGACTTTGGCCAGTGAGGGAGTTGAAAAGACGCGCCAAAATGAAGAAATAATTAAAAGCGCGATATAATTAATGTGGTTGTAGCAACATTAAAAGCTAAGTTACGAAAAGTTCTTTAGAATAATATTTCACACGACTAGCTTTATGTAATCGTTATAATAATTAAACCAAATAAATTAATGAAAACGTTAAGGTGGAGCCTCCTGGTAGATACGTAATCGTAATTAGAATTTAGATAAAATTAGATTAGATTAATTAATTTAAATGTAACATTAAAATAATAATTTAGAAAACGGACTAGTTGCAAATACGTTTCGTGCTTGGTAAGGCTTTCTTAGAAAAGATGTCTTATTTTATAATAGATACCTGTTAAAAGCATAAGTCGCAAAACGGACTGAATTTACTCAGAAAATTACGGTTTTCCATTTCGCTTATCCATTAATACAAAATCTGTTATTCAATGCTTTTTCTTCATTTCGAATATTACTAAAGTAGTTTCTTTCTAAGATTAATTACTCATCATTCTTCAGTTCTATCTCATTTTACCACGAGCATAAATATTGGGTCTGGGAAAAAGTTCGTGGCGTTTTTTCAGTAAAATTCAACTGGTCCCCGCATGGCGCGTGGACGAATTCATTTAAACCGAATATGCTCCATTATTATCGACAATGTTTCGCCATTTTTTTGGTAGATCCATGATCCAATCGGTGAAAAACTTCTGTGGTTTCTGGTCGAAAAACTGAATCAAGTAGTTTTCACAGGCTTCTTTTGAAACCAACTTAATTCCATTGAGAGAGTTCTGCAGAGATTGATAGTCAGAGGGTGCTATATCCGGACTGTAAGGTGGGTGCATCAAAACTTCCCAACCAAACTCTCTCAATTTTTGACGGGTCATCAAAGAAGTGTGTGGTCGGGCGTTGTCATGATGGAAGACAACACCTTTCCTATTAATCAATTCGGGCCGTTTTCTTTCAATCGCCTGGCGTAATCTCTCTAGTTGTGCACAGTAGAGTTGAGAATCAATCGTCTGACCAGTTGGAAGTAATCAATGTTGGCTTAGCGAACGCTTGTGATTCACCATCCTTTATCCACGATCTTTTACGCTTCCGATTATCGTACGTAATCCATTTTTCACCTCCGGTTATTAAACGTTTCAGAAACGGCTCGATTTCATTCCGTTTCAGCAGCGCATCGCAGATGTTAATTCGGTCCATCATGTTTTTCACGCTCAACTCATGAGGAACCCATTCAAGCTTTTTTTGTAACCAGCTTTGTGTAAATTGTTCAAAACAGTTTTGTGGTCAATGCCTAGCTCCATGCCAATATCGACACTGCTGATATGCTTATCATGTTGGACTTTTTCAAGAATTTCATCAGATTTTTCAGTTTGGACGACCGGAGCGTGACTCATCTTTCACATTGAAATTTCCAGAACGAAAGCGAGCGAACCATTTCCGCGCAACAGATTTCGATAAAGTACCTTCACCGTACACAGCACAAATTTTATCACAAGCCTGCGCAGCGTTCTTCCCCTTATCATAATAATATTGCAGAATATAGCGAAATTTCTCATTATTCTTCTCCATTTTCAAGTGCGAATAACTTTCCAACCACTGCACCGATTACAATGTTTCTACGCTCAAACTAACTTCGGAAGGTCATCTAAAAAACGGGCCGTCGGTGGTGTCGCTGTGACTTGTTGTTCTTTAGTTATCGGCAACCAATGCCATCTATCGGGAAAAACGCCACGAACTTTTTCCCAGACCCAATAACAAAGAATACTAAAACATTATTCTTCCTAAATTATCCGATTTAATAGCTTTTAAATACAAAGTTAAAACCTAATTATTAAAATGAAATATAAGTAATGAAGCATGAGGGAGTAATTTAGTACACGTAACTTGGAAGAATGTGGTTATTATGGAAGATGGCGCCTCTGATGCATTATACATGAATCTCGCACATATTTCAGGGTAACTTTCGACACACTGCAACCCTCATTTTGTCGGAATAAATTTTATCTCCGGTTTAAATTGGTGTCGCGGTGGCGTTTTGTGTCAATTTTTTTTCGGCGTGTAGTATATTGTATGTCGGGTTTTCGTATGCCAGTACAAAGGGATCCCGTTTCTGGTATGAGAACGGAACAACGCCGATGGAAGTTCGACATTTATTGTATTTTATTCGTAACGTTTATGGTTTAATTATACTCCCATTTCGATAATTCTGTTTTACTGTTATTGTGATTTTATTATCGGTTTAGAGATAATACGCGTTATGATTACTGCAGATGTTTTGTTATTGTTGAACTTCTCCTACAATTTATTAAATATATTTCAAGATTATATAAGTCATTCTCAAGAAAAATATGAAAAGATTTTCAAGAACAATATGAGGTTATATTTAATTATTCATTTATATACACTTTTCCAAGTAATAGTTTAATTATATTATGGCTAATACATATAACTCATACACGAGGATGGTTTGGTAACTACATGGTTTAAAAAAACAGGTTTTTTGAACAAAAGAATATTTTATTTTTCAATATAGACTCCTGTAAATTATTGTAGGTTGCTGAATCCAAGTCCTCGAAATAGCTATTTACAACAGCGACAGTCTTAGAACTGGATAAAAGTCTTTTTTCATCTAATCATTTTTTCAATCTTGAAAATAAATGATAATCGCTGGGATCCAAATCTGGAAAAAAGGACCAATGAAGAACTAATTCATCTAATACGATGTGGTGGACTTTTTTAATCACATCTGGGGCACTAGTCGTTTTCGGACATCCACTGCGAAGTTCATGTTTTGTGCTCACACCACCACGTTTAAATTCGGATTGGACATCCAGTTCGTAGTTATTGAAAACGAAAGAACGAACTCTAATGGTATCGAATCCAGCTTTGATTTCGATTGGTGTTAAGCTTTTTAAATGAAAGTAGTTCATCATTGCTCAAAGCTTTAGCATTTCCTTAATTGTATTTTTTTAAAACAACTTAAGAACAAGATTGTTGCTTTTCTTTTTTACTTATGGTTTTGATTTTGAATGGGTTGGCCACCACTCTACTCTACAGATTTAGCAGTATAATATCAATGATACATTATGGTTATCAATAAAAACAGAAATTCAATGAATATTAGAATTATAATATAAATTTTTTCAAATCAGCAATTTTCTCTGAAATTACATTAAGTTATTATGGCATTAATCTTTTTATGAAATAGTAAGAAAAATAGAAAACGTTTAGAGATAAAATTATAGAAACGTTGTTTAGGATTTTTGTTTCATTAAACTTAAGTCATTGCTATAAAATTGCATATTTCTACGAGGAAATTAATTTATACGATGAAACGTACACATAGTTACTGATCAGTTACAGTGAATGATCATTGCAATTCGTATCTGTCAGGCGGATAGTGTGTAACAGTTAATTTCTACTAGGTTACTGCCTTACCACTATTCACGTATTCTGACCACGCACCTAATTATCTAAACGCAAAGCAACTATCAAACGGCCGCAAATCTAATATGACAAATTATTTAGCCGCTGCGTGAATCCAATAAGCATCAATTAACTGTAATATCAATTATTACAGATGTTTGATTAAATATATACATAAGATTGACTGAGTTCAATGTATTTCCATTAAAATCAAGACTTATTACAATTATTATTAAGGATTGACAAAATATAATATTGTGATTTAAATGATCGTTTCTACGAAAGCTTATTGATAAATTTTTATTCTACTATAGTACCAAATAAAACTTGAAATTCGAAGTTTTATTACATATTTAATAATCTCCTCTTAACTAAATATATCTGTATTTATCACAGGGAACCTCTTCGTTTGAAAAATATTTATAATCTTTCGGTGTTGTTTCCAGTTTAGAAGAAAAGTGATCAGTAATGTGACTAATATCTTTCTGTGATTGTTTTATCCTTAGACAGAAAGTCAATTATAATTATTACACCATGCCAATTTCAAAACTTTAAATAAAAACTTTTCTAGCAGATTTTTAAATATGAAGTTTCTTAGTCTTCGGAGACTTTGTTGGTTACTGTTTTGTTTCTGAATTGTGAAAATGGGTTCAAAGTTCATCCATGGTAACAACACGGCTTAAGAAGTCAGCATTTGTTTCAAGCCTAGTATAGATAGAAAGCGATGGTTCTACCCCCACTTGCTTCTGATAAATATTCAAGCATTTGGGTATCTGCTTCATAAATCGATGCAAACTATGGCATGCACGCATTCATATGAAATATTCGATGTCTCGGAAATTCATTCTAGTTCCAAGTCGAAAGTCTGACATCAGATCATGAACTGCATCGATATTTTCGGAAACAGACAGGGATTTGTCTTTCGAGCTTCTCCTAACCTCCAACGCCAGATTTGCCTCTTTTGAAGTAGGCAATCACTCTCAAACGAGGGACAATGATCACCAAGGTTTGTGCAAGGAAATTGATAAGAGGATAAGGCTAACTAGATAACAAAAATAAATAAAAATATTTTCTTTTATTTATTTTGATTAGTAATCGAAAGTAAACAATCTATAAGCTAATTTGATGCAAAGTACAAATTATAAGCAATATAAATGGCGAGATGAGGTATTTCATCCAACAATTTTACTTAGATTCCATTAGAGGACATTGTTCAAAGCCTTTGCAATTTACTGTTGTTCATTGGTGAGACACTTATGGTTGAGATGGGTTTCTAGTCTTTAATGATGTTTGATGGTTTGTCTTGACATATATCAAGGTGCATTTATAATGGTACAAAGAATTTTTGATTGTCGTATTGGATTATCTGACAACTCTAAGGTTCGATTCCATACGTCCTTGTAGGTTTAATGACATAGATTACTTTGTCAATTGATAGCTTTGATTTTCAAACCTAAAGTTAGGTTGATTTTGATTAGTTTATTTCTGTTTTTTTCTGCAGCTCACCAATTTAGTTTAGATGTTGGAGATATGATGCAGTAGTTTTTCGATATCATTCGGTCGTGAATATTGCTGTATCATCCACGAAAATTTGTATTATTGATGTTTTTTAACAGTTGGCATGTCTGATGTGTATAGCACATCAAAAAGAGGGCCCAGAATGATTCCCCGAGGTACCCTGAACTGGATTTAATAGCAATTAGATGTTTTACCATTTACTTTGGTTTCGAAAGCTCGTTGACATAAGTACGTTTTCATCAGATTAAAGTATTTAATAGGAAGGGTTTTTTAAATTTTGTATAGTAGGCCAGCATGCCACTTTCTTCTTTAATAATGCCATATTTGATTAAAAGCTCAACTTATATCTCTTTCCTTACTTTGGCTATTTTTAATTAAATTTGGAAAAATTTTCGGTCATTCGATTTATATTGAAATTATCTTAAAAAAGTTTGATTAAAATGCGATATATTGTGTCTTAATGTTTCAAGATTCATTTGATAAATTGATTGAGGTATTTGGCTAATCTTTTATAAATTTATATTATTTAAATATTTTTGAATGATTACAGTTCTTGTCGATCCTGACCTTAAATTTTAGAGAAGTTGAATATTCTTGCCTCCTGTCATAAGTAACCATTTGTTACAAACAAATCAATAAAAAAACACTTTGTGATTCGATGTATGCATTTTCTATTTAAGTAATCATTGACGAAAACCATACATTGTATTTAGATTTATCTCATAACCCTACTATATACTTTAAGCATTTTTAAGTGCAAATACTATTAACAACGCTGATAATAAATTACATTAACCAGTGTTGCCTTTCTGATTACATAAATAATCAAGTCATGTTGTGCGACCATTATTTACAGTTAAATTGCACTGTATCGCGACTCAAAGTGTCACATAAGATATTGACGTGTTTGAAAGCTCTCGCAGCGGACCATTTCGAAAGATCACTTATCCTAGAACGGATATATGAAATTACTCGGGTTGGTCTGTTGTAGAACCAACATTCCACCGGAAAAGCATTCAATATGGCGTCGATTGATCGGAACACTCCTATCATTGTTTATGAACATTTTGACGTCCAAATAGAGCGCCACCATCTACTTTGTTACGGCGAGTTATTTTTCGCATTAATTTTGATATCGGTGCGGGAAATTTGTTTTGATTGTTTTTCCGATAAAGCGTCAAAACAGATTATATAAAAATTAATATCCTCGGGGGATAATATCAGTTTAGTGATAAATAATCCTATAATAAATATACAAATGTGTTTTTACTTTAGAGTATAAAGTTCTTCATAAAATTTTAATTTATTTTCTCAAAATTGAACTAGAAGTAAATAATTAAACTTTAATTATTATAGAAATACTTAACAACAAACTTCTAAGAAAAAGTACTAAGATAAAATCAGCAAGCGTCTAAGAAAAGATAATAAGATAAAATTAATATCTTCGAATGGTCATACACTCCGCGCAACATGAATAGGACCAACTGCATATATGACATTTGTAGTTGGCATAAACATGGTAGCGCGCTGGAATTGTTATTTTCGAAAATAAGAGGGTTGATAAAAAGATGTATGTAGGTACCAAATATAATTTTTGTAAAAGTCAGTGCAAATGTACGTTACTAATGACAATAAGTAGAGTAATTGAACGCCACTTGAATACGACCAATCTACAAAATAAAAGATTCGTTTGCAATAACAAAATACTTTATTGTTCAATAATGAGTACTTTTGCCATTATTTCTTATAACCTCAAATAGTCGGGATGGAATGGAATTATACAGGGTTCTCAAGTAGTCAACGGGAAGTTCCGCCCAACTTCGTTTCAGCGCCTGCTCTAGTTCGTCAGCGCAACTGAATTGGGTAGCATTGGAGTACAATTTACGCGACAACCATCCCCAAACATTTTCTATGATGTTCAGGTCGGGGGAGAGCGATGGCCAATCGAGAACCTCCATGCCTTGTTCTTGAAACCAGCGTCGAACAATGCGCGCGGTGTGAATACTGGCATTATCCTGTTGGAAAATAAATGGCCCACCTGCCATAACGTTGGAAAATTTGTCTTTCGCCTGTTGCAGCAGCTGGACGTACTTTTCCGAATTCTGTCTGCCCTTCACTATTACTAAATCAACAGGTCCGTTATAGGAAACAGCTCCTCATACCATGACTGAACCAACATCGGCTCGCCTTCGTGACTGAATCACTTCATCGTTACGTAAATCGTGGAAATAATAAGAAAACCCATCCGGGCCAGTTTGCCATTCTCTTGTCCACCCCATTTTTGCTTGAGCAAACTGAAGACGTGCAGTGCGCTGAAATTCCCTTAAAGGAGGCCGTCGTTTAATTTTCAAACGTTTTAAATGCGGACAGGTCTTCAGTAACTTCTGTACAGTTCTTACCGATGCATTCGTTCCAACGTTATTCGCGATTTGTCTTGCCGTTAATGCCGAATTCGATGCTTCGCGTAATATGGCTCGACAGTTGTAACGGATGTTGTTCGCCCTTTAAAACGTTTTCCATAATTCTCGGGAAATAAAATTGTTCACAACCTGGTGTGATCGACTTATTTTCTTTGCAGTAGCCCTTGAGGAATACCCTTCTTGATGGAACGCTTTAATTTTTCCAATTTCTTCCATACTTAAGCACTTCTGTCGTCCCATCGTTGCACAATACCCTTAATTACAGATGTTTGTTTATCCGGATACACGTTGTAACTCGACACTCATCCGGTAGCTTACTATTAAATACTGGTCGTATCCAACCGGCGCGGTGCATTTTATATGTATGTGGTACTTACGTCACCCAATGCATAACGTTAGGCACTATTGCGCAATAATGCGTATTATTTGCCATATCATACCATTACAAACTTGCATTGTATTTTTAGTAAATGAATTGTTTTTCAAACCACCGAAAGCTTGCAACAAGTCGGGTGGTCCTATTCATGTTGCGCGGAGTGTATAATCATATAGCATTAGTATTTCAATTCGTTTTATTTTAGAATTGCGTATTTGCTAGATATCTGGTCCTGCGCGAAACGCTTTTTGTATGTCAATGAATCGGTTGATGCAGTTTATAGGAATCCTTATTCAATTTTTGGTTAACGTAACACATGGATCAATAAGTCCCGAGACTAACAATGAAAACAACATTTTTTTTGCAAAATTTTTTTTTATTCATCAACATAATCACCTTTTAGGGTGATAGAATGGTTCCAACGCTTTTCCAATTTTTCAATACCATGTTTATAAAAAAATTTATCTTTCGCTTCAAAATAAGCTTCAGTTTCAGCGATGACCTCCTCATTTGAGCCAAATCTTTTTCCCTGGAGCATTTTTTTAAGATCAGCAAAGAGCCAGTAGTCACTGGGGGCTAAATCTGGCGAATATGGGGGGTGGGGAAGCAGATCAAAACCCAATTCGTTCAATTTTGCCATTGTTTTCATCGACTTGTGGCAGGGTGCATTGTCTTGGTGAAAAAGGATTTTTTTTCTCTGCATGTGCGGTCGTTTTTTTGCGATTTCCTCCTTCAAAAGCACCAGTAAGTCAATATAATAATCACTGTTGATCGATTTACCTTTTTCGAGGTAGTCAATGAAAATCACGCCATGTGTATCCCAAAAAACTGACGCCAGGACTTTGCCAGCTGACTGCTGCGTTTTCGGACGTTTCGGACGGCTTTCGCCAGCTGTGCGCCACTCAGATGACTGCCGCTTCGACTCTGGAGTGTAGTGATGTATCCATGTTTCGTCCATGGTCACGTAACGACGCAAGAAATCTTTTTTGTTGCGAGTAAATAGCGATAAACAGCTTTCTGAATCATCGACTCGTTGCTGTTTTTGTTCCATCGAAAGCAATCGCGGCACCCACTTGGAAAAAACCTTTTTCATGCCCAATTTTTCATGAAGGATAGTAAATACACTTCCATATGATATCTGTGTCATCTCAGCAATCTCAAGGAGCTTCACTTTACGATCTTTCATTATAATTTTTGTCACTTCACTCACATTTTCCGGTGTAACGGCTTCCACAGGTCTACCCGAGCGTTCCGCGTCATTTGTGTCGGTACGACCACGTTTAAACTCGGCAAACCACAGACAAATCGTTGCTTTTGATGGACAAGAGTCCGGGTAACATTTTTCAATCCATTGTTTTGCTTGCGTGGTGTTTTTACCCATTAAAAAACAATGTTTTATCAGAACACGAAACTCGGTTTTTTCCATTGTTTAAACAAACTACAAAACGACTTTACTCCAACCTCGATAACTCAGCTGTTTCTGGTCCGATCGACTTAAAATTTTGACACGTTTCAAGCAAAGGTTAGTACTCTAGAAAGACGTGGTTACTGGTTTACTACGAGCGCCATCTATGGGTTAGTCTCGGGACTTATTGATCCATGTGTTATTCCACGTAAATGTTCTTTATCGAACGTTGATTATTAAAATTTCAAACATGGCTGAAGCCCTGAAGAATATTTTAAGGAAATCAATAGATATTTTGTAATTTTGTAACACGTTTTTTAGCTACCTTTAAGCGGTTGTAGTTACATTGAATTTCAATGCGTGATTTGTGCTCTCGACTCCTTGGCCAAATGGCAGCTATTACCGAGAAAGATATTGGTCTTGTTTGGGACATGATCGGAGAAGACCATTATGTTACTGAAAGAAGTATTCACCTAGGTATTTAGTCTTTTTTATCCCTTTGTTTTATTCATAATATGATTCCAGCATAAAATAACACCCTGTGAGATTGTGCAGACTTAAATTAGGTCGCTTTGCTAATCGATAAAAGAATTATTTCATCTAGTGGGTAACAACATTACAATTGATGAACCTAGAGTATACTACTATAATTCCGGCAAAAAACAACAATCAAGTTCGGATCTTTGAAAATGAGTCAGCTCCAATAAACATTCTTCGAGAAACAAAAAGATGGTCTCCACGTAGATATTTTTCCACTGTATCGATGGGGGAACAGTTAATCCAAAATGGTATATTGCAGTGCTGTTGTTTCAAGTTCTCCGAAGTGTCCGTCAAAAACCCTTCGAGAACGAGGACCAACTTGCATCATGATAATATTCGGGCTCACATTGTTGCTCGCATAATTGAATATTTAAGTGCCCAAAATATTAGAATAATCTGTCATTCTTCGTATAGTTCATTCCTGGAACATAATAGTTTCTTTTTCTTTTCCAATGTAGAGGATAATTTACGAAGTTTACATTCTACATAGGTTAAAGAAGCGAACATGAAATAAACAACTTATCGCGGAAGGACTGAAAGAAATTGTGAATTACTTTACTAGACTCAAAAAAACAGTCTCCGTACATTTTCGGCTGACATGCTGAGCAAAGTGTTGATTCCTGATAATACTACCCAGAATGCCACTACTTGTTTATACCTTGCTTGTTGTTCAAATATACTAGAAATCTGTATATTTTTCAACCACTTCTTAAAGTACTTAAAGTATTAACATATCAATATCATCTTCGGACCTCTGAAGAAGTTGTAGCATTATGAGTGAAATGTCAAGATTATTAGCGGGAAATTGCCATGAAGGGCTACATTTAGTGACTATTGTTTTCATTGTCTTTCATAATAAATAATAATAAATTCATAATGTATATCTTTGGTCATAATTTTGTCTGCTTCATGTTAAAATCAAAATCGATGATAAATATTTAGTAGGGAATTTCTCACAGCTTCAATATTTGCTGCTCAATTTTCAATTACAATTCTCATCCCACCTCGTCCTTCCTCTAGCCCTTCATTAATAATTTTCTATTGAAATCGTGCTGTAATTGTAATATTAGTTTTTATTTGCGTGTGTTTTGACGTTAAGACAGCACTACGACACTGTCTTAATTACACTACCATGAATGGGTAAATTTATTGATACTTTGCAAAACCGATTCGCTGCATTGATTCGCATCCTGTGTTATGTCCTCCATATCTGAAATTCTCGAGACATCCCAAGAAGTTGAGATTTGACTCGAACATTCTGGAACGTCTTTCGCGTCTTCAACGTTGCATATATATATATATATATATATATATATATATATAATATATATACATACTGCACCTCGTTTAACTCCAGTTAGTCTCAGCCTAATCGACTGTCGATTGTGTATGGATTTTTATAGAATCGTATATAAATTTTTAAGTGGGCGTAAGCGAGGATTAAACGATAGTGAAGTAAATAGATGAGCGTGTTTCTGGATACATAATAATTATTCACTAGGAAGCTCTGTTTGTTTGTCAGGCTGCTAAAGAAATGCTAAATTCTATCAGAATGAAACTTATCAGATCAATAATTTTTGCTGGATTTTTTATAGACACGGGTGTAGAGCATTCGGGGTTACTATTTCGTAGCGAGGCTAGATGATTGTCACCTGGAAAAGTATTACAATGTGTTTAAGACTTAAGAGGCGAAACTTCCATTTTTCTAAAAGGAGAAAGCAGACCGGAACCCGAGAAGTTTGGAGACGATTTACTTGTAATGAAATTGAGCTATCTGGTCGACATATTGGAGAAATGAAATCCCTTGAATCTTCAACTCCAAGGAGCAAGCGCACAAATATAGGATACGAGTGATAAAGTATACCTAGAAATGGTTGCAAGATAAATTTTTTAAAATTTACGAGAACGAATAGCAACATACTAAACTTGTTTCTGTAACCATTGAAAAATTATTTAACCACGCTGGAAATGAACTTTAAAAAGTAATTTTTTACTAGTATTTCTGGTATTTTTTCGTAATTAACCATTTTCTGACACCTCTTATCAAAAATATGATTTTGTTATTTTAATAGTGGATCACGAAAGCTGTTAATTTACAAGTCATCCAGCTCCAGATAACAGACACTGAGATCGCGCATACGTACGCTACGATTTACAGAAGTATAGACACGTGAAATAATTTCATAAATGAATTGTAGAAACTATTCAATTGAAAATTGTATTTGTATTTAATAATCCACGGTTATAAAAATATTACTGTTCCTTAAACACAGATCATGTTGTTAATTCGACCCCAAATTCTGTACCTGAACTCTCTTAAGGACTGGGAACACAACACCTTAGAAAAGAACTGTAGATTGAGCTGAAGATGTTTAGCATCGCATTGTAAATTTACCTTAGAAATCAATTACAAGAAAGGCCTCAGTTTCAGTATATTGAAATATTACATCTATATAAAATTCAAGGTATCCATGATCTGGCAGTATCATTCAAGATATTTATACAAACAAAATATGAATTCGTAACGTAATTACATACCCAGTGAATCATTGAATCCCTATTTTTTAATGGAACAATAAATGCTGAGAAATACAAAGGTGAGTTATTCGAGCTCTTTATCAGTTACACAATAATGAACTCAAGAACTTTTTTACAAAAAATAGTTCTAACCTTGTAACCAAACAAACGCGTGTTCATTACGATATATGGTCATATAACCACTACATTAAGAAGTTAAAAACGGTAATCGAAACGTCAAAAAGAACAAGGCCCTCCTCAGAAGGTGAAGCTGTGATAGCCATTTGGCATTCTGTAAACGCAGTAAAATTACATATATTTGGTTCAAAACCAAAAATGAAAGGCGGAAATCAAAAAAATCACAGTATCACGTCTACGCATAAAAGATATGGAAATTACTCATTCATTTAAACATCAAAAATTTTACATTCAGATATTAAAATCGTGTGTAGAACATTTTCTGTTTCCCATTTTAGCGATTTATTGTGAAATAAAAACATGGTGACATCTTTAAATGTTGCTGGGCTAACTCTATTTTCAACACCTGATGATGTTATCGATTGCGTAAAGAAATATTTATTCAGAAAAGAGATACATATCTCTTGCCTTATCTTGTTTTACCATATATATATATATATATATATATATATATATATATACTCTAGATTTTTATCAAAAAATCAATGAAGAACATTTTGAACATTTAATACGCTAAAACAAACAACAAGGAGTTCTAGAAAAAATATTCTACAATATATTTTCAGACTGTTCACTTTACCTAGTTATGGTTTTCACTAAATCACTTAAAAATCATTATCTTTATTATTTGAACTAAAAGTATTGTACGTCGATAAATTTAAATTATCAGGGTAAAATAAAGAACATCAAAATATACAGATTCTTTTAATAAAACTCACCAATTAATTACTGCAAATGAATCCTATACAATATATGAATCACCTATACATTAAAATGTTTACTTGGTAAAACATTAAACTCAGTTTAAAAATTGAAGCATTTTTCACAATTTTCTAAAGTAACTTCGAAAATAATTTTATTCCATAAGTGCTATACACACCGCATATTGTAAAAGATATAAATAATTTCGAGTCTAAGATCTAACACATTATAAATTAACATGGATATATAAGTATATATAGAATTTTATGTATAGTACAAATTAATTGTAACAAACAACGAATTGTACTAATTTTTTAATTATAATTTTTTTTCTTTTTCTTCAGACTTTCGACAATAGTAATAGGAACTGGGTATTAAAAATGTTCTTTTAACGTCGCAATTATTTAGAGGAAACAAAAAATAAACAAAAATAAGGACACATTTCGAAATACTCTCGACAACTGCTGCAGAAGAAATCATCATAGACTTCACGACAAGTGGTGAAATCAAGAGCCAAGTTAGTAATAAATCACTGTTTGAATTTTGGGCAGGGGTGGATGATGAACTTTCTGCATTGAAAAGAAGAGCATTATAATATATATATATATATATATATATATATATATATATATATATATATATATATATATATTACTATTTTCGATATCCTACCTTTGCGAAACCGGGTTTTCTATGGTGGAGTGTCAATTTCAAAAATTAAACCTTCTTTCGAAAAACTTTGTTTGGAAAGACAGACCCAAGAGAATTACAATTACTAAATTTGTAATTTTTCAGAATGCACTTTATTGCTTTTCTTTCGGAAATTAAACAATTATTTTAAAAAATTAATGCTTTTTCTTATTTTTCGATTTGCTCGTGTTTTCCATTTAGTGTTATCGCGTTCCCTAGTGTGTGCGCCCAACAGATTGAGAATTACTGAATTAATATATTAAGGGTAAATATCATTCTAAGGCAGATAGCAGCATTGGAAAGAAACGTCCAGAAATGCAAATCAATCTCAATTAAACTTGAAAGATGTTTCAAGAACTGCTATACAAAATTGTCTCGTTATTTTTAAATAGTTGACCCTTAAGGTAGCTTTCAATAAGTATCGTTAAAAAACATATAGAATTGATGGATGCGAATCTTCAAAAGACTATAATATGATATGAGCCTAAATATTGATTAGAAGTTCAGAGAAATCCTACTGTATTTTACGAATTAAGAAGAGAAAGGTATGAAATACCTTTCATTAGCGTGAACCAATCAATTACTTGCCATCTTATCACATACGTTATTTCCGAATAACATATCAAAGTAAATATTTTAATAGCCTCTTAATACTCGTATGTTCTTTATTTACTATTGCAATGGAAAATAGATTTTTCTTTATTTGATATATGTATACTTACATAACTACAAGAGATGTTCTTTTCATGAATGTGATTAATATCTGATATGTATTGAATCAAAGGTCGTTCTTGAAACAGTTTCTAAAGGCCAAATACAGCTAACCTTATTGATAAATTATCCTTTATATGTTTGCGCATGAGCTTAAAGGTTGATAGTGCCTCTCGTACATACCGTGAAATACTAATTTACTAAACTATAATAACCGTTATAATAAAATATATTTAACGTGGAATCTCGACAAAATAGGTTTCTCAACTCGAAATTCTCAATTAGGGATGTGTAATCAGGGCGCGTGAAGCATGTATCTCATATGGTATTAACACAGAAGAAAAGAGGAACGACAAAGACATTAATCCAATACCGAAAACAAGAAAGGACCGCACTCGAAACCACAACCTTTACCGTAACAAATTTGGAAGGGTCTTCGTTTCATGTAACTCAAACGAATTTTGTAATTTTATTCTACTAAACAAACAGATTTTCAACATATAATGTTTAACACAACATTTTCTTAGTGTAAAATTACTGTAAATAAGCAATGTAGTATTATTAAAAATGCTGTGAGGGATTATGTGTTACAGATACACTAAAAATTATTACTCTGCGTACTTTATTTTGGGATTTGACAACAATCTAGAGAAGAATTATTAAAATTATTTGTCACCAAATGTCTGACAATTAAGCAGATTTTATTTATAATAAGAAAAAAGAGCATTCCTCCCAGTGAAAACAGAAGCACCGATCACTTAGTGGATATAGTCTTAAATGCGATACACCCATGTTAAAAGAAAGTAGTTAGCATATTTCAACGGTTTATATTAAAATGACCCTGATCAGTTTTCAAATACACATATTGATTTGTTGGGGTACGGGATAACATGTTACGACGTACGCATTCCCAAGGGCTATTATTGGGAGTACGAATGTCATACAAAACAAATGCATTTTGGTAATTTTGCTTTGCTAATGAATTCAGTACCGTTTATGATTCGGCCTTAGTTTCTTCTATCATGTCATCAGTATCTTTGCTCTTTCAATATGATTTTTATCTTTGGATAGAGAAAAAAACTCGCAAAAAACCAAATTGACTAAGTAAGCTCGATAAAGACCAATGGTCATATTGTTTTTGCCAAAAACCGATGTATGATGAAAATAGTATGTGATCTCACGATAACATGATGGTGAACGCAGCCGCTTCTTAGCCACTTTTTTGGATTTTTTTTTTCTGTTCTGGAGGTACGAAGTACGAAGGTGGAGCTTTCTTTAGCTGAAGTGAAGATGAGTTTATCCACTGTTGTTTGGTTTCATTACTTGTCATGACAAGAGAACAAGAGAACTGGTTCAGTTCGAAGCTATTTTAACAATTTTCTACAAACATCCATGCAATGATGTTAGTGTTAGTTTCTTAGCGATCGTGGGATGACTTTTGCTACTGTTTAATTCTTTAAATAAAATTCGCTTTCAAGTTCCAACATAAGTCAACAATGCTGATGGTCGTCCAGAACGTCCATCGTCATGAATTAATGCTCGGCTATTTTTAAGGTATTTAAACTAAAATTGTGCTTGCTTCAAAGCATCATCACTTTGTACGTTGCTGTAGTCTTAGCGAGTTTAAAACAAAACCTGATACAAACAGGAGCCATAAGAAAATAAGCAAACACAAGTAAACGTAACAAAGAAAAACTGTTCATTAACAAAAAAATGTTTCCACTTGCAATGACGACGCTTGGCATACTGATTCACGAAAGGCGTACACAATGCCACGTAGCGGCGCTTGATTGCAATTGCGTTCGTTCAAATCATAGAAACATTTGGGTACCATCTAGTATTATCTTAAGATATACGAGAGTGAGTAGTAATTAGGAATTATTTTTTGGAAAAAACTATGTGATCTTTGAACTTATTTTCCTTCTAACTTATTGCATTTGCTCTACCGATATTCAAGTCTTTTCAATCTTTCAGAAAAGTAAACCTTATCAAACTGTTTGAAATATGCGTTAGTGTCTGTCATTCGATAAAGATCTCTTACCCACAAATCAAGCTTTAAGATCGAGAAGAAGGAAAAAACCTGAGAGGCCAAATTTGGTGAATAAACTGGACCCCGAAACAAATGGAGTTCATCAGTTTCTCCCACTGAAACCGTTGAAGTACATTCACATTCACTTCTTGGAGAATGGGGCCTTTTACGTTGTATTGCATAGTGTAATTCATCTAACAGAAATGCATGTATTCGCCTGTTATCGTTTTACGTTTCAGAAGATAATTGATAAAATATTCCACTACAGTCTTAAAAAGAAAGTAGCCATAACCTTGCCAGCCGAGCGTGGTTTTCGCCTCCTTCAGAGCACATATGTCTACCTTAATTCAGTGTTCCGATTGTTGCTTCATTTCGAGTTTATAACTGTTTATTCAAGTATCATCAGCTGCTATTAGCTAACAAATGGGGCACCAGTTTTGCACATAATCTTTTCATACTCTACTCGTCATGCAAAATCTGAAACACTGATCCATATGAAATATGCAGACTTTTTGTTATTTCACGCACTTTTGTTCGACGGTCATCCTCATATTACTTTCCTCATATTTTCTGAAGTACACACATCTTTTGGGTATCCTTTGCGTCGTTCATCA
Source organism: Dermolepida albohirtum (assembly GCA_031893035.1). Classification (NCBI taxonomy): domain Eukaryota; kingdom Metazoa; phylum Arthropoda; class Insecta; order Coleoptera; family Scarabaeidae; genus Dermolepida; species Dermolepida albohirtum. The sequence goes on along the minus strand of JAVIWB010004509.1, from coordinate 515,633 downwards.
AATATACTGATTCAGTCGCGTTTAAAGTCATGTACCAATTGCTTTAGGATGGCAACTGATGAACATTGGTCTCCGAAAACAGACTCCAGCTCAGCTCTGATCTAATCCTTTGTTTGATTCGCCAAAAATAAGAATTTTGTCATTGATCGGTACTTCCTTCTTTCCTGTCCTAAGACAAGCTAAATACAGTTTACTTTCCATTCAAATAACAAGTGCCCATATGAACATAACGAACGCAAGTTTTGAGTCATTTTTGGAGGATCGTCAAGTTGCAAAGCAAGCTTTTTTTATATGTGCTGCACTTTTTTGTTAGTCTCATTAATTACTGATTCGACCTCGTATCTCAAGTCTAGAAAACGAAAAGTTTTATTTTCAAATATTTATTGTAGAATGGGTTTATTATTATGTAGTAGATCTATTTTTAGATTCTTTATATAATTTTGGAAGCTCTTATACAAATGTATTAATAATTATGTAATAAAATTTTTAATTCTTTAAAGGAAATTTATTCTACTATACAATATTGGATAAAAAAATGACATACGAGAAGGTCAAATACTCATACAGCCCAATAGCTGAATATTACAAACGTGCACCTAACTGTATTTTATCTAAAAAAAGCCAAATTGATTATTCTTTCTATTTACATTATTATTTCTTTTAATATTTGACATTTAATTAATTAGGAAAGTATAAAAAATGGAACTAATTAATACTATCGTAGAAAAAATAACATGAATAAATAAGATGCTATCACATGTGTATGTACCTAATACGTATTTATCTAATAATACATTTATTAAAAGCTTTGCTCCTGGTCATCATTAGTACACCAAAATTGAATATTTTCGTCAATACTATTTGACTCAAATAAAAGACATATCTGTAAGATAACACAATTTCTAAGGCTTACTCTTAGCATTATTCTCTCGTTGGTTCTTTATTATTTAGAGAATACTGTATGCAACTACAGTAATTATGCAAGTATCGAAGTTTTAAGTACAAACTAGAGTTGGCACTGTGAGTGATGCTACTAAATTTTGTTAAACTGCAGAATAAGTAGTTAGAAGACTGAGCAGTTGTAATTTAGACATTTGGAAAGTTCACATCATACGAAAAATCTTTTCTTTGAAACATCGTATTTGTTTTAGAATAACTCTAGGAGAAAGTAATGGAAGCCAGCGTAGTATTTTTCGATTAATTAATTTATGCCCTAAAGCAAAAAGGTGCTGTTGAATGTTAAATAATATCTTCCTTCCATAAAATAGTTTGTAATATAATTTGTTTTTATACCTAAAATATTCTAAAAATAGTGTTACACCATTAACCAAGACAAATCAGTTTAAAGCTTATTTGTAGATATTAAACATTTTTTTGTCTGTATAATATCAGCAGTTAAATGTAGATTTATTATTAACATGTTATAGCAAGAGTTACAATAAGAGCTAGTGCGTGTTAATCCAAAAGGATTTCAAATATTTTTATCTTCTTGTATAATTATAAGTGCAGATAGTAAGTACTTGTGGGCAGAACTTTCTTTCTAGATATCACTAGATCGAATTTTAAGGGACATAGTAATTCATATAATGAAACCGTTCTATTTAATAATAAATTAAAATTTAATTCAAACTATTGAGTTAGACGAAAAAGTCATGACGATTTTCTCTGTATTTCATAGGTCATTTATTAATATATTAAAAATTATATATTTATTATATATTAATTATATATTTCTTCGACAATCTTTTCCACTTTTCAGTGATCTTCATAAATTCTCTTTCGAAGAAAGATTTATTTTATTGGTGAAAAACTCTACAAGGTGTAGATTTGGTCTCGTCTAAATCGAACGTTACACCATCCAAAAGTTTTACGAGAGAAGGAACCAAGTGGCAGTTTGAAGACGCAAGGTTCAACGAGTACGGTGAACGGCAGTACTACCCATAGAAGACTCAACCATTTTTTACGGGCGAACAAAGTACGGCATCGAGCTGTTTTGATGAAATATAACTCCTGTATGATTAGCAAACTCTAGACGTTTCTGAACAATGGACTAGTTTAAACTGCCCAATTATCTACAGTGCACATTTGAAATAATTGTTTCGTTCCTCTATAGAAGCTCGAAAAATAAGACACACTTAAAATCCTTCACTCAAAGCATAAGTTTCCTATGTTGAATGTCTGCTTTTGATAGGGACCGAGACCGGTTTAGTTCCATACTGTTGTAAGCAATTCATTGTTTCTACTAGGTTTAAGGAGCATATTGCAGATATAAAGATCTTTGACTTTATAAGGAACCTAAATAGCTTGCTTGTACGAGTATGATAGATGTTTTACGTTTCTGCTATCTTTCGTGTGGTATGTCATGGCTTTGATTTGTTAAACGCCTTTATTTTATTACTATCAACCTCAGTGAGCTTCCCTGACTGAGGAGAATTGATCTCACCGGCACGAAATTTCGCGAACCTTTATTGATATTAACGTTTTTGTAAACTTTATGGGGCTTTTCACAAGTTTGACAGTTGTTATTGCGTTTATGGAAGTAAAGGAATCATGAAATGCACAATTTGGACCTCCATTTACAACTTTTTATAAAATTTCGAAGACTTATTGCTTATATTATATGGCATAGCATAAACATAGATGAGTGTCTCTAGAACTTAAGTAGTATTTGTTGCAAAAACACGTCATGATTTTACCGACAACCCAATATTGCATTAAGTGTTTAGAAAAGAAATTGATACGAAACTTAACCTTTTAACTACCTAGTCTTTATTTATTTACTCATTTATTGTGCAATAAATCTCAATGACTTCACTAAGGTACATGCAAATTTATATCATATGTAAATGTAAGTTAGAAACCTCTTTGAAATTACTATTTATTTTAGCCTTGGGAAAATAAAAATGTAGTTTGCGGTCGCGAAGAAGCGCGAGGCATACTAGTTAAAGAAAATGAAACTAAGTCAATAAAATCGATATGCATTAGATTATACACAAATTTAATACTTACTGCTCAATTTATATCTTATCTCCATGAATGTCATACAGTACATACGCAGCAATGTATCACTATTGTAATCTATTGTAGTATATGTGACATTAGTTTTAAAATACAAATACTTCAGAAATAAGGACATTTCCTCTTATTTTATAGACTTCATAACAGTGGTTGTTTTTTAAGCTGCATGAGAACTATCGATATAGATAACTATGGTTTGACAGCTGATAATGTCAAACTGTGTTGACATTTCTGTTCAGTTAGGTTTTGCAAGTCACCATGGATCGTTTAACGCCAGAATAACGCTTCCAAATTGTGGAAATTTACTTTGAACAACATAAATCTGTTCGCGAAGTTCATAGAGCACTTCGTCCATTTTACGGTCAACATAATCGGCCTAGTGAGCAAGCAATTCGTGCAGTTATTGATCGTTTTCGCACTAATTTACTCTTCTCGATTCAAAAGCATTAACAAGACAAAGAAATGTGCGCACCGAAGAGAATATTGCTGCTGTAGCGCGAAGTATTGAAGAAGACGCCGAAATGTCGATTAGTCGTCGTTCTCAAGTTGTTGGCCTTTGTTCTTCGACTAAGTGAAAAATTTTAGGTAAGGACCTTGGTTTACGTGCCTATAAAATATTGCTCGTGCAAGAATTGAAGCCAAACGACCATCGTTCGCGTCGCATTTTTGCTGATTAGACTCATTTGAAACTGGCGGAAGATTAGCATTTTTATCAAAGAATTGTGTTTAGTGATGAAGCTCATTTCTGAATAAATGGCTATACCAATAAGCAAAGTTGCCGTATTTGAAGCGAAGACAATCCTCAAGTCGTTAACGAATCACCATTACATCCATTAAAATTGACGGTTTGGTGCGGCTTACACGCTGGTGGCATCATCGGTCCTTATTTCTTTCGAAATGGGAAAGGAGCTGCCTATACGGTGAATGGCGAGCGCTATCGAGCCATGCTAACTGAATTTTTGTTTCCAAGAATTAATCAGTTAAACATCAACGATATTTGGTTTCAACAAGCCGGCGCAACTTGCCATACAGCGCGCTTAACAATCGATTTATTGCAAAATCAATTTGGTGACCCCTTCATTCGTGCGATTTAACGCCTCTGGATTACCTTTTATGGGGCTATGTTAAGTCATTGGTTTATGCCGACAAACCAGCAACTCTTGAAGCATTGGAAGCCAATATTCAAGCCACCATATGGACTATGTAACTCGTAGCCGCGGCGGACATATACCGGAAAGCATATTTAAAAAATAAATGCCATGAAATTATCTATCATTATTTTCAATTATGCCATCAGATTATAATAAAAAAAATTTACTTCCAACAATATTTCTGTCTTGTATTATCATTTCAAGTTCTCATGCTCTTAAAAAAACACCCTATATTATGAAGTCTATAAAATACTTAAGTCTGAAGAAAATTTGTCCATATGTACACCATATTAAAATAACATAATCTAATTTCGATCTGACGTTATATGTTTTTAATTAAGTAAAATTCTAAATTATGGACTATGAAATCAAACATCCTAATAGCTGACATCGTAACTGATTCAATACCCACCACAAAAGTGAATTTGGAAATAAATAAAAATAAATAAATAAATGTATGAAATCATCTGATTAACGTTCATTTTATGTTTGTTAGCTTCACACCACAATTTGTTTTTACTTAAAAACAGGATTAGAAACAATGAAATTAGTATGATACCCTCACTGAAATGTGGGAAGGAGTTGTAAAAGATGGTTACGAAAAAAATGGAGAAATCGTTACTTCTAACGATTTCTCCATTTTTTTCGTAACCGTCTTTTACAACTCCTTCCCACATTTGGTTCTTCAACCAAAAAATTGAAAGGAACACAACTTAGGAAATTTCTTGAGCACCTATGTACATCTAACTTAGGTAACAAAGTAACAAAATATTCGTTAGTTGGCTAATAGGAAATTGAACTAATTTTCTATCACTAAATTTAAGTACCTGCCATAAGAGCTGATCAAGATAAACGGGTTAGATTATACATTTAAAAATTATATTCAATAATATGTCGAGTTTCTTTTTCAAAATGAAGCGAAATTAATAAACAAAGAACATAGATATGAAGCGTGTTTATTTGACTTTATTTCTTTTACCTAATATTGGTCGACAGAAAATAATTCTCCCACTATTTTTCACCAACTTCCGCAGCAGTATAATTTTTATAGAGGATGTTATTGACTTATGCAGCAAATCATAGCCTTTTTATAATTATAATTGACTGAACGGGCGCTCGTAACATAACCAGGAGTTTTATTGCACCTCCATGAATGGCAATGATTCCGACAATTGCAGTAAAATGGTACGAAATGGAAAATATTTATCTTAAATTGAAGAGCATCTCTGTAAAGAGGCAATAAAGCGAGGGCAATATAATTTCATTTTTTTTGTTGCTGTTTCTTCACAACTAGGAGTGCGAGTTTAAAGAAAAGCATAAGAAAAGTTATGAACAAATAAGAAAAACGAAAAGAATAAGAAAAAAGTAAAGGACCAAAGATTAAATCGTGACAACTGACTAAAAAGTTCAAACGACTTGAGGGACGTTTCGGTAGATTTGAATGTAATCATCTTAAGTTATTCAAGTAACAACTTTTAATATGAGGTACAATGGAGCGTAGTGAAAATGCGACGAAACGAGATGCTGTGAACACGGAAGCTGGAAAAAGCAGGATGGAAGAGCGAATCGATCTTAAAAAGAACAGAATTTCGTTTCTAGTCTTGAGTTTACAGGTTCCGGCTCGCAGATGTTGCTAATGCCACTTTCCTGATTCTTTCCTACTTTATGAGTATTTATTATATTATGCACCTTAGGTATTAGGAGTTTTACTACAAATTGCCGTACAAATATGAAGTAAAAATAAAAACAATAGCATTTTGTACAAATTACATAAAACTTGAAAATTTGCAGGATTTACAGCTTATTGGAAATAATATTTTATCTTAAAGTAAAGAAGCATCAAATGTATTGTATACGTTCCTTTTCACATACATATATTATATTACACTATTTAAGAATTAGAAATTTGAATATTAAATAAAACAGTTTATTGAACTATGTATTTTATTCTAATCAAAACTAATATATTAATTCCAATAAAGAATCTATTGAAGATGTTATTAGATATTATTACCAATGGACTTCCTCTATTAAATATCAGACAACAGTATCTCTCAGTTTCACTTATAACTTTTGATTTGTGCTAACAATCCATTAGACTTATTCACACTCTGTTTGTAGTAAACGTTGGTAATTAATTCATCAAAGAAACAATATTTCCGCTAGCTTACAAATAAGAATGTAATTTTTCTGATGTCACAAACATTCAACTACCTACCAATTTTCATTTTGTCAAAATTTTGCGAAGTTCTTTAATGGGAAATTTATTCTTTCATTTATGGAAATGTTCCTTCTTCTCTGTTTTCAACTTGGTCATTTGTTTATTGCAATTGTTTGTTGTATATTTCAGCATATATTTGAAATTTTCCACCAAAATGGTCAAGTATGTATAATATGTACTGATTCATACTACGAAGCATAATATCCTGATCAATATACTGATTCTTATAGATTCTCTCAATGTGCATTATGATGTTTTCCACGTTATTTATGAACGAGAAACTGTCACGTCTGTTCTGAGTTTAGATGTAGTATATTGCTGTTTGCCTAGCATTGCTGATGTAAAGATTTACAATAAAATATTCTCTACCGCCAATGTCAAATATCTTCAGCATAATCTAGACTTAGCTTGACTATGGGCCGATATAAGTAGCTAAACTTAAGTATTAATAGTTCTTGCTCAGTTACACATGCTAAATTAATTCTTTTCTTCTATCTGCTTATGAAAAATTTTATAAAGGATTTATGAAAAAACAATAAATTCAATTTAATGAGCCTTTGATTATGTCATCCTCAAATAAATCTACTTATATCTAAAGCTATTTCATCAATTACAAATAAAAATACGTCAGTTTCTTCTAATCATGTTCTGTCAAGAAATATTTCCACATCTATCATTAAAATTAATAATTGTAATAATTTTTATGAATTATTTATGAAACTTCTTCAAAACTTCCTAAATAATCATTTCCATAGTCGTTTAATTTTATATATTACTTTTATATTTTGAAATAAACGAATACCTGAAACATAGTTTTACTTCATTCTTTATTACTCCTCTAAGTAGTAGGGTATTTTACAAGCACCTGGTGCTACTAAACTTTCCATTTATCAAAGATTAATTTAGTTATGGTTTGCAAGTTATATAATGCATTACTATGTATGCTTAGAAACTCAAATTTTCTAAAAACTATCAAATCAAATGTAAAGGAGTATCTTTCATAGTATTAATGATTTCTTATATGTATATCATATTTCTAGAATATACACCTTATTGTACTATGGTTTTTAAAAATAAATCAATTATGTTTATCAATGTGTATCAAACTAACAGTAGGAGATAATAAAACATGTAGTTTATATTAACGACATTCCGGAGGTTTTCCCTTTTGCAAGTTACTTATTTTTTCTTTTAACCTAAAATACAGCGATTTTATATATAAATACTCTTTCCTGTCGTATCTATGTATGAATGTCAATTGTACCCATCATTATGAGCATGTCTTTGTAAATATATGTGATATATGTATGTATGTATATATACATATATTAAGAAAGAAATGACACATGTCTGCAGTTTAGATATATACTAAATGTACTTAACAGTTCCATACATAAGTATAAACACACGAACACACGGTAAATTTGTTAATCTAAAAATGTTTGCGTGTTTGTAAAATTACAACGTTCAACAGAAAAAAAAATGTACTTACAAATAATGCTGTATTTTCAAAAACCGTTATGAAAGGTCTATCGAATCCATCGACTATATATGTTTATATACATATATGTATAACCGACGTATTACATGTTAGAAAACTAAGGGCTCGAAAAACCTGGACACGAAAAGTAAGTATAATGTAATTTTAATTATTATACAGAGGTTTAAGAATAGCTACAGTTCTCATTTACATTTCTTTAATAATGTTAGTTTCTTTGTAACTAACAATTATTTTCATTTTCCGTTTAACCGGAAGTGTGTGTTCACAACTTCTTTTTTTTTCAAATGGAATACTGTATTTTTTTTATTTCTGTTAAAAAGAAGATTTTTTCAGAAATGTACTACATGTGTGGGTTTCAAAAAGCGTACAAAAATTTTTTTAATGAATCACACCCTAGTATGTGATGTAAATATGTAATGATAAGAGTATAGTACTTTTTTTTCTAAATTAAATGATAAAATTTCTTCAAAGTGTCAGAAAAGCATTTGTCAGCTATAATAGCGTATATAATTTCTGAAGCTGTAGATTTTATATCTTGCAACATGACTCTTTTTCTTAAGTTAGAAGTTTCTTACAGGATATAGTTCAACGGCGATAGATCCGGGTTTCTAGTGGAAAAAGTAGGAATAGGTCTATGTATACCGATCCATCTACCAGGAACATTGTTGTTTGAATATTCCCTTGCTATTCTTAATTAAGTCGGTACTTCTAAAATTATTCTAGGACGAATATAATCTACACTATCCTCTAGAAGTAAATTTCATTCATTTTGCAACAAATAATATTCTGCGCCTAAGTATTCGCGATGAAAATAATGTCCTATTGAATGAGATTCAAGTAGATCATACCATACATTTTTACTCCATTTTAATTGGTGTTTACACATGTAGACTTCACGAACATTAGGATCAGGTCACAAACGATAATTATGTTTATTCCTAATGCAATTATTTGTAAATCAAATTTTATCTAAAATAGGTGGATCATCTTCATCTGAAATGTGCAATAACTTACAAATGTAGGAGAGGAATTGATAGAATACGACCATGGGATATTCGAGTTAGGCTTATTTCACACGATTGTTTGCGTATTACATATTGACATAAAACATAGATAGGCCTCTACGCATTATTTCTTATTTTTTTGTAAAACTAAGCCTAGAAACCTTTAATTTCTATTAGAGAGCGAACACTGGGAACTCAAAAATTCAGATTTCGATGAAACTTTAAAAACTCAGAGTATCTTCGAATAGAAAAACACAATTTTCAGCAGTTCAATCGCTAGATTTCGGGGTATAGCCTCGAAATATAGGAAACCAATATATATATATATATATATATATATATATCTCAATGATTATGTAAATTATTTAAAAAAAAAATTGGTAACAATAGACCAAGACAGTAGAAAACGATGCTGTATAACAAATTTAGAAACTTAATAATAATTTCACATTTTACGTGAGGTGCAGATTTACAGATTTCGGCGTTTTATTCGATAGGGCAATGTCAGTGAAAATAATGTGTTTGTAACAATAATAACTTTTCGGAAAATTGATACAAAATATAAAGGAAAATGTGGTTACAAATAATTAGAAAATAGTGAATTACTTCAGTACTATGAAACTTTGTAAAATTGCAGGTATATCTCGATAAAATGCAAATATTCTAGAAATGAAAACAATAATAGGAGTTTCTTCTAATGAAAAAGAATATTTCTGTAAAAGTAAAATCGAAAATCTTTATACGAGGACTAATCAGTAATCAGTGAGTCTGATGAAAGGGGGCAGAACTAATAGAAAACCTTATTTGTTTTTTAAGTTGGTAGTTTTTCAAAGCAGAACTGTCAAAGTTTGCATTCATTCCAGTCGTAAAGACGCTTGTTATTCGAATAAAAAATAAACAGTGTACCTTCGTAATTAAGTTCTTGTTTCTAAGGAACTTAACAAACGATGAAATTAAAGCCAAACAAAAATCTGTCTACGAGGACCAGTTTGAAATGATTGCAATAATTAAACGATGAATGTGTGAGTTTAAACGTGACCGGACCAGTATATTTGATTTACATGACAGTGACGGCTAAAAGACACGTGTTTGCCAGAAATCACTCTAAAACTATATGAAATGATGTTACATCAGCAGTGAGAAAAAGAGACTACGCATTTCATATGGATAGGTCATTTCGACTTTGCGTAATAGATTGAGTATGAAAAAATGATGCATGCTGCATTTATTGACTGTGAAACACAACGCAAACGAGAACTCATTTCAATTTTCAGTTTAGCGAAGCTAAGACATGATACGAATGACTGCTCAAATTTCAATACACCATTATACATCTGACATGAAGCAATAATCGAAGCAATGGATTGGGACTGATACAAATGATTTAAACAGGGCGAAGACCATATACTCATATATGAAAACGTTATGCCTACTGTCTTTTGGTCCTCTGCAGTGACATTTTTTCATAGGTTATATTCAGAAAGGTAAAATACTTGAATATCGATGGATTAGGGGTAATGAGTTACAAGGAGGACACATTGAAATATAAAATAATTTATTGCCAAAAAGTTTGTATCTTTTTTTCTAGGCTCATTAATTACTAAGCTTCTCTTGTAAAACCGATATTAGCATCTATTAACTACTTGTACCCCGCTTCTACTTGGGTCACCACTCTATTTGGAGGGTTGTAGGAAATTAACGTAAATCGAAATCGTATAGGAAATACGAGCAATTCTTGTTATTTACAAAATATGTGAAAATTATAGTATGTACTAGTTCTCGATGAATTAACGAAATTCTATATAAAAAAAATATTTAGAACAGAAATATTGACTGACATGTGAATATTACGTTTATGTAACTTTTTGACAAATCAAATAATGTGGTAAAGTCGCATTGAATAAAATCGTTCATTTTGATCCGCTTTCAAATCACATATGCATTAACGAATTTTGGTATGTTGGAAGCAAATTATTCAAAAGAGATAGAAATTACTTTAAAATACTAGTATTATATCATTAATATAAATTCACGTCAATCTCAGGTCTTCAGAAAATATTTATTTTGTAGCTTTCTTCAATTCTTGTATATAGTGCAAATACATAAGACACATTTACATGAAAAGAAAACTTTTTTAAAAAATTAAATAATTTTCTAACAAATAATAGCAGAAATATAGTGATTTAATATTTGGTAATATCTTTTGAGCGTTTTATAATGTGCTAACAAGTTTAACTAATTATCAATTAAATTATTAATTATACTTTAGTCACCGCCTTATTATTTTGTTAGATTTTTCTCAAATTTCAATTCATTTTTTGTGTGCTTGTGTGGTCTCAGTTATGTGTCCAATTAGGTGCATGTCTGGGCTCTAAGCGGGACAGAGAAGACTGCAAGACATTTTGCTTTTTCCATCAGATTACAATTTTCTCAATACGGCAGGGAACCTTCTAGCCGAATATTTTCCTGAAACAATTTTTTCTTGATAAATAAGCAACAAATGCGCTTCCAATAAGTTGATCCAATTATTGGTATCAAACTATTTGGTAATCATTACATCAATTCTTCTGTTATACCAAATAGCCTACATAGCGTTACTAGTTATCATCCAAATTTTATGATTGGTTGCACACACAACGCACAATATTTATCTTCTGGTCTCAAATCCATTGATTTGTTCTTAAATCAAATTACTCGAACTGGGATTTATTCGTAATGAAGATAGAATTGCCAGAAGTTTAACGAGCGATCTTTTATTATTTGCGGTCGCTTTATATTAATTAGTAGTATTAAGTAGTGATTTTTAACTGGTACTCTCCCATGGTAACATTTTTTTATGAAACAGTTTTTTCATATTTTTATGACGATAGTTTGGGTTATAGCAAGAAATGGCCGACTCTCTCTGTGTAGAATTTCTTCAAATTTTGCGAATAATTACCATTTCATTCAGTTTGAAACATTTTCGGTAGTCCTTCTCGTTTTTTTTAGTGCTGTTTTACTATCTTTTAGGGAAATTTTCCACAATTTCGTGTATATTACGTTCGCAATCTTTTAATCTGATTACACGACAGTGCACACGGTGAAATAACATAAGCATCACATGTTTTCAGCATTGTGATTGTACACAAACGCACATCGTACTTATCTCTTTCATTCTAGCACTCTCGTTGTAGATAGGCGAACTAAAATACGTATTTATTTAAAAGTTATGTGTCTAATGACTGATACGATGGTAGTTTTAGTTGCAAATATTCCACAGTTACTAGAGCGTAATTTGAGTGAATGAAGAAAGCACTTTTTTAAAAATGTGGTGTAGTGGTAATGTGGATAGTCATATACAAATTTCCAAATATATATGCATATGACTATATACATATATAGATATATATATATATATATATATCTATATATCCGGTGTACCGAAAAGTCATTATTGGTTTTTTCGTAAAAAAACTAAATAATATTCAAGAAAATAGAAAAATTTATTTATTCAAAGCATTGGCCATTTGACTCTACACATCCTGCCCACTTTCAGGCAATTTATGGATGCCATCCCAAAGAAAATGTGTGTCCTTTGAGCAAAACCATTCATCGAGACACTTTCTAACTTCGAAATTGGCGAAGTGCTACTCTGCAAGCGCGTGCCCCATTGATGCGAAAAGGTAATAATCGGATGGGGCAAGGTCTGGAGAGTACGGCGGGTGTAATATTATGTCCCATCTAAGTACCTTCACCGCTTTTTTGACCGATTTTGCTGTATGAGACAGCGCGTTATCGGGCTGTAAAATCACTTTACCGCGTTGTCGGGCCTATTCTGATTGTTTTTCTATCAAGCGTGGTTCAAATTAAAAATACACCACGCCACTGTGGGCCCACCAAACACAGAATATTGTCTAGCGAACAAAACGATTTGGCCTTGGAGTCGATGGGTCGGCTTCGCCAGGTGATAACTATAACTTTTTGCGCTTAGAGTTTTCGATATGATTCCATTTTTCATCGCCCGTCACCATTTGATCTAGAAATGACTTCTCATCATACCTTTGAAGCAGCATTTCACAGACAATTTTTCGATTTTCCATTTGTCTGACCCACTTTCTCATCTTTTGGATTTTTTTCATTGCTCATAATTGGCTGCTTATCGTTTCTTGGGCCTTATTAAAGCTTCTGCCAATTGTTTTCGAGTTTCAGCCAAGGATGATTTTCAGCAGTTTTTTTTTTTTGATTAAATAAGAAAAGTAATGTGTGTCGCAAATGCACTTTTTCTAACACGAAACTTAACATTTTCAAAGAGGTATAAATCTATGACAATGTTACTTTCTCAAAATATAACATGGTTTTGAAACATAATGTCAGTAAAATAAAATAACATATGTCAAATCATAACATTAAGTCTAGCGACATCTGTTAGGAAAATCGGTAATGACTTTCTAGTACACCTGGTATGTATATATACAATATTATACCTATATATAAGGTAAAACTGCAAATTAAGTTTTTGTAACAATATCTCTTTTCGTGGACATGGAACGATATGTAAATATGTACATATGTGTACATATACATGTAGAAAGATTTATCTTTATTAAAGTTGTAAAAGAAGATTATAATAAATAATAAAAATAAAATAATGATGTACACTTTTTATATCTGCTTTTCTGATTATGCTGAGTTGGGCACCGAGTGGATTTAATTTTATTTTCTAAGCAGAAGCAGCATTAAATTTAAAATTTAAAATACTTTATTCATATTGCTGTAACTTTCAAATCAAATATCAGAAATTAACCAAATTTTACATTTCACCGTAAAAAGGTTGTAGTGTTAGAAAATAATGATAAAATTTTCCGAAAGATAATGCTAGTAGTCAAGTCTTACTTAGCCCAAATCAAGTTAATGAGTCTTTCGTTAGGTATTTACATGAAATGAAATAGTTTCGAATGGAAAATTCGAGAAATCTTTTTCCTTCAGAATACCTAAAGTCTACGAATCCACCATCTGTAATTTTATGGATTGACTAGTTTAGTAATATTACTTTTAAAATCAAGTTTTTGTTTAAGAAACTAAAATGATAATCATAATAAATATTATTTCTGGCTGAAATGTGCAGCCTACTATTACTTCTTTAGATGAGCAACATAAAGGCAACTATATCTAGGCTAATGATGAAGGTATAGATATTAATAATAATATTTTAAAAATTTCTTAAGAGAAATTCCAAATGGATAATAAATGAAACGTAATATTAAAGTTAAACTCTAATGCTTCGAAAATTGAACATATAAATATAATAAGCCTTCGGAAGTATATTAGCCTTTGGAGTAAAGAAACAATTACTTCAGTCAATCAATCTGAATGTTAATCATAGAATTCAGAAACAAACTAAATTTAACGAAGTAATTGAATAAACTGTATCAGTAATAATATTTATATTATTTATATATTTAATATTTATTATAGAATTTGTTTATCAAAGGATAGGTGTAATCTAAAATACGTTATAAATAAAATTCATTGATCCTAAAGGATAAATTATCGTACTCGTTTCATTTTATGGACATATGAATTACATAATATAGTGGTGAACAACTCAAAATGCAGTGTAAAATATATATAACAAATAGTCTTACTAATTGGCCTGACTTGGAATGGGTGTTAACAAAATGTGAGACAAGACATACTTAAGACACTGTATACAAATCACAAGAGTTCTTGAATATTTTTGTACATAGAGTGGGAGAAGTTCTTTGCGCTTATATACAAGCAACTGTGGGAAGCCGTTATGCTATACGAGATAAATGTATCTGTCCCAAACAGTATACTGTAAAATAAATGTATTTGTCCTCTTTGATATATTGTACAATACTATTATTACATACCAACTACCAGAACCTAAACAAGCGATTTAATTCATGCGAAGTTAATAAAACTTTACGAATTCTCTTAATGAATCCAATAGTTTTGTAAGCGGATATAGTAACTAAATAATTATGATCCGAGAAACTTCTTCTCATTGAAAACATTTTCTATACTTTATATTGATTGTATGCTGCACAGTTACTATATTAATAGAATAGTTGTAAGTAACTCTAATAAAAGTAACAGAATTTCGCAAAGTCGAATCGTAGATCTAGCACCATTCCTTATTAATATTAAAAACGCTTAAAGAATTTCAGCATGCCGTGCATTATTCATAACACTATATATTCTCAAATCATCATCATAAATCAAGACATCGCAGTTGATCCAAATTATTAAATCATTAATGAATTAGTTAAACAATAAAAGTCCCAGGCTAGATCCTTGAGGTACGGCAGATATTGAAATATATTTACACCTTTGATGTGAAGCCACTAATTGGGTTTATTCTATATATAAGGACCAATATGCATAGACAAGGATTTACTAAACCTAAATGGAGGAGACACACTGCATGCGAAAATAAATATATAAGCTCGTGAAAATATACGGAGTAAGGAAACTATGCCCGGATAGTATGTAGCGACAATGACGTTATCAAAAAGAAATATGAAGAAGATCTGAGAATTTTGGAAAAAAATTACGAAACAAATATTGGGTTTGGTAAAACATGCTCACAATACAGAATAAGAATGAAGTACGAAATAATACAGGTAAAGACACAAAGAATAAAATGGCTGGAACATGTGTGGAAAATAGAAACAACGGTTATCACGACGTGATGTTATAATGGGAACCTGGAAGAGGAAAACCACTAACAAGACCTAGCAGAAGATGGTCGAAAGATTAAAAGAGAATTTGAATAGTGCAGGCGTAATTAACTGGACAGAGAAAGTAATAAACAGTATACAATGGGGAAAACAATCAGGAAGACATACATTGCTTAAGAAAATTAGCGGATATTCTATATAATAGTTAATAGTTCACTTTTTTGATTAGTAATTAAGATTTGCATAAGGTCCATAAGTTTATTGTGAAGTGAAAGAACATAATGAAGTTGCTGAAGTGTTTAGAATTAGCCAAAGCATGTTTCCTAGACTTTCGAATCACTTTGCATGCAAAGACATGGACACGGTCGGCCACCATCAACAACATTAAGAGACGATCGATCAATACCTGTCGCAATTAATATGTAAAAATCGCACTCTTAACGTAAGTCAGACCCGAAGTAAATTGTTGCTGGCATTGGAAAGTTACTATTAACACAAAAAATAAAAAATCACGCCAAGAGATATTTGAATGAGATTCTGCGACCCATTCTTTTCTGTATGCAGCAGCAATAGAAGAGGAATTCTTCCCTGGACGATAATGCTCGATCTAATCAAGTAAATATTGGGATCTTATGCATTAGAAAAGTCCTTTGTTTCAAGTTTACTCCATATCCAATCGAATTTAATTCTAAATACACATCTTGATACTTTCACTGGCAACTTTTACTTAAGTATACGATAAATTGTCGATACTCTAGGTAGCATAGGATGAACCACTGTTTTCCTGTTGTTCGGTAATAGGTTCTTGAACCATCGTCGTTTACTAGCTTCTTTACATTTGTTTAATCGTTTTGAACATTTAATTGTTTCTACAAGTTTACCTATGGCCCTCGCCCTCGAAATAAACAAATAAGTGGAGGTGCAAAAGTATGTGAAAATCTCTTAGACTGGTACTGGCACTGTAATTATCATTCGTTAGAATAGCAACGTAACATGAACATTTTTTAAAGTGTTTGGAATATGTTCGTTTAACTTTCGACATTTTGATACTTTTACTAGTAACTTTTCTCTCAATTTTTCAACACACCAGATAGCGCAAAATGAATCGGTCTCTGTTTTGAAAAATTCTAACTTTTACTGCGTTTTACATCATATACACGCTACAAAATTTCTAAAAAAATTGACTGCTTTTTGGTGAGATTTGAACTCATAGTTTTATACTAGACATGCGTCTTAACCACTACGGTACAAAAGATATGATATTGGAGTCTATTAACATGCTATAAACTTCATTATGGGAACGGACATTAAACGGAACCCGCAGTAAGCTTAATTGTATATGTGTGTCCGATTTTAAACTGAAAAATTCTAATTTATACTGCTTTTTACATCGTGTACAAAAAATGTTCGCATTAAAGCAATGAACATAACTTTTTGCTGTAAGTTCATGCGTGATTTGTCAACCAGTTTCTTTACAGCTATTGGTATTATTAACAAAATTTTTGAATTATTGAAACTATTGAAGATATTGTTCAAAGTCTTCGACTGAAGAAAATATTGATAAATTGAAGAGAATGATGATGAAGAATCGTAAGTTAAGCTCAAGTTCGCACTGTGTTAGTTGAGGAATATAAGACCTGTTGCGAAATGACTTGTCGCGAATCATTTAAATCGGCATCATATATCATGACCTGTTGTTGATAAAACTTTAAGAAGATATAACGTGACGAAAAATGCCAGAAGTTCACCAGAAAGCAGATGATTAAAAGTCGCAACTAATGATGCAAGTAAATTTTGAGAAATTGTGATAGAAATTGACAACAATGACCAATATTTTACATACAATTTGCTGTTTTTCCAAGGGGCTACGTTATGTTTGAATGGTATTGTTAAGTGCCACATCCACAGAAATTAAATATTTCGGCCGGTATTTTCAAGAACAGTATTATTGGTCAATTTTTCTTTCATAGTATATTAAGTAGAATCTGCGTATGCTTTGAAAGTAAATTTCATAGCTTAAATGACATTCATTTTCGAATATTTCATTGACACATCTTCCGCTATATAAAAATGTCGACTACGGTTAACATTATTTAATATATAAATCGTTCTAAAATGAAAGGCAATAATAATACGTTCATATGTTTGCTGAACATGTACATAACAGCAGCTAACATGTATGTAAAGTTCCGATGCGATATCGATTTAATAATGATAAAAATAACCTTTTTATTAGATAAACAGTGGCTCAATTAAGTGCGACATATGCAAAGTAGAGTACGGGAATACATTTTCAATAATAAAAAATTAATTCGTATATATTGAAATATTGATAACTTTGTATATACTGCATTCGTGGAGATTTATATATGAACTTTTCTCACAACTAGCACATTGCGCTACTAATGCTTTATACATGATGAGGAATTTGCTTAATATTATTCCACTGTAGTTTTGGGTTTTTAGCGTTAAAAATATTTACATCCACATTGAAATGGTAATTGCAACAACCAGTAGAACAAATCAAGTTCTGTCAAATATATGTTAAGAACAAAGATAGTTAGAGCTCTGTTTAAGAAAACGCTCATGTTTCTGTTCTAAAAATTGTTTTAGATTATGGTTTTCAGAAATTTGCTGTTTAGATTGTGAAGAAAGGAAGGAAGAAAGTGACTTATTTGCAGAAAATTTGGATGTCATAAGATTAATTTTTCATTTACTTATTTATTTAAACAAGAACTTCCTTTTTATAGCACAACACAAACAAAAGAGAGCACGTCTACACTTATTTATATGACTCGTACATGATCGTATATATAATATTACTACAAAGGAATTACAATAATTGGAGACAAGCATGCAGTGAAGTACCACTTAAAATCTACTAAAATGCCATACACTCAGATACCTTCTTGAAGGTATCATGGTGAATACTACACCTTCAGCAAAAAAGTTCACAATACGGTACATTTCGATTAATGGTAAATTATCAATGGTATAAAGGTGCGACGTGAAAAAGTAGATGGCCTAGGTACTAGGAACTTAAGTTGTTTATAAAACCCTGATAGTATACGGTTCCGCGAAAGTTCAGGAAGCTCGTATAATAAGTAGTTTTTGACATAGACTTAAATATTTAATCAATATTTTCAATGAATATTAAAAGGAATCATTCAAATGTTAATAACACCCTGTCTACTACATATGTTTCAGAGAGTCACTCATCGTCAGGTAGACTTGTGTTATTAACGAACGATTCCTTCGTAGAATTTCTACGAGAACAATAACCGCAAAATATCATATATATCAACATTCTACGTCAGAATGGTTTTCATTATCCAGAGAAGAAGAAGTGAAGCTTTCAACGATACAAAAATGCTCTCCATCAACAAGTAAATACGCAGAGTATATTCTCTGACAACGAGAAATAATACCCTTTACAAAAGAATAATAGATTCAGACAACAAAATCATACCATTAAACCTCAACAATGAAATGTTTAATCCAAAAGAACATTGACAACCGACAATAGAAAAGGTTTATTGATCGATTTGAACCCGAAACTATAGTAAATATATCATAAAGACGAACGACATTGAGAACATAATAAAACTCAGCACAGACAGAAAGCATAACGCAATATTTTTTAAATAATACATGAAGATCTTGAAAAAAATACATCTTTTTATCCAGTTTTTCGTAATTCGTTTTATGGATGTACTTAAATCTCGTTATATAAATGTGTTTCTAATTCCAAAATCATATGCTAAGTAAGGTAGAAGAGAGACAATTTTCAAGACATTCCATTTCAAACTTTCTTGGTTCAATGAGTAATGTACAAAATTGCATTACGCTATTCTATAGTTTATTTTTAAACTAAGAAGAGCGTTTTAAATTTCTACGCTAAATTCTACATCTGTAATTGGTTATTCCACAAACAGCTTTTTATCGACGAAGTGTGCTATAAATGCGCAATTGACGTATCTGACGTCTTCATTTTGCAAGGTAAGCAAATCCATTCTTTTAGAATTTTCAGAGCATTTAATGTACCATGCTAATGTCTCTAGCACCACTGTACCAATAAGTTCAGAATCATATTCACCTGCAAAAACGCAATCGTCTAGGTTTGAGACATATAAGCAGCTACGAACTCACGAAACGGATCATAGTATAACTCCCATCATTTCCAAATCTAGCAACACCATGAGTAAGTTTGGAAAGTAAGTTTTGCTTTTAGGAGTTGCAAAATCGACAGTATATCGGACTAGAAGACACGATTACTGCATCTAAACACAAAGAGCACGACCTGGTATTGCTGCCACATATGATGAAGCAGTTAAACAGTCTGTGCAGCGATTGTGTATGCTTTCTTCCACAAGAATCAATTAGATACGTAGGAAACAAATTTTGATGAAAATATAGAAACGTCCGGTTTTACCACAAAATGTGCAGTTCATTACTATACAAATACGTGAAACAAATTAACTTCAAGTAGATGGAAAGAAACCTTAAAAGCATTCTTATAGAACCAGGTAAAATCATTACATGAAAATGAAAATATTTCACGTCAATTAAGACTTTAGAAGGGAAGGTCAATTAATTTATTATTTAAATGAAACTTGAGGTAATATGAAAGTCATACAAAACAAAAAATCTGGATAGACAACTGTATTTAAAATCGACGTTAGACGTTCATTGAACGGCTATATACGGGACTAAGAAACCCATCATGAAAGGGGAAAGGGCTTATCGTTTTTCACATTAGATTTGAATATGACTTTGTTGACGTAGGGTTGTTGCTTTTTAAAGACAAGAAAACTGGCGATTATTATGAAGAGATGAACGCAATAATGTTTGAGAAACGGTTTGATAATTTGTTACCAAAGTTACCTGACATTGCTATTATATAAGCATAACTGTAAACTCCAAAAAAATTTCTACATCAGGATCTTCAAAAAAGGATATGCATGAGCTAAGCAGAATGAATTCAAAGGAGATATGGTTCGATCTTAATTTCTGAATTTAATAAAAATTATTAAAGAACAATACAATTTATATATTACTGACAAAATGGCAAAACATGGCAATAAAATTTTATTAGTCTTCATCTTATCATTGTGATAAGAAGTCCAATACAATGGATATGGGAAAAAATAAAAAATTAAGTGGTGGAAATAAAGAAACTTTCAGATTTACCACAAATGTGCCGTTCATCGCTGTACAAAGTCATGAAGCAAATTTATTTTAAGTACGAGACCTGTTTTTTAAGTAAGGGCCGTTTGAAAATAAAAACCAAACGAAAGAAAATTTTCGAAAACCAAGTTTATTTTCAGATGCTACATATGTACATTTCTTCATTTTCAACACAGTTGCCGAGTTTTTTAAACACTTATTAAACCTTACAACTAGATTTTGAATACCCCAATCTTGTACAGCACTGACCTCGACACTTTAGGAAAGTCTGCAGCAGGCATTTTTCTTGCCGACAAAAAACGTATTACTGACCCTACCTCGCACGGGGCGGGCGATTCGATAATCTTGAACATTTTAAAGACACAGACTAGACCGTACAGGCTACTTACACAGCTGCAACTGAGCACAGTTGTTCCCAAGGTATGCCTGGACACGGCGCAAGCACTCGTTGCAGCGCACGCACCACCTATTAGTGTATACAGCAAAACCATCCTTACTTAAAAAACGGGCCTCGTACATGAAAAAGAATCGTAAAAGCATTCTCAAAGAACGAGATGAAATCATTATATGGAGATGAAAATACTTAACGTCAATGAAGGAGTTTAGAAGAGAAGGTCAAAGTAAATGACACTTGGATTAATTAAGGTCATACAAAACAAAAAAATTGAAAAAAACTTTTATTGTAAGCTATAGAAACTATTAAAAAAATGTCTACACTAAATGGAATCGTAGATAATTCAATTGAACCCTTCCTTTTGTTGATATCGATAGTGACAGTGATACTTCTTCAGACACTTCAGAATTAGAATATACATTGTTTATTTAGTTCGCTTTACGAAAATAATTAGTGTCTTGAGAGCTGTTTGATTTCTTTGCCTATGTGTGACATTTTATCTATTTATTTGTTTAGAAGTGTTGTCTATACAAAATTTATACGTTTCATTTCATTCTGACAAATTAACCATTAAGATTAAGTATGTCCACTATTTTGCATATAAATGAATAGATTGATTGAATATCACTATTGATTACTTTTAATCGATATTATTTCTTTGTTGAATCATCATTTTTAAATTGGACATTGACTTAGTTATTATTAAAAGGGAAATAGTGTGCGTTGTAATATTAAATGTTTTGGATTGAATGGATTAACGAAGACTGACAACACCAATTATATAATAAAAAATTAATTTATAGATCACATTGCACACAGCTTAAAAAGTTATATTCAAATTTGCAGCGGGAATGGTGTAGTGATTTATCTGGTAATTTTTATAGTATAAATGTAGCTTTTCCATTTGCTCCTCCTAGTTAAAAAATAAACTACAATGAGTTATTCAGGCTCTCACACATCGTTTCGACAAGAACATGTAACTATAGATGTTCAAGGAAGTAAAATAATGTAGTAATATTCCTCATGGACTGCTTAGACGGCGTTTAATTGTTTATATTCGAGAGTATTGGTTATTAACCCTGTATTAGTCAGTTGCATAGCAATCACTAAAACTTCCGAGACACTTCACGTACGATAAATGCCACATAAGTGCTAGCTTTGACGACCTGGTTAGAACTATAACTACTTTAACTAACTTATCGCAAATATTCCGTCAGATAATTATCTATGTATGTGACTTTCAATAGTGCATCATAGAATTGTTTAAACGGATAGAAAATTAAATCCCTATATCTCAGTGCGATAAATCAATGGCTATGATACAATTTTATTTTAGAGATTTAACTTAATTTATCGTCTATTTAAACGTACATATATACACATACTAATTCACTGTTAAAGAATGTATGTATATATATATATATATATATATATATATATATATATATATATATATATATATTTGTATATACACACGAAATTTTTAAAATTTTTAATTTAAATATTTTGGTTGAAATTAAATTTTATCTAATATTAGATCTATTAAAACGTCATAAACAAAAACATGATTTACTATAAAAATAAAATCTTTGTCGGACTGTGATAACGAAGATGATAAACATAAAATATGTGGAAATAACATTGCCAATAATTACATCACTTATTTCATTTGTGCTAACGATTTGCTTCTGTGAAAAAGATTGAATGTGCCATGTGGACAGACGTAGGTATCTTCATAAGTTTAATATTGATGTTAGCTTCTTCAAAACTGGATAGTATACACCTTGGTGAACAAAAAATACAGTCATTGCTCTTGCCTTAATAGGAAAAGCAATGTCTGTCTTTTTTGTCTTAGGGAATTTTACCGATCTTAACTAGCCTTTGATTCATTATTAAGATTTATCGCTAGCAATACTATGGTGCAAAAAGGAATTGCCTTGTCATTGACAGCGTATTAAATATTGATCGAAGATTCTTTTGATTCATAAGTGATCATGGAACCCGCTAAGCAACAATTTTGCCCAAATTGTCAACGAAAAATTCTCACGCCAGTGTGCAACATATGAGTAAATGACTTAACAACAATATGCCTATTTGCTTAGAAAGGAATTATCAGTTGAATTTGATGGAGCCTGTGGTTGATTGACTTGATCAATAGGTTGATATATAACCCCTTTCCACATTAACTTTGTTAATGTGGAAAGGGGTTATATATCAACCTATTGATCAAGGAATTATCAACTATCTCACATTTTCAGTTAATGCTACAACACGAACACATCCTAAATGGGACAAATCTTTAATAGATTTTCTTCCCTCTAGAAATTCAATAATCGTCGTATGAAAACAATTATGGCCGGCACTTATTATTGACATTCACATACAAACTTTCATTGACACCAATCAGTGACCAATGTATCACTGAAACTTTAGACTCAATTTTAGTTAATCAATACATAACAGATGCCAGACAAGTGCTACCATCGATGACCTGATTAAAACTATAATTAATAACTAATTTAATGCAAAAATTACACAAAAATTTCTTTAGACAATTATCTCTGCACGGGACTTTCAATTGTTTATAGAATTGTTTAGGCTGAGAAAAAATGAACTCGAGAAATTTATTATCAGTATTCCATATTTGGACTGACGGGTAGATAGTATAATTTCATACTGTTCCTATAGTGCGCCAGTAAGTTGTCTCTCTAGTAATAGTAACTGTCACATTTAGGAACACTAAGTTTATTAGTCTCGTTCAAGGACATTTAAATGTCAAAATTCGTATCTTATAATGAGATAAAGAATAGTTTGAAGAACTCGGTTCGTTCATTTTTCACTGTTGATAAATGGATACTAGAGTTCAAGTGCGGTTATATAATTAAGCTTGCACAATGTTGTGGGCGTCCGTAACCAGACTCTATATCGGAAATGGTTGAAAAAGTGCGTGCTGTGGCGTTAAGGGACGGTCATTTGAAAATGCCCGAGATAGTCAAAGTTGAAAATATCCCTAAAGAATGTGCAAGATACATTTTTAATGAAGATTTGGTTCTGAAAAGGATGTCAGTTAGGTGGGTGCTGCGATTGTTCTGTGTTGTTCAAAAGTTGATGTAATTGCAAATTTTTTCGTGAGTGGTTGGAGCGTTTTCGAATACACAAGTCGATTTTATATGCCAATTTATCACCACAGGTGATACTTGGGTTCATTATTATATATCTGAAATGAAACAACAATCAAAACAATAGAGACACAGTGGTTGTCCTTCCTGAAAGAATGCGAGGACTATTCTATATGCAGTATGGGCTTCCACTTTTTGAAATGAATGTTATTTCTCTTATTGATTACCTTCCAATCAAAGTCATCACAGGCGCATATTGGGTGAGTATTTTAGGCAAATGAGAGCAACAAATTAACTGATTTGGTCACTATCCACCAAGACAATACATGTCCCTACACAGATATTATTGGTATGGAAAAAATTAGCGGATTAAGCTTCGATTCGTTGTCGCTCCTGCCCAATTCGCAAGATTTATCTTGGAAGTCAAAAATTTTCAACAGACAACGATGCTAGAATTGTTGCGGATGCTTATTTTAACAAACATCACCGGTCCAAATATACTCATGTAGCAGATGACTATTCTGAAAAGTAAACTTAATTTCAAACCGCAAACATCTTTTCTTTATTTTTATTCCATAGACTTTTTAGTCTACCTTCGTATTATAGCATTAACTTAGTGATTAATTGATACCGTTCTATTTTAAAGCTATAGCTTGTTTTGGTGTGTATTTTTATTTATTTTCTGGAAATAGTACAATGTATATGGTTACACTAAATTTGAACACATGAAATTATTATCTTCCAAGAGCTACATTATTTTAAATCACTAACAAATTGATTGCTGGCGATATTATAATAATTGCCCTCCTCATTCGAAATATATTTAGAGAAATGCTTCTAGGATCTGTTTGAAAAGAATATATTATCTAAAATTAATTCATCTTTCTAAAATTATAATCACTATAAAACTTGTTGAACTTCCAGTGAAAATAATTTAAAATGGAAAAATATAAACTGCTACCAGAAATTTAATAAATTTACATTTCATTATATTTCATGCAATGTATTTTTCGACATTTCTGTTGCACTTATACAATGAATGAATACGAAACAGTGCTTTGTTTCCAAATGCATGTACTTGAATAAAATTGCAAAGGTTGATTTTGATGTGCTGTCATTCCCACCACAATCTGTACAGTTTTATAATTCGATAACAGAAAGATGAAAAAATAAGCAAACAACCACAAAGCCTTTCTTTCTATAATCAAAGACCGAAGTGCTGATTTAGATGCGTTATTGATGATATCGTCGTAGTCTGGTCGAATGAGTGCAATTTCTTGAACATTTCTTACTTTCTAAATTCCCAAAAAAGTTCTATTCATTGATCGATGTCTCATTACATTTTGTTTATCGCAAGTCTACACATACCAATAGATACCTAACCATCCATTCTCGTCATCACTCAGCACAAAAACGTGGTATTATAAACCCTCTATTCCAGAGACCTTTCTCCATATCCGAATCTAGTTCACTATCCCGTGAAATGATGAATTCATATACGTACTCCGCAAACAAATAAAACGATATTTGACTCACATAAAATTGTAAATATCAGGCAGACGCAAAGTTCAGGAGTAATTTTTCAAAATTTATTATGAGTATTGTGCGTAATGTTGACAAGAATAAGAACTTCAAAGTTTATAATAATTTTTAGGTCTTCAAAAACAGTAAAACAATACAGAGAGTAGGCAGTTACAAAATGATATATAAATTTTTAACAAATTTTCTCGAAACCATCATATTTCGTTGCAAAATATACACTTGTATATTACGTGGATTGTCTTTTAAGTTTTGTATATAAAACTGGAATAAAACAGTAGACAGCTTTTAAAGACTCCGTTGTTTTTCGAAGTATTCTCCACAAAGATTAATGCATTTTAGCATGCGCTCGAACTAACTCTAGAAGCAGTTGTTCCAATCGTTTGTTGGTACAGTCGAAATTGCGGTTTTGAATGGTCCAACAATTGGACGTTTTTTTGCGTTAAAAATTCAATTGTCTTGCGTACTCTGTGCGAACTTGCATTGCCTTGGTAGTTGTCATTCAGGGGTTGATTTTTCGAAGCTCAGCGATGACTTGCGGCAAACAAATGGTTGTATACCAATCGGCAGTAACAGTTCTTTGATCTTGTAGAGGATTCATTGCGATATGACCTGCTTTCGAGACAAATGGCCATCTTCTTTTGCATTCTGTTCTTCCGTCAACAGATGCGGTACCCAACGGGAAAATAATTTTATTACATACAATTCTTTACCCAAAATTTTTTGCGTTGAGGTCTTTGAAATCCCCAATAATGCTTCGATCTGGCGATATGTCACACGTCGATCTTCGTTGATGATCTTGCACAAAACATCGACGTTTTCTAGAATGACTACCGTTTTTGGTGAACCTGCTCGTGGATAGTTGTTAAGACTAATCCGTCTAGATTTGAATTCTCCATACCAACGAGAAATTGTCGACTGATGTGGTGCTTCATTTCTTGTTGAAACAATTGTCTTCCAAAATTATAAAAAATTATTCCGCGAAAATGTTCTGGGTTTTATTCCATTTTTCAACTAACTTGTCAACTTTGATAGTTCGTTATAGCTACAACACTATACGTATAGCACTGAAATTTTGGATTTAGATTAACTAAAGATGGGGGTTAATTCTCATTTGATTAGTGGCGCCCTCGACGTCCCACTATGCAAAACTTAGAAGGTATTATGTAATCTCCAAGAATAAGGAAGCATGTAGAGACGATCAGTGATAATTATACATAAGTAATATATGTCCAGAAATATACAATCATTATAGCAAGGCTATACACGTAAAACCTGGAGTTAATTCTAACAATTAAATGACCCTTATATCGAAGATAAGATGAATGACTCTTGATATTTTTAAAGGTAATTAAAGAAGTTTGCTTAGTAGGCGGCCTAAAATAAAACAATATTTGAAAAAACACCTTTCAAAAAATACGATTATCTACACATTTACAAAATTTGCTTATCCCAAGAATACTCTAATAATAGTAATTTCAAAGGAAATATGTAAAAAGCAATCTTCAATTTGATCAGAAACGCAAGAATGTAAAACTTAACCAAACGTAACTGCTAATTCGTTTTAAAATATTTCTTACGTTTCCATTGGTAGATCAGTTTAAAGCGAACAACTGATCCTCATGAATGAAGAAATCATTTCTAATGTGACGAGAAGCGGTTTAGTTCACTTCAAGATCAGTTAAATGACGTCAGGTGTAAATTGTCCTGATGCGTTTTGCAAATAGAACACGCATCAAATCATCTATTGCTGTTTATATAGCCGCATCTATTTTCAATGCATATTTACTTTATATCCAAGATATCAATGATCGTATTAGTAGGTCCTTCTAAGAAACAATATCAAAATCATCTCCAAACCTCACTCCACCATTAGCAGCAGTGTATATACTATCTAGCCAAATCGTTCGTATTGCTGAACACGAATTTTACTAGGATATTGCAACTGTACCAATATAAATGAGTTACCAACAAACGCTCAGTCAATGATATGTTCGAAAAGGTATTACAAACTATATCAAAGTCAGCCTTTCTTAAGCAGTAATTCGCGAAATATTCCTTTCTATGCAAATTGGTAGTATGTTTAAACATACATACATTGCTTGGATTATCTAAATTTTCTTTAACTAATGGCAAGTCTTTTCTCTGTGCACATATTATGATATTGTCAACTTTATTGCGTTCCATCCCACCCCCACGAAAACTCTACTACGCAACATATTTGACGATTGTCTAATTAGTAGGCATTTTCAAAACTGTTGGCGTTCTAGGTCACCAGATGTGATGGTTGACTATTGTTTATGGGGTTACCTTAACGAAAGGGTATTTCCAAGTAGTGCTACTACTCCTGAAGAACTGAAGCAATTGATATAACATGTTATCGCGAGCATTCATGGGAACGCTCTTTCTAATGTCGTTCTAATTTAGTAAAAAGACTATTTCTAATTGAACATAACGGTAGTGATCATATTGAGGTTATTCTTTCCTTTGCTCTTAAAAGTAAAACTTGCCAACAATTTGGTGTTTTATTTTTGCAGAATTTAATAATTTGGCAAAGTTATGGCACGTTAAACTGGGAACTTACTTTTTAATAACCCTGTATATCAAGTAGACAGGTCTATTTATCGAAAGCAATTTAAAATTCTCTTTGTGTATAATGTGAGGGTCATATTCATAAGACTCAGCAAGTATCGATCGAAAAATCTTTGATCGTTTGAATTTTAGTTTTCCAGTTGATTGAGGAATTTTATTATTGTTGTATATGTATATATATATATGTATATATGCGATATATTCTTTTTATAAAAAATCGATGTTACATTATGTAATGTTACTTGACTTAACACCTTTTGAAAATATAAAAGAACAAGATGTTAACATTTTAAAGTAGAACTAAATTATTTCATTTTGTTAAGCTCTTAACATTCTTAAGTAATCTCTTGTTCAATCTACCAGCTATATAAGAAATTAAAATGAACAGAAAAATAACGGTTCAGACAAGATTATTTATAGAATATTGAAGTAAGGTACAAACAATAAGAATATAAATAATATTAAACGGATACATTTTAAAACAAGTTACTAAAACGCTAAAAAACTAACTCCTTTTGAACTTTTGAGGAAGAACTACTACAAATATGAAGGTGGAAATTGTACGTTATACTAACAAAATAATGTTTTAAATACAAACTTTATGCTAATTGGTATTGATATTATGAGGAAGGGCAATATTCAAGCTTATTACAAGCTACATATACAAGCGCTACTAAATTTAGCGCAAAATAACATTACAATACACTAGTGACGTGATTAATTCAGCGAACAACAAATTTCCAAATAAATTTGTGTCGGAATATTGGTAACTAATAAAGTCAATAAATCAGCAATATAGATGGAAGCGGCGGCAATAGAAGTGGCGGGTGCGAGCAGCGGCAACCGAGCTGATGGAGACATTTGCATTTTAAGTGTTTTCCGCACATATTGGCACTACATCGAGCCGTGTCGCCTAGGGCAAAAATATCAAGGTGTTTGCGTAAAAGGTCATATTACGATGGAATAAAGTAATGATTTGCTTTTATTTTCGAACATTACGTTTAGGTACGTTTTGCAGATGTTAGTACCTTTACATACAAATGGCGACAATAACGAACACTAACTTGGGCTGTTTAAAAAGAAGCAGCTACTAGTATTCCATATGAAAGTAACTAGTTCGTGTGCTATACAGACGATTGCGCTGTAAAATAAAGGCTATGTGCTTAATATATTTCAGTGAAAAAAGGATATGCAAGGAATATTTAAACATGTTGCCAAACTATACATTTATGGTCGTAACAATTTTTCTTTATATGTACATACATTTGTCGATTAAAGGGAATTTCCTTCTGTGTTCATTTTACTATATATAAATTCGTACATTACTGATTGTGAGTATACGATTGTAATGTATTTTACTTGAATCATATCAGTATATGCTGATTAGAAATTCCCAGAGCTTCAACAGCCGACCCAATTTTACCCCCTCTACTGTAAAATGAGTAGCATTAGCCTCGTTATCGTCCTAATTTATCGAAAGACTTTAGTTGTAACTATTTTGCTTTATTACAAATTTGTGGATTTTCAATGCCTGTTGCGGGCATTTAAAACTTCAAATATCAAAATCTAGCATACAGGGAAGTGCAGTAAATTCGGGCACATAACTTAAATCATTAACAATTATCTTTCCGCAACCCTTATTTAATATTTCGTATTTCTCACTCACTGTTGCAATACTTACTTTGAACAACTTTTCTGGCAATAACATATTCAGTTTAATTATTTTTTATAATTTACAAGATTTTTTGTAAATAGCAAAATGCGATTTGTTCGAATGCGGTCCCATCATCAGGGCAAAGAATGGTGCAGTAAGATAAAATATCTTAAAATATTTGAAAGTAATTTAATGATGATTTATTTTGCAAAATTACATTCTGCTCTCCTGATATTCCTTTTACATCTAGTGATCCAGTGTTACAAACATAAAATTCCACTTATATATGTTATTAGAATATGTATATTTTTAATTGTTCTTTTGTAACACTTAACGCCCTCTCGTAGATTATAAACGATACGACGGATTTTAATTTATCGATTACAGATTCCATTGAAACTTTAATTTGGTTTAATAGAATTTAATTAAACAAATCATGTAGTTATTGTCTTTGTATTGATTGAAATTATTCTCAGTGGTTTTGTAATTATTTGGCCATGCCATTAGCATGCACTTTTTTATTCATACATAATTATACTCAATTTCAACAAGCAAGCAAGTTTCTGCTTTTACACAAATTTTGTGATTCAATTTTGGATTAAGTAATCATACTGATTTTGTGGGAAGAGTTAATTACTTGCCAATCAACTATTGTTGGATTCGAATAGGCAGGTTATGAAATTTTATCGACCTTACGGTAAGATAATTAGATCCGGTTCTTAAAAAAAACTTGGTGTATGAAGATTCAAAGTTAAATTCTGTATTGGTTGCATTTTATTGAAGAGACGCTCTTGGGTATTGTTATTGTTGTCCTCGACGTCAATTGGAGGTTTTGCCTTTGGGCACTCCTTAACTGTTATAAAATAAGCATACGGATGCAGTAAACGTGTATGTGAAATCCCACACCCATCAAAGAAAAAATAGGGCTTATCCAACAAGCTCGAGGGCTAGCGAGGACATTTGACCGGCTCATCAAAGTTTATTGAACCACTAATACCTGGGATAAAGGCGTTCGTATGACCTTTCCTTTTCATCTACATATATACATATATATTAATTTGTTGTGCTTAATTAATTCTACAGACTGTGGAAACAGCAAGTGCGTTCAGTTGTAACCGTACTAGTTAGTTCTAGGCCATTTAAGACCGTACAAGCCCGAAGCAGAAATACCTGAGTCCAGTAAAAATTTATTAAAACCGGAAAACTGTCGACAGACAACCTAGTAACTTTTACTCTGTTAGTGTATAATTTAGTTACTGGTTTCGCTGCATTATATTTTAATCTCTTTCAAATTCATAATTCCACATTTTTTCCGAAAAACATACAAGATGGATAAGGAAGAGAAATTTTGAATTTCATAGTGGCAGTGATTTTACACTTGACAGCACTTCATGTGACTGACATTGAGATAAATAACCCTCGCATTTCATGGATGAGTCGATGTGTTAAAAACGGGTATTTACTGTAAAAGCGTTTTACAGCAAAAACTGTAAGAGTTGAATCGCTGTTCGTAGGAAATTTGTTGTGATAACACCATCACAATTTAGGCCATCATAATTTATACTTTAGGCATGGATTCTTGCTTCCACATTCAAATTATTTGTACGTCAACCTGCTGTTTAATACTCCTCCTATATTTCTCATAATCTCGTTAAGAACATGATCGTGCCTAGTAGCTTTTTCTTAGTTTAGCTGCTTATAATTTCTATACACTCTTCTTCTTCTAGAACTAGTACTGGCAAAGCTTTATTTATTAATCTTAATCAACGACACTTTACTATATATTATATAACCTTGTACTGTAACAATGTTATGCCAATGGTACGGTACTGCTATTGTTCAAAGACATGACAGAAGCTATTCTTCAAGAATTTTTTCAGAACCATTTCTAAAACCTTAACAGAATCCAGTTCTGTTTGAAACTGCTGTTCTTTACAATTTTCCTTGATTTAAAGTGTAGATAAGAATCGTGCGAGGCTATTCAGGACTATATATGTGTGGTACGCACTTAACATTTTCATTTGAAGGTGAGCGTTAGTACTAAGAAGCGTCGTTTTCCTCACGTATAACCCTATGCATATTAGAGTTCTCTTGTAACCAAAAAATATTGCCATAGGTTTTTTTTTTGGTGGTCATCTTTTTTTTTCTACCCATTGCCCATTTAGATTAAACTTTTTAATTCAGAGTTTCCCTGATCATCTTCTTATTATGTTATCAAAAACGAGCAGTTTTTGCAATAAATTAATTTCCATAAAGTGGAGGAAAAAGTTTCCATTACG
Organism: Dermolepida albohirtum; assembly: GCA_031893035.1. NCBI lineage: Eukaryota > Metazoa > Arthropoda > Insecta > Coleoptera > Scarabaeidae > Dermolepida > Dermolepida albohirtum. The sequence continues at coordinate 483,291 of JAVIWB010004509.1, read as the reverse complement.
AATTTTCCCAAACTTATGCGAAATCTGGTCACATATCCTTACCATTTCATTTAACGTCACAACCCAAACAAATAATTTATGACAGTAGTCATTTTGGAAAATGAAGGAAACCTACTTGGATAGTTTCTGTTTCTTAACGGTTTATAGCTGCTCGTACCCTAATAATATGATAGTATTTCGTGGAAGTTGCTCGTGCATATAAATAATAAGAAATAGTAATTTGTTGGGGAAATTACAAACTAAAGCTCATTATCTTTTTATAATAACCAATATTTTGCTTTAATTTTCCACGATTAGTTTCCCTGTAATTAATACCGTTTGGTAACATAACAGTTGAGTTTGATTTTTCGAAAATTAATGAACAACCTTTAAATATTTGTGTTTGTGATTGGACATTAGTGATTGTATGGAACAACGCCCGCGACACAGTCGACCTAGTTGTTCCTGGAATTATCACAGTTAATTAAAATTAATTAATTCGAAACGCATCAAGTAGTACAAATTATTATGGCAGATACACGGAGTTTTACTAATTGCTAATTAGTTTCTCTCTTCCATTTAATTACAAACCGGTGTGTATTGCCGATAGTAAAGATATAGTAAAACATTTCAGTGCAATGACGGATACCTGTTTTGTATCGGGAATATACGTCGGTATGTGTAAATTAGAGTTATTGCTTGAGAATACACTTTGTTTTTAAACAATCGTTGATAGTACAAATTATAAACTATTGTAGTTTGTGTAATAATATTAGGTACATTTTTTAATGTATAAAAGACGGGAACTAGTAATTTCTTGAATATTAACGGTGGAATAACCTACTACATCTGCAAAACGATTATATATTTGGGTCATTAAGGAATAAATGCCGTTGTAGATAAATAATTTCATATATTATTAATTATAAGATTAAAATTTGTTTATAAAAAATAATTAAACAGTGAACTGAAATTTCTTTAGATTTCTACACGATAAATTAAAAAAAAATTGCCTAACTGTTCCGCAGTTTCGAAACTTATTGCTATTAAATTAATTAGGTGTGTTCTGATTTTTTTAATCACCGAAGGTTGATATATAACCCTTTTCCACATTGAATTTCGTATTTTGTATACGTATTGCGACAACTAAGTTGTCATCATGAGCAGATAATTAAACAGTGCGTGCGCAGTGTGCGTTTTGGCTTTCAGCGGTACGGTTCATGTGCGGAATTTGTTTTCCTACAGGTATTTTGCCGTAGTTTTCCTGTTGCGACACTGTTTAATTATCTGCTGATGATGACAACTTAGTTGTCGAAATACGTATAGAGAATACGAAATATAGTATAGAAAGGGGTTATATATCAACCTTCAGTGATTAAGTTAATCAACCAAAGGCTCCATCAAAATCACCTTCAAGGTATGTTTGTGTTTCTTTAATGAGATCGAAGTGACACCATTAAATCCAATTTCATTTCAGGAAAGAGAAAGTATTTAAAGGACAATTATCTGGTAAATAAAAAAAATGCATGATGTAGATGCCTGTTAGAAATTCACTTGTAATCTGTTAATAGGAAAGCCTTATAACGTGTATAACAATCTAATAGGCAGTTTTCATTCTTCCACAACCGAGACTACATTTTTTTCTGAATGGTCTTGAAAGTTGTAATAGAATAAATATCCCTTAAATTTAAAAAAATGTGCAATCTATAGACCCCAAATTTGTCATTTCCTTTTGCTTGTTTAATAAACCTTCTAGCTTAATAATCTCATTGTTTACAATTATGCTAAAATTTGTGTTATTAATTTGTTAGCAGCATAAGTTGCATAGAGATGTTTCGTATGACAGATAGATAGTTTGCTCGACCTCGACACGTTCAATTTTACTCCTTTGCTTTACAGGAACTTCACGCACTTTCATTTTAACCACCATAGATGTGTACAATAAAAATTGAGTCAACCTCTGGTGATCACCTGAAATTTTCAAAATTTTGTGCATGATGTGTATCCTTTGACCATTATACTTATGTATGCTCAATTGATATTTAATTGATGTATACCTAGATGAACTCGCTGCAAGTCAAATAAGTAGATGTGTGATTCAAGTATACCTGATTGCATTCATGGCAGGTCAAATTGCGGTTTTACCAATATATACCTGATTACATGCGTGATGTTTGAAAGTGTGTACCTGGCTACATACATTGCAACCCAAGTACATATCCGTCAATGTATCCTTGGCTGTATTCATTGCATAGATTGGTAACCGAAAGCTACTAATTCAAATAAAATAATACTGAAGTACTGTACAAATCGTTTATATAGGTATTAAGAATAATGTCAAGTATCATTACTGCCTTACTTTCAAAAAGAAACATTTTACATCTTTTGCAACAATGTGTAGTCAATAAACTTTCGTTTAGCATCCCTAACATGACTAGTTCAAATAATTTCTGCTTTTATTTATTATTACACAATGGGGTACTTGAAGATCATGACCAGGAATTAAAATATTGTTTCCACGTAACTATTAAAGAAATGGCTTGCAACATCAGAAAAGTGGAATCGAGAACACAATACAACTTCTCCAAAAGTGGAGTACAGGCGGTTACATAGATGTAATTTTGAAATTTTTAACATGATTTTAGAATGTGTTAAGTGTAAAAACTACTTTCAAGTTTGTAATGTATTTTATGCATTAAATTATTACCAGACTACTCCATTTCTGACAAAGTTATAAAAAATATAACGAAATATTGAGTGATAAACAAATAGCAACAGATTGATAATCTTAATACGTCAACGTTTCTCAACTTTTTAATATCTACAATCTAACTTTCAATGACAAGTATCATGTCCCTCCCCCGCTATTCTCATACAATAGTATTCTATTGAAATAGTGCTGTAATTGTAATATTAGTTCCTATTTGAATATGTTTTGGCGCTAACGCCACATTTCGACAATGTCTTGATTACATTACAATGAGAGGGTAAATTTACTAATATTAGGCAATACCGATCCACTATATTGATATAATCAGCATCAGTCTCTCTATCGCCCTCTGTGTTACGTCCACCATATCTGAAATTTTCGCGAGTCAACAAGAAGTTCCGAGTTGTCTCGAACATTCTGGACCGTTTGTCAAGATCGCGAAATATATAAGTCCTGGCACTTCGCACTACGTTCAACTCCTGCTAGTCTAGGCGGATCGATCCTCGATTGTGTATGTTGTAATACACGTGTTGGCTGCAATTGTCGGTATTCGAGTAGCAGTAGATTTATATAGAATCACAAATAAATTTTTAAGTGGGCATATGCAAGATTTAGGCGATAGGGAAGTACACAGACGAGTATTGTTGCGAAGATAAAATTAAAAAAATATTTTCAAAACTACTCGAATTTTTGGTTTACCAGCGCTGAAGTAAATGAAGAACAGAAGTCCTTGTGTGTCCTTTACGAAAAAAACTTTTGCAGCAGACAGTCTGAAACTCTGAGTACGTTAAGAAATCTTGAAAATTCTTTGATTTAACAAACATGAAAATAATGTAAAAAGCAAAAATAGCTTTTTAAAAAAGCTTTATCTGTGAATGAAAAAGCTTTACTTTCCTTTTAAAAGGTTTCATATAAAATAGCCAGATGTAAAAACCTCACTATTGGCGAAGAATTAATCTTGCCAGTAGAGTTTGAGATTATAGGAACTGTTTGTAGTTCATTTTGTCAAATATTTATAGTCTATAATTCTATCAAATGATACAGTTGCCCTTTGAATTGGCGATATATCTGAAGATCTAGAGCATCAGTTTTTCGGGAAGTCGCGTCACAAATTGTTTTCAATTCAGTTTGATGAGGCAGCAAATAGTAATAATGATGCTTATTTAATTGCTGTGTATGGATGGTACTCGTACAATGTCTGGAATACTTAAAACACACACACTCACAACGAGGCAAGATGGTTTTCAGATTGGAAAGTTTAGCAACGTGTCTATGAATTAAGAGACGAAATCTCCATTTTACTATCAGAGGAAAGCAGACTAGAAGCCGAGAAGTTTCGAGATGATTTAATTGTGATGAAATTGAGTTCCTTCGGCGACATATTCGAGAAATTAAATACCTTGAATCTTCAACTCCAAGGAACAAACGTCACATGTCTTAAACACGGGTGACAAACTTCATGCTTTTTGTAGTAAACTATAACTGTGGGTATTCATGTGGATGAAATTGGTGAAACTTACAAGGCCGAAGAGCAATATATTAAAGTTTTTTTGTAACTATTGGATATCATTTAACCATGCTGGCAAAGAATTTTCAAAAAGGATTTTTTTGCTGATGGCAACTTCATAGCAAGTTACGAGTGGATTAAGGAATCGTTTCAAAATACTTCTGAAGGCCTCACAACTACCGAAGAAGAGATTTTCATAGACTTCACGGTAAGTGGTGAAATCAAAAGACAATATAGTTGTAAGTCACTTTTTGAACTTTGGGCAAGGTCTGGATGACGAATTTGTGGCACTGCAAGTAAGAGCATTTCGTACGCAATTACCATTTTCGAAACCTAACCTTTGCGAAACCTGATTTGCCATGGTGGCTACTTTTAAGGCAAAATATAGGTCTCAGCTAAATATAGAAGAACTCTGGGTGTCGATTTCGAAAATTAAATTTTCTTTTGAAAAACTTTTCTCTGCAAGGCAGGTCCAAGGGAGTCACCGATAATTATTAAACTCGTTTGTAATTTATGTGAGTAAAGGAAAACGAATATTTTGTTATCGGGCTATTTAATCTTATTTTTATAATACAAAGCACGATCGATACATACATATATGTTTTTTAGGATATATATTGAAAAGTACAAAAAAATTTTACAGTAACACTAAGACATTAGACACAAAATGTAGAGAGCATAATTATATTTAAAGCTGTCTCAGCAAAGACGTTCTGGATTAGCATACAAGGGAAGTCCCGCAAAATTAGCATAATAAACTGTCATGCATCGACAAAAATAAGAAAAATAGATTTTGTGAACATCATAAAATAATGAAAAATGTGCTAAACATAATATAAAAATGTGTTCATATGAAAATCAAGGAAATAGAATAATTAAAATATAATAATATGGAAAACATGTAAATTCTCGTATATGAAATAAAGTGGAAACGGTAAAATGTTAATTCAATTACTCGTGGAAGGAAATATAAGAACAATAAATACGTTTTCTAAATCAAAGAAGTATAAAGAGAAACCCTGCTTTTACTAGATGTCGCATTGTTTAAAAATGAAATAAAAAAGGGAAATAAAAAAAAATAATGAGAGAGAACAATTTATCAATTTCTCGGGGAGAAGTGAATTATTTTATATATGTTGTAAAGAAAATTAAGTTAAAGGAAGCATAGTGTGGCACTAGATCTACACGAAGTATTGTAAAAATGTAAAAGAAATCGGAAACAAATCTATAAAGGGAGTAACGAAGAATAAAGATTTAGAAAATATTCACAGTTTCGGAAAAAATGTACATTTATTGAAATGCTTAAGAAATACTTTATAATTGCAGGAATAAAGTACAATTCACAGAATAACACAAGATGATGTATGAATTATAGAACTACAACTTTATTGTAAATTATGCCCAAGTTATTCAGCTTAATTTGAAAGTACGTGCTAAACGTGTAAGTTGCTAAAATTTTCCATAACAGAAAATATTAGCAGCTTTCCAAAAAGGTCAACAATTTTTTTTTGCTAAAATAAATATTGCAGAGCTCTAGGCAAACTTCAGGATTTCATTTATTATTTTAATACCGTTAATAGAACAACAAGAAGAAGTGAAAATTATAACGATATGTGTATTTACTATTTATAGAGCTTTATATTGATTTATAATCAAACAAATAAAATGTATAATGATTTCCATGGGTAGTAAATACACATATTGTTAATATTTTTACTTCTTTTTATTGATTTATTATTGGACATAACAATTGTTTCGTCATATAATGGCATCTTCACATGTTAAAAGTAAACTATTGTAAATTCTAACTTACATACATTATGAAGCTAGAGTATTCAAATAAATATTGGCACTGAACTTAATAAAGAAAATAGAGTACAGAGTTGGGTTCTAGTATATTATAAAAAAACTAGTATATTGTTACATGTCAATGACTTCAAGCTATCAATAATATTATGACGGCATTTTCAGATGTGCTTTAACAGAAGAACGCGAAATAAGTAGTTGCCCTCAGTAAATTTCGATGGCTTTGGTGGTATAATAGACATTGTTTAAAATCCTAAAAAGGTCTTAGCTTGGACAGCAATTTTTGGAATTTCCATATCACTTATAGAAAAACATGCGACTTATAATAATAAAAAATTGTATGTCCATATGTTGTAATTTTAGTCAAACGAAGAATAGAATGTCAACTAATATAAACATTTTTATTATTGGCCGAATCCATGGCAAATTATTAAATATTTTTAGAACATACCTCGTATCTCCATTCTAAAGAATATTAAGATAATCCTAGACAATGATAAGAAAAAATATTCGATAAGAAAACGTACAAATATATACATACACTTTTGAGCAGTACGTTTTACAAATTTCTATTTTTTTAAATTTTAGGTATGTACCTAAGGTGAAATATAATATTCCTTCACTACGTTGCTCATCACACTTACCGAATATTCTACAGTTTCTTTCATTTTGAACAAGAAAACGAATATACAGACGTGTTCTAACATGTGTACGCATGCATTAAAGTGCACTTCAATGTGTTCAGCAGTCAATATCCAAACTTCCGCCTCTATGATTTCTAGTGAAGATTTGCAATTTTTAGTGTGGTCCGAAATAAAAACATCACGATCTATGACAGATGGAGGCTCGGGGGGCCATAGGTTAATTGAAAAGTGTAAACAAACAATAAACTGTTGCTAAAGTGCTTGGTATGGGCTAAATCGTAATTTCCAGATTAGGAATTACTATTTGGAAACGAAAACTGTTAGACGAAGGTAGAAGTAACATAATCAACATTGGTATGTAGAAATCGAGCTCTTAATACAGCCCAGATTCGAAGTGAGTTTGCTGCTCCCACTGGAAGGCTACTGTCAATGTAAATATTAAAAAATCGTTTGCATACGCTTGGTTTATTTTCTCTAAAATGTGGTTTATATTCCTCTTACTGCAAAGCATTAAAAGCCCGAAGAATATGGGCGAGAGAGCATATCAATTGGTGTCATAATGAATGGCGGTGAGTATTACACCAGTTTGTCGAGAATTTTGCGAAAAGATCTTAGCTTACGTATTTACACGATCGCCTTAACTCAAAAACTCAAACAAAACTATCATCTGTTGCGTCGCAGATTCAGTAACTAGGCTTTAGGGAAACTCAAATATGACTCCGACTTTCATAAGAAAATTATTTTTAACAATGAAACTCACTCCGCTCTAATAGTTTCCTGAATAAGCAAAGCTATCGTATTTAATTTAAAAATCAGTTATAAGTAACACATGGCGAAGCATGGTGTCCACTTAAACTGACAGTCTGGTGTACATTTCAGGCTAGAGGAGTGCCATTGCCATTGAAAATTTCATTTAGAAAGAGAAAAGTTTGGTGAATCGATTATATTAGAAATAGACCGTTCCCTTATTCCGATTTAACACCCGAAGGCTTCTTTTTGTGGGATCATCTTAAGTCCTTTAACTTACGTCGACAAACTAATAACATTACACAATTCGCAGACCAATACCGTCAAAACATATGATTGCTAACATTTGATCCAATTTATGTAAAAAGGACATGGAAATTGGGTTTATTGTATGCATTCCTACCAGCGCTTGAGTGGAGGACGTTTGAATAATGTTCAATATCATTACTGATATTAACCGTACTTTACCCCGAACTATAGAAAATTGATTTTACATTTCTCACGATATATGCGTTTGATTTTACAAATCAAATGCGTCGTTCTTAATGAAAAACTGTACTACTAATTTTACGTGATACATGCATTGTACAGAACGAAGACTATTTCTGTACCCATTCGCGCGGTTTCAAAATTAACCTTGGATAAATTAATATTTACGGACGTTACTGTTACAGAATTACTGTCTCATTTTTCAAACAAACCGTTTAATATTCGTTACAATGAAACACCGTTTTCTTGTTTATTACCTACAGTTAATTAATGTGTTTTTACAGCAGGAATAAACAAAAGCATATTAGATGTTATTTGATTTTAAAGTAATATATACGTGTATACTATATATTGGGTCTGGGAAAAAGTTCGTGGCGTTTTTTCAGTAAAATTCAACTGGTCAACGCATGGCGCGTGGACGAATTCATTTAAACCGAATATGCTCCATTATTATCGACAATGTTTCGCCATTTTTTTGGTAGATCCATGATCCCATCGGTGAAAAACTTCTGTGGTTTCTGGTCGAAAAACTGAATCAAGTAGTTTTCACAGGCTTCTTTTGAAACCAACTTAATTCCATTGAGAGAGTTCTGCAGAGATCGAAACAGATGATAGTCAGAGGGTGCTATATCCGGACTGTAAGGTGGGTGCATCAAAACTTCCCAACCAAACTCTCTCAATTTTTGACGGGTCATCAAAGAAGTGTGTGGTCGGGCGTTGTCATGATGGAAGACAACACCTTTCCTATTAATCAATTCGGGCCGTTTTCTTTCAATCGCCTGGCGTAATCTCTCTAGTTGTGCACAGTAGAGTTGAGAATCAATCGTCTGACCAGTTGGAAGTAGCTCGTAGTGGACGATTCCCCTCCAGTCCCACCATACACACAGCATCACTTTTTTTGGCGTCAATGTTGGCTTAGCGAACGCTTGTGACGGCTCACCATCCTTTATCCACGATCTTTTACGCTTCCGATTATCGTACGTAATCCATTTTTCATCTCCGGTTATTAAACGTTTCAGAAACGGCTCGATTTCATTCCGTTTCAGCAGCGCATCGCAGATGTTAATTCGGTCAATCATGTTTTTCACGCTCAACTCATGAGGAACCCATACGTCAAGCTTTTTTTTGTAACCAGCTTTGTGTAAATGGTTCAAAACAGTTTTGTGGTCAATGCCTAGCTCCATGCCAATATCAACACTGCTGATATGCTTATCTTGTTGGACTTTTTCAAGAATTTCATCAGATTTTTCAGTGATTGGACGACCGGAGCGTGACTCATCTTTCACATTGAAATTTTCAGAACGAAAGCGAGCGAACCATTTCCGCGCAACAGATTTCGATAAAGTACCTTCACCGTACACAGCACAAATTTTATCACAAGCCTGCGTAGCGTTCTTCCCCTTATCATAATAATATTGCAGAATATAGCGAAATTTCTCATTATTCTTCTCCATTTTCAAGTGCGAATAACTTTCCAACCACTGCACCGATTACAATGTTTCTACGCTCAAACTAACGTTCGGAAGGTCATCTAAAAAACGAGCCCTCGGTGGTGTCGCTTTGACTTGTTGTTCTTTAGTTATCGGCAACCAATGCCATCTATCGGGAAAAACGCCACGAACTTTTTCCCAGACCCAATATAAGGTTTTCCAGTAGGGATGATATGATTTTGAAGTGACATTTCGGCCATTTGTAATATGTCATGATCTGTCATTTGTTTTTCATTGTATTCAGTAGTGTTTACAATTTCATCATGGAGAGATATACGCAAGAACAACGCTTACAAATTATACAGTTTTATTATCAAAATAATCGTTCTCCAGTTGCAACTTTTCGTGCACTTTTGCCATTTTATGGTCGTAATAATCGTCCAAGTGTGCTCGCTATTCGTCGAATTGTTAAAAATTTTGAGGTTACATTTTCTTTACATAATTTCCTAGTGCCAATAAGACAAAGAACCGCTCGAAGTAATGCAAATATTGCTGCCGTTCAGGCAAGTGTTACTGAAGATTCCAAGACGTTCTCAACAATTGCGACTGTCTCAAACCACAACCTGGCGGATTTGGGTTTGCATCCCTATAAAATTGTTCTCACTCAAGAACTGAAGCCATTGGACCACCGTAAACGTCGTGAATTTGCTGATTTTGCCTTAGTATAACTTGAAAACGATAATGATTTTTTTAAGAAAATCATCTTCTCTGATGAGGCTCACTTTCATCTGGATGGTGTGGTAAATAAACAAAACTGTCGATTCTGGTGCGAAGAAAATTCACAAATTATTTATGAAAAACTATTACATTCACCTAAATTGACAGTTTGGTGTGGTTTTTGGTATGGTGGAATCATCGTTCCGTACTTCTTTTAAAATGAAGCTGGTAACACCGTTACAGTCAATGGGGAGCGGTATAGTATGATAATCAACTTTTTATGGCCGACATTGGAAGAAGTTGATCTTGACAACATTTGGTTCCAACAAGACGGGGTTACGTGCCACACATCAAATGCAACAATAGAATTATTGCGAGAAAAGTTTGGAGATTCGATTATTTCAAGAAATTGTGATATTGAATGGCCTCCAAGAAGTTGTGATTTAACACCATTAAACTATTTCTTGTGGGGTTATTTGAAGTCATTGGTCTATCGAAATAAACCAGACTCTCTTCAAGCTTTACAAGTCAATATTGAACGTGCCATTCATGACACACGACTAGATTTAGTGGAAAAAGTGCTCGAAAATTGGGTTCATCGAATTCGTTCCTGCAGAAGAAGTCGTGGAGGCCATTTGAATGACGTTTTATTTAGAACTTAATTGTATCGATTGTACTTCACATTAAATAAAAGCTTTTGAATTTTCTTAACAATAAGTGTGTCTTTTTTTTAAGAAATCATATCACTCTTATTGGAAAACCCGTTATTTCATCAATATTTTATCTGCACAAGTTTACTTGAAATAAGTAGGATAATTTTTTTAAATTAGATAAGTATATTTTATTATTTCGCCCTGGCCAAATATATCGATCGTCTTAGTTTACAAATCACGAGCAAAAATATCCATTAAGAAACAGAATTTCAATTTTGCGTAGATAATATTAATCATTTTTGAGTTCAAAATCTCAGGGTGGAATGAAAGAAGACCTTTTGGTTTCCAATAAATTTTTAAGTATTCATTGAAGTTACAGTTTTAAACCAAGGAAACTTGAAAATGATATGTATTTAATCATAATTATAAAACACTAACTGAGATAATGTTTCTTGTATAAAACTCTTTTTTCTCATAATAAATTGGAATTATATACATAAGTAATTTATTGAAAATAAAGTAAGAAAATAAAGTAAAAATGGAAAGTCTTTGATAATTTGTTGTTACTGCTGAGCACGGAAATTAAATTAGTATGTAGTATTAACATGTTAAGCATGAAAGAAAGAGAAAAAAGTGTTTTAATTTTTAATACATGAAAACTTGATGGTTTTAGATTTTTTTTTCTACTACTCCTATGTTAAAATTTCGTTAATATTGATAAGCGAATATTTTACCCCATTTTCTCTTTTCTAAAGACATTTTTAATGCCTATTCTATACTTCATAACCAAATATGTTGCTACATTAGGTTCATAGTTTTGTAATACCCTTTCATCTTTATCGATCTCGGACTTTGCTTTTCAAATACTAGGCTCCTTTGTCAACTAGACCTCTTAGAATCGTGTCATATCTCTTCCTTTTTTCATATTCTAAGTGGTCCAACAATCTCAATCTATGTAGTTACCTTGACTTGCATAATTGTTTGTGGTTCTCCATATTAGTTATTTACTCTGTGTTTATTCTCTTTATCCAAATTTCTTCTTCTCTTAATCTAGCTTTAGGTATTATTCTTCTTGTTACTTTTAAACCAAAAGTTAGGTTCTCTTTCTGCCATGTCTTTTTTCCGATGGCCTGGATTTTATATACTTCGATTTACTTTCGTTTACAGTTACGTCCACCGTTTCCATTGCATCACAAATTTACAGCATATTCAATCGTGTTTTGTTCTGGTCAGCACTACCAAATTATTTAGCGAAATTTTATTCATAATGTGTACTTAAAGGTAATATCAACGATAGTCCTATATTAATTTTCTTTACTATGCTGGACTGTCGACGAAGAATTTTTACTAGATGGTTAATTTCAGTAATTTCAGTAATTTGTTAATAACTAGTGGCCACCTAATCTAGCGTCAAATAGATTTCTCTTTGTTGTCATATTAAATCGTCCTTTTATAAATTTTCAAATGGCAGAGCTAATAATCCGGGAAAATTATCTTTAAAAATAAGCTACTCTGCTTCAGAAATATTGACCCTGACATATTAGTTAATGTATAAAGAGGTGTTTACGATAGATTAGTTTACTGTTTACTTAACTTTCCAACAAATTTGCACACTTGTTACAAAACTTTTATATTCAATTTTTGTGAATCTAATCTAAAAAGAAAAACAGTTTCACATTTTGTTTCTTTGAAAAGCTTTCCACGAAGTATTTTAATCAACAGTATTTATTGAAAAGTAACAAACATATTCTTAATATTTAGAATTGTTAAATATTTATAATCAAAATGATCAAAACGAATTTAGAAGAAAACATAATTACTAATGAACATTAAGATAATCGTAATCATTTATTTTCACATTATCTTTACCCTATGTAGCCTTTTCTATACAAGTCGAATCTAGTTGACTACAAATATTTGCCACACTCCAAGTCTTTGTTTTTATCAATATAATTCTTAAAATACCGCATTCGGGTGTTTAAGTTACAGTTGGTCATATTACTGATTGGATTTATTTTTGTCTCGTGTAAAAATATATTTTATTTCCTCTGCAGGAAATTTTAAGCGAAAGAAAAAAATAAGGTAAAGATCTTGAAATATTCATTAAAACAAAAATGCTTCTTCTTTATCTCGTGCATTCTATGTTAAATAACATTTTATATTATTACTCCAATATACATATACGTACCCGTCGAACAAACATAGGAAAATATTTTTATGAGATAAATCTGAAAATTTCGGATTAGCAGTATAATGGAGAAGTAAGCCGGTGAATGTAATGCAATATTTATGAATCGAGTGCTTGGCTTTATGGAACTAAATGGATATAAATGTATATTTAATAGGTTTACCGTAAAATAAGAATAAACTGTTGCGATCTTTATGAGGGAGTTCTCCCTCTCGTTTTTAGTTAAGTACTCTCTCGGATATAAGGAAATTTGCTGGGGATTTTTTTAATGCTTTCTTTGTTTTCGTTTGCCTAAATGTATTTCATAAGTAATAGTGTATTGCTACTGGAATTTATATTTCTCTGTTAAGAAAAGGAATTGTTTTGTAAAAATTATGTCGCTTATTATCAAAACAGAATATAAGAAGAACAATAACAAACGACATTCCAGTTAGATATTTATACTTTTTGCTGCCAAATGGTAGACAACAATCACGAGTTACTTTTCAATACAGAAAGACACTGAGTTATACACAGATATTCAATACTTTTTAAATAAGTTGGTAATTATATTAGCTATTTCAGTAACATCACTCTATCAATACATTGATTTGCTGGCCATTAATTAATATTTATAATTTAATCGAATGAAAAAAAGAAGACGAACAATACGTACCTTCACTAGAATGTACATAATATATACATACTAAAATGAGACGTATTTACACATGTTATCAGTTGGATTGATCATAGGGTAAACGTAATAGCAAGCATATTGGAGAGAATTCAAGTGGGAAATAAATTATTACAATTTATACAGGTACCAACACTTTATCTGTTACCTAAAGTTGTAAAACATGTCGACGTAGTAATAAATTTGATCAGTGTTAACATGTTCGTTACTACATACATATATGATTGTTATGTCTTAAGGTAATAAGGAGGAGTATAAAGTAACGTTTTCACCATGTACCTTTTGCAATGATAATGATGCTAACAAAGCTGTGAGGACATTATCAAGCAAGACTTGCTCGATAATGTCCTAACAGACGAAACTAGTCGCAGTTAATATATAATATAATATGAAATTTAGACAAAGTTTTATTTATTCCTTAATTTTAACAAGCAATAATGTCCTAATAGACGAGGCGAGATGCAGTTAATATATAATGCGCATTTAGTGTGAAATTTAGACAAAGTTTTATTCATTCCTTAGTTTTATTTATTCCTTAGTGTAAATACGAATTATTTGGGCCAGGAATATTGAACGAACGCTGAGCCCAATAACATACCTTGTTCCACTAAAACTATAGATAATATATTAGTCTCTAAACAACACAAAGGAAAAAGAAGAGTTCGATTTTCACACGGATATATAAAATAGAGGAATTGAAGAAATCAAATTCTCTATCCGTTTGTATTCTAAAGTAATGAAACAAGCGTCTAACAAAATTATACCTAAATATAAACATTATTTCGATCTTGTAATATAAATGCGGTGTCATTTTATCTAGTAATATTTTAATTTGGAGATTGTCCTGAAAGCAGAAGCATTGTATCTTAAAGATGCATTTGATCTTTACTTTTGGCTTTTACAAGTAACGATTGTGAAAAATACATTCTTTCCTTATGAGACCTTAATCTGAAATTTTATACGTCGTAAACACCCCTATTTAGTTAAAAATATTAAAATGATTCTTTTTAAACATTCAATGGTATACTCCAAAACATACTAAGCGACTCAAGACCATTCTTAATAAAACTTTCTACGCGATCGTCGTATCAACATGTAATCTTTTTTTATAAGTTCTGTAGGATTTGTTTATTCATACTTGTATACTTGTATTTTTACCTGATTGTTTTATGTTATTTCAGTTTTTAGAATATTACAATATATGAATTTTTAAATATAATTTCTAGATAATAAATTACATCGTGGTTGTTATTGCTATTGTTACCGTTATTATTATTAATAAATTTAAGTGATGATTTAAAAATCAACGTTGCAGTATTAGTTTGTAACATATTTAGAGCTTCAGTAAATATTGGAATTAAAATCATATAAGTTTGCACCATTAGTTTACCTATCTACAAAAACAGCAAATCGTTCAATTACATCGTTTAATTGCATTCAGGCAGTTTCGAGCTTTGCTCCGATTCGTTATAAATACACGTAGATGTGTATGTGCTGTGGAATATAGATCACATACTTTACTCCTTGTTGATTTATTTGGTTTTCATTAATTTATTTTTCTAAATTTTTCTAAGTTTTTCTAAGTTGTTTTAATTTACACCCTAATGCATTGCAATGCAGAAGATACACTCTGTTTGGACTTTTTGGGATCTTCAGCTGCGCGATTGTATTTTATTTACAGGCTTTACCACCTCTTTTTAAAATTTTATTTGTAACTACACGATTACTAACGTTTAGATAGAAGTCAAATTATAGTGGCATATGAAAGTTTTTAGCATAACTTGCTGTTTTGACAATTTTTAGTTGCAAAGTTAAAGCTTATATAGAGAGAGACACAGTTGTTCTATTATAAGCTGTTTCTATTTTCAGTAAATAGTATGAAAATTTCGCGCTGTTTTTCGGGGTATTATTTTTTATTGTTTTAAGGGAGGTTTACTATCAAACCGAATTCATTAAAATTTAGTAATATCTTTCGGTGATAATAGACAATAACTATAGGTAGTTAGTATTTTTTTGAATATGCAAAGGGTAATAGGAAAGTTTTGCATTATGAATGGTAGGAAGCAGCTTGTTGCTGCAAGTTGAGACATGTTCATACGTGTAAAGTAGCTGCCGCGTCATGTCGATGGGCTCAGTTATTCATTACCAGTGAGAGTATAAGTGAGTGCTTGCGCTGGCATCGTGGTCACGAAATGAGATAAGGGTAGTTTTGCGTTATAATTTCGTGCGTGGTTTAAACATAGACCAGTGCTTTGAAGAAATGACTCTTGCACTAGATGATGTTTGTCCACATCGCACAACGATATTCAGGTGGTATAAAGAATTCCAAAGGGGAAATTTAACTGTGGAGGATGCTGAGGAGCCGGGAAGGCCACGAATATCAGTTACGGAGGAAAACGTTACTACTGCGAGGAAAATGCTTGACGAGGATAGGCGAGTGACCTACCAACAAATAGAAGGTACTTCAGGCCTAACTGGATCAGAAATTAGTTCGATTCTGCATGATCATTTGCACGTGAAGAAACTTTGTTCTCTCTGGGTGCCCCATCGACTGACTCAAGTGCAAATGACACGACGTGTGACTTGGTGCCGGGATATGCTAAAAAATTTTAATAAGGGACAATCTCTGTATGTGAACAACACCGTGACAAGTGACGAGACTTGGCTGAACTATTACGATGTGCCGACTAAAGCTCAAAACAAAGTTTGGGTTTTTGATGATGAGGACACACCCGTAGTTGTCAGAAAATATCGATCTGTAAAGAAAAAAATGCTAGCCGTATTTTTCAAATCGAGTGGAATTGTAGAACGCGTCGTTTTGGACACACAGAAGACAGTCACAGCTAAGTGGTATACTGAACAGTGCCTGCCTAAAACAATTGGATGTATGAAGAACCTGCGATCAAAGTCAATAATGGACACCTGTTTCCTCCATCACGATAATACTCCAGCTCACCGCGCCATACCCTGCACCGAATATTTGACCACGACAGGATTAAAACTTCTCGAGCACCCTCCCAACAGTCCAGATCTTGCTCCCTGCGACTTTGCACTGTTCCCGCATATGAAAATGAAAGAGAAGGGAGACGGTTTTCCAGTGACGAGGACCTTCTGCGGGATTGGGACAATGAGTGTGCTTTACTCCCTAGTGAAACTTAGCAGAACTAGTTTAAGGATTGGTTTCGGAAGATGGAGAGGTGTATTGAGTGTATAGGAAATTACTTTGAAAATGAAACTAAAGGGGAGACGGTTTTCCAGTGACGAGGACCTTCTGCGGGATTGGGACAATGAGTGTGCTTTACTCCCTGGTGAAACTTAGCAGAACTAGTTTAAGGATTGGTTTCGGAAGATGGAGAGGTGTATTGAGTGTAGAGGAAATTACTTTGAAAAAATTAAATAAACAAAGCTGTATTGCAAAACTTTCCTAGTACCCTTTATACAGGTACGTGAAATAAATAGGTACATTAGAAAATGAAACATGTTCTGCAATAGTTGTTTGTGTTTCAGACATGGTTATTACGTTAAAGCTAATTAAGGGAAATCATCCACAGAAATTAAAGAAGAACTCAGCATTAAATCATCTACAATAGATGTTATTTTACACAAATATTTGCGTAGATTACACATTTATGAGCGAAGCTAGTAGATTCTTTTACGGTAATAATAATAGTAATAAATATACTTAATTGTCGAAAATGTATTATCTAATAATAGGACAGCTTACAACCACTAATATTAACTGAAGTCATATAAATATTAAACTAAATCCAATTAAAATTAAATTAATGAACTGTCGGACGAAATTAAATAAACCCTAAAATCAAAACAACCATACCTGAATAATATGAAACAATAAAAAACACAATTCATTAAACTACTTCAATACAGTCAGCCATAATCCTAATCGAAACTGTCGAACTTGTCAGTGAAAACATCACTATAGTACAATCCACTATTCCTACACATATACCATAAGAGCTGCATTAACGCATTAGTCCTAGGTCCAATCATGACTAAGGCTGTCAGAAATGCGCCGCGCGCCAATGGCGTAAACATCGTCACAAGTGAAATGAAAACATTACTATTACAGAGTAACTAATAACAAGCGTACTAAACTATTACAAATAACTATAGCACTGTATACAATACTTACTCTCTTAACTAGTGTAATTAGCTATTATCACCATCACAAATTGAAGATTATTGGCAAAAACAGCATCAAGTTTGTTTTCATAATTGTTTTGGAGAGTGGTGTTCGCTATGGTGAAAATATGTTGTATTTGAGAACAATCGATCGTACTGGTGTAATACAGGTATACGTAAAATACTCATTGCACTCACTTAACGGATTTGTAGATACACTACCACTATTTACAATATTATCACAAGCTTGTCTTAATCTGCTAAAATCTGTGTCTTTCCTTAACATGCTTTCAAACTTTTGTTCGATACACATTTTTTTGGGAAATTTCTAGCGTACAGCAGTGAATTTATTTCGTTCACTATTTGCAGGGACTCAGCTAACGCCAACACATAATTTCTAAATGTCAGTCACTCCTTTGCAGTTGGTATGAATAGTTTTTAAATCAGTTTCAATGGAAATATTGCGAAATTGTGTATAGCTTTCCTTAGTAACTGCAATATCAGCAAAATTAAATTGTAGTATAACAGGTTTTATTTGCTGGAAGTATTCAGCATAATAAAAAGCTGCCTTAAACCATGTTTCTCAATGTGCAAGGGTCGGCTATGGTGGTTCGGAAATTCCAGAACCCTTTTTGTGAAAACCGTGAAAACGTTGAGAAGATTTAAGGCACACTTTATTGTACGCACTTGGGAAAAGACACGGTCGCATCCGTCCTTTTAAACAAAATTTTCATGTCCGTTCGGGTTGATAGACGAATCATCACACGATAGCGTGTCCATTATAACCAGTTGCTAACACTGTATCGTAAATCTCAACATGTTTTTAATAATACTTAAATTATTATTGTTAATTCAAACAAAAATACAACATAAAATAGTTTTTATTAACATTAGGGCTTCTAATAATTATCGACGTTTTCATCTGTTTCTAAAAATTGTACTGCCATCTTTAATTACATCTGCGACATTACATTATTACATCAATATATTAGACGATATTAAACGATAACTGAATGATATTCGATATCTTTAAAACATGATATTAGAATCGTTTACATGATAATAGAATCTTTATTTTGACATGTTGTTACAATCCTTGATTTATTGTGTATTTTTATCCAATATTTAAATATCTTTATATTTTGACAGACGTCTTAATTAATAATTAATATTGGAAATCATATAAAGAAATACAAGGGTCTTGGGTCATGTAAGAAGTTATTATAACTCAACAGAATATACCGGCTAGCACATTGAAATAAACATGTGACTTTACAAATAAGTGTAAAGATGCTACTCTCTAGATATAATAATAATAATTTTCAGGGCGCTTCGAATTACGAAAGAGGATGTACATATATAAACAACCCATTAATTTGATTAGCGGAAAAGGCTCATAAAATATTTACGCGTGCAATAAAAATCAGAATCACTTTAGGAGGATTGTCTTATAAATAATAATAAAGAAAACACAACAAAATTAACATTACAATTTTACAATTCTCAATATAATTTTTGCCTTACATTTTCTCTCTATTTATAATTATAAGCAATTAGTGTATATGAATGCAGGTGATCTCTGCTTCAGACCTAAATATTCACTCTTGAATAACATTAAACTCTGCCTATCAACATTCACTTGCAGGGATCAGTATATTCACAAAGCTCGCACTAATTCTTTTATGCAAATAAAACGAACGATATGCCTAGTATCAGACGACACATACACTGTGGGCAAAATGACCTGCTATCCATATCTAATCCTGCCTCTTAGACTCGTGTGTTCCTCACATATAATTAAAATTCCCAGTCTATATACATAAATATGAATTTTGTTACCTACTTTATACAAAAAGGGACTGACTATCCTACACCAATTCTTCTGGGCAAACAGTAGTTCTATGGTTAACTTTATTCTTGATTATTTCTGGCAAGTGGTTCATTTCCTTGTCCTCTTGGACACATTTTTTGATAATTCCTGAAGTTGCTAATTCCTTGTTTCCTTCTGTTTCTTCTAATAATCGACAAGTTTGATCATCCTATCGAGGAGTTTCATTTAGATTTTCAAGTTCTGTGAAATTTTGATCATTTATCTTCACCAATTCCTGCAAAGTAGCTAATATAAGGTAAAGATCCAGTAGTCTTTGTGGCGAATCGGCTTTAGTTTTTTAATTCTTCTGTTTTGGTTGAATAACAGTATCATGTTTTGGGTTGACATTTCCACTTCTTTTCTTGTTGCAACACCTTGCCATTTCGTAAATATATATATATATATATATATATGTTTCAACTAATATTTAATGCTATTTTACAATGTTATTGCGATACCGGTAGAAGTTTTAGCTAGCATACAATGAAATATTATGCGAAGCGAAATATAATAAGGGTCGTGATAAGTGTATTTATATAATTTTGACTTTGTTAATTTAATTTCACTACCCACTAATTTTTACTTTTTAAACACATTTACATGAAAAATCACACTGCATACACATATCGAAGAACACATACATAATACTATTATTCCTTTCAAAATGTTATACGCATTTATTTATTCCTCGAATAAAATTAATTTAATTCCGCTCATTAGTTCTTTCTTTATTAAAATACTGCAATATTCCTATAGCTCCTATAGCCTCACGTTGGGAATGTTACAATCCTTCTTTTATTGTGCTTTTGAGTCATTTGTTACCCAATTTTAATTCAGTACTTAAATATCTTTATATTTTATCGGACGCCCAACAAATATAAGCATATTTAAATATTGAATAAAAACACGACAAAATTAACATTACAGTTTTACAATTACAAATACAACTTTTTATCTTATATTATCTCCCTATTTATATGTATAAGCACTTATTTTTTTTAACGTAGGTGGTCTCTGCTTCAGACCTTCTCATTAATTATTCGTTCTTGAATAATATTAAACGCATCCTGTCGATCTCCCCTTGTAGGGATCAAAATATACATATTTTTCACAATGCTCTTTAGCTGACGTGTTCTATTCCAGGTCTTAAGCTCATCTGTTTTAATTAAAATTCCCAATATATAAAAACACAAATTTTGTTACTCACTATATACACAAAAGGATTATTCTCTTTTGTTTCCACAGACAGATAATTGTTTTATTATATGCACGTGCTTGACACCTGCAGGACATCTGACATCTTATAAGTATACATCATAAACTGAGA
This sequence comes from Dermolepida albohirtum, assembly GCA_031893035.1. Taxonomy (NCBI): domain Eukaryota; kingdom Metazoa; phylum Arthropoda; class Insecta; order Coleoptera; family Scarabaeidae; genus Dermolepida; species Dermolepida albohirtum. The sequence continues at coordinate 462,408 of JAVIWB010004509.1, read as the reverse complement.
CAATATACATAATAGATATACAATAACCATATATAAAAGAACTACACTAAAATATAAGTATAGGATTATATAAAATAAATACTCTTTCAGGTTTAGACTGACAATATAAAATTAGGAAGAGTCTATAATATAAAAAAAACAAATATAAATATATTTCGACAATACAATGCATTCATATCTTTTGCTTAATTAAAATTTTTTTCAAGAGATGGCTCCAGTAGTAAGTGCTGGTCGATTGTGACATAACCAAAACGTCATGAACCAAGCTTAGATATATGGTAAACAAACCGCTTTGACACATTAGTGATTTTGTTTTTGCGTCATATACTTTTGGTTGTATGAAAATGTCTGATTTTGTGCCAAACAATCGTCATTTACGGAAAGTGTTGCTTTTCTTCTTTCATTCGATGAAAACGGCCGCTGAAGCGAAGTGAAGAAAGACCAAAAACCTTCGAAGACGCTGAATTCGAGGCATTGCTCGACGAGGATCCGTGCCAAACGCAAAAAGAGCTTGCTTCAGCATTAGGAGTTACGCGCCAAGCAATTTCCCAGCGACTGCATGAGTTGGGAATGATTCAAAGGAACTTGGGTTGCTTATGATTTGAAGCCAAGAGACGTTGAGGGTCGTTTTTTCGCCTGTGAACAACTGCTCCAGCGGCAAAAAAAGGTTTTCTTCATCGCATTGTTACGGGTGATGAAAAATGGGTTCATTACAGCAACCCAAAGAGAACAAAATCATGGGGACTGCCCGGTCATGCTTCTACGTCGTCGGTTCGACCGAATATTCACGCTGCGAAGGTTTTGCTGTGTATTTGGTGGGACCAGGGCGGTGTTATTTATTATGAGCTGTTAAAACCGAACGAAACCATTACTGGGAAACGATATCGAACTCAATTGATGCGATTGAGCCGAGCACTGCGCGAAAAGCGGCCATAATACGAGCAGAGGCACGAAAAAGTGATTCTACAGCATGACAACGCTCGGCCTCAGGTTGGCAAACCCGTTAAAACCTACTTAGAAACGCTTAAATGGAAGGTCCTACCCCACCCGCCATATTCCCAGATATTGCGCCGATTATTACTTTTTCCGTTCGATGGCACATGGTCTGGCTAATCAGCAGTTCCGCTCATATGAAGACATCTCAAAATGGCTTGATTAGTGGATAGCCTCAAAAGACGAACACTTCTACCGTGACGGTATTCGAGCTCTGCCAGAAAGATGGGAAAAAGTTGTCGCTAGCGATGGGCAATTTTTTCAATGATTCATTTGTAAACATTTTTTCACAATAAAGTTGCATTTTCATCAAAAAAAAACAGCGATAACTTAGTTGCGTACCTAATATATACATATTAAAGAAAATATATAATACTATTATTCCTTTCATTACCTTATTTAAACGATTATATATTATATATACCATAAAGTATTTATATTAATTAAGACCTCCGTTCTGAGAATTAGTATAATATTATAATAATAGTTACATTTGGAAACTACCAATTAAGCAGCATCCCTACTTAAATGAAATAAAAAATAAAATAATACAGTAAGTAAAAGTATTTTTAAAAAATCACACATTCCATTACAATATGTTTGTATTGTATCTTTTTCACCAACGGCTGGTATCATATTGCTCTTTTTGAAGTTCTAAAGGTCGGTGTTTGTTAAAAATGATAGATTCTTTGGTACTTCGTTATTAACCTGACTTCTACCCAATATATAATACAATATTTGATGATACGGTTACGCCTAGATCGTTTTCAGAATTCACTCGTTTCATTGCAATACAAAAAGAAAGTTATAGCATGGTTGTATTCTAGAAACAAATCTTAGTAAATGATTTTAGATTGCTACCTGTAACAATCTAAAATCAGGTAATTTCTGTATTCCACATCAAGCTCATTTTAGTGATTCCTTGTACGAACGTGATGTCGCTGTTTTCTTAGATTCATCTTTCAAGCTTTTGGATTGTGGAAATATTTACAGTGAACAACATTTACTTTTAAAAATGAAATTATATTTAAAATAAGGTGCGGATTTGGCTTTTGATGTACAGTGATAACATAATGTTAAGAATCTTATCTTATTACATTAGTTAGTTTAGTGTAGACAGGCAATGTCTTTCCGCTTGAATTATGTATTACATGTAATACACTTTGCATGAACTGAACTATAACATACTGCTGCAATGATAAGTTGAACGCTCTATCTACATAATTATGTAATATCAAACAATGCAAACAAGCTTAATTATTGTACTTTCTTCAATCTACCTATTATTCAAATGTCTTTAGTTATTTATTTTTATTTATTCATTCGAATGAAGATTGTACTTTTTTAAATCGTTGTCTGACAGAAAGAATTTTCGCGAAATTTTTCTCGATTATTTGTTTTGAATTGTAAATAATTGAAAATCAAATTTCTCGTAGATGGTAATTCCTCAGGGATTCCGGAAACAATTTATAAGGAACCGCTGGCGCGGAGCAATCGAGTATAACTGGGGGAATATTCTCACTGGATCGTGACGTCACTGACCCCAAAGTACGTTTCTATTGTTTCACAAGAGAGTGACACGTACATTGTTTCTATTGTTGTTCCTGCTGAATGAAGATGAAAGTATATTTATCTGAATGTATACATGTGTGTAATTCTACATTTGCTGGGCTAATTAATTTATATTTTGTATTATACGTTATGCGGTAGAAATAGAAACACATATTCCTTAAACCTTAAAAGATAATTAAAATACCTTAAAAGATAATTAAAATAAGCGGATATTGCATTAGTAATATAAAAGTATATATTTAGTACACAGCGATATATCTTAATAATCAAATGGGAATTTTTATACGAAAAATTAATTTTCATATAATCTTATTGACTTTGTGTCTGCTTTAACCTTAACTTGATTGACATTTCTTTTCTGTACTTACTTTTGAGATACTGGAGTATTTAGAGTACTAGCAGTGTCTTCTTCTGTACTTTATTTTTTTAGAATTTTTCAGAATATTTTCTGTCATTTTTAGTATGTTATACCACGACGAATTTAATCAGGTGTAAGTTTCCACTTTCTTTGAAGGACACAGGTTAAGCTTCATTCCACGCATTTACTAGCTTAGCAGCATTAGTTATTTGAGTCTAAACTATACAATAACAGTAAATCTGATGCCCAAAGAAAATGTTGCGCCAATAAAGAAAGTACCCATTTCAAAGCAAAGACACTATTCTGGTGGAAGTTGCTATCCTTTAGCGTAAGCACCTGTCACGCTTTTCGAATTTTTAAGTCTTTTTTAACTAATCGTTTACTATTATTGATAGTTCTTGGTCTTTATATATTCAAACCTTTTTTCTAGACGTCGCTTGTAATTATTAAACTTAAAAGTTTTAACAAATATTTTAATATTATTAAGCTTGCTGGTGCCTTTTCCAAACTGTCAATCCAGAGGCATTAAAAGTTTCGTTGTGCTTATACGTTGTATATATAATTGGCGCAGAAGTTTCTTAAATTTGTCCAAGTTATATGGCGATATTGCTCAATTAATTTTTGTATTACAGCTACATTTTTAGGAGCTATCGTCTTTATCAGTCTATCAGAGTGAGATTAATTATTCAAGTTAAAGTTATTGTTTTAATTCCTGTTTCTATCATTTTTTAAATTTCAGAAAAGTGCTTCCTGTAAAATTATTCCGACACATCATTAAGGGACCTTAGGAGTATTAAAATATGAATAAATTGTTTGTCTGCATGAATTATAAAATCCATATACACTAGCATATAATTATGGGCTTTTACAATGCCAAACTGAAAAATTTTAATGTTAACTGCTTTCCACATCGCATATGTAATGCAGAAATTTTGAACAAATTTCTGTTCTCCGCGAGGGACTCAAACTCGCGATCTCATTTTCTCCGGGAATGTACCACCACCATTAGACCACGAAGACAGTTATATATTGAATTATGGAAACAATTACTAAATGAAAACCCACGGTTATTAATTGCATATAATTATGCGCTTTTGCAATTCTGAACTGAAAATTATAATTTTAACAGTTTTTCACATCGTATATGCAATGCAGAAATTTTGAAAAATTTCTGTTCTTCGCGGGGTACATGAACTCACGATCTCTCCGGAAATGTGCTATCACCATTAGACCACGGAGACAATTAAGTCCTTCTAATGTGAAATTTTACAATACACACGTTTAGATACATGTAGAATTGTTATCTGGAATCTGCTAATCGTATCACACAATAACATTTTAAATTACAACTCTTTTTAAAACAAAAATTTATTTGTGCTTATTTTTGTAGTATCCTTTATCATACTCTGACAAAGTGTTTAACACAACCACGTGAACTACTTTTGTTTGCGCGTAATTATTCCAATCGCTGTGGCGTTATATTAATTAATTTACCAATACACTTTCGTAATAGCTGCCTTTAACATAGGTTTACTATTAGACTTTCGCTGTCTTTTAGACTTTCTTTGGATTATGTACCACATGTTTTTGATGTGATTCATGTACAATTATTGTTCCGGCTATGCTAAAATATGAATTTCTGTGTGTCTCTTTCGAAGCAGTAGCCGTACGAACTTTAAGACAGGGCGTTCCGTTTTTCTTAAAAATGTCATTTTCCTTGGAAAGGATATCAAAAAGTGGTAAGAGACCCTCCACCGAATTTCTGTTTATTAGGTCGATGCATAAATTTGTAGCGACTTGGTTTCTAGGATTAGATTGCCTTAGGTATATACATATCAAAGTTATTTAAATATTGTATTATACCTTAATTGAGTAGTGTTTAAATTCGTTAATTCACCCAAAGGTAATTTTATTTATTGACCAAAAAAAAACGTCAAGTAAAAGAAAAATTTCCGGCATATTACTTTTTTGTTTGAGTTCAAAAGTGGAATTAATGCATCGAAAGCAGCTAAAACCATTTGTGTCGTTCATGAAGAAAACTTTATTAGGAAAATTGCAGCACGGAAATGATTTCCTCGAGTAAAAGAAGACCCTAAACGATTCGTAATATTCGAGAAAGCCATCAGACTTTGATAAAGGTCTGAACGCTTTAATCCATGATAATCAACACTAATTAATTTAAAAATTTGCCAATATAATGCTTCATGACGAGTCGATATGTGCGTTGCATGTGCTTAAAAACTCAGTGTTAAGTTGCCGTATATTGTGAGCGAAAACAATAATAATCGCCATGCCAATATTTATGCTTCTTTGCTACCTTGTCACCAGCAATATCGAATGTTTTTGTTCCACATTATTTCCATAGTAGAAAGGCAACTTACGCGAGCAAAAGCAAATATTAATCTGTATAAGCTGCTGACTTCTAGTAAGACAAATATGTCGTCGTTTTCTATAATTCCTTCCGAAGAATGTAACCGTCACTACGGAAATTTACTTTAAACAATTTCATTAACTTGAGGCTGAAATCGAAGAAAAATGACTGGGAAGACATCACGAAGTAATTTTTCAGCTCCATAACGCCCACGCTCATACTACAAATATTACAAAAGCAGCTATTCAAAAGCTCCGGTAGGAGTCATTCTACATGCACCTTATTCACATGATCTCAGTCCTTTAAATTTACATCTATATACATATTAAGCTCTTTTTTAAACAACCTTCGAGGAATCTCCTTTATTAACAATGTCGCGCTTCGAAACTGACCTGACACTTCCAAACCACTGACTTTCTTCAGACGTGGAATCACAAATTTGCCAGATCATTGAGAGGCAATTGTAAATAATGAAGAGCATGTTCTTGTTTAGTACAAAATATATATTTTGTTCGTTAAAAAATTAATAAATTTCGAGTTCAATACAAAATGTTATATGAAAACTGATATTTTTGCCGCGTACCGTAACACTAACTTTACAATATTTTACAGTTTTGTGAAGAAATGTAACATTCTATTGTGATATTTTTCTATACCCATATATAACAACTAAATTGACAGTATCGACTTTCATTTGAAAAATTACGGAACGCCAAAAGTTGTCGGTGTACCAGAATCAATAGAGAGAGGCAAATAGAATTAATCGTCATGTTATAAGTATAATTCTTATCTCATAATATTCACAATACCACAAAATTTACTAAAATAGTTTTGTAAAGTGTGATACATATGAATGCAGGTGACAAATCAAATTTCAAACATCAGTAATATGTAGTAACATTTTCGCCCATAACACTCCTGTAACTTAATTCTCTACAATATATACATATTTTGTCTGATGCTTGTTTTGTTATTGATTAAAATAGATATTTAATTATTTGATACAAATTACGTCCATATTTTAATATCTTCTCTATTTACATTGTTCCTTTCTTTAATATTGTATTAATAAAAGAGAAGCACAAATAAGGACGACATTTTTAATAATAAATTTTATAAACTATTTGTTTGCGGTAAAAATTTATATTTGAACTTAAAAAGGACTAAGATGATATAGAAATTACAGCAGTATATGTGGATTGCTATATTTTTATAGTTGTTCGGTAGATAGATGTAGTGATAAGTACCACATAATAAAGGTTTTAAGTAAGAAAATGAAAGACATCTTTTGTTTTTAATTATACCTTGTCTCAGAATAAGGAGTGATTCAAATATTGCGCCAAAATAGTACATATTTTAATAGTTTTCATTTGTTCTTGAATAGGCAAGTTTAATATGGTTAAATGAATGCCAGATATCCGCCATTTTTCATAACTTGTAAACGTTTAAATACATTTTTGCATTGTTTTATTTTAATAATATTTAGTCTTAATTTTAGATAGGTGGTACAAATCAATCCAAAAAGTAACGTCTGTACAATCATACTTACATTGAAATGAATTTTTTTTCATTTATTTTTATATAATAAAGGTAAAGACTAATATTGTTGACAAACTTCTACATTCACAATTGTTTATGTTTCATTTTTAGGGTACGTTACATTTTCAAGATATGTGTTCCACGTTTTAGCGGGATATTTGAATCACTCCTTCTTTTTCTGAGACAAGGTATAGCAATGTATTGGTAATCACAGGTTATTTAAATAATCAATGGCTTTTCGTGGTATTATATTTGAAGCTACCGGTACCTCATGTCAGAAAGTCATCAAGGTCTACGGTGTGGTCGATATGATAAAAGATAGACAAAAATCTTTTCGAAGAAGTTTTTAGCAAGACTTGTTACACAGGGGCGCCCAAGATTGAGAAAAAGAACGATTTAATATAATATCGGAAAGGCATCTATATCCATGTCATACATTTTCATACTACATTTGATTTCGTTATTGGATACGTCACTTGATATTCCGTTTGTGTCTGTTTCTGTACCAGTTTAGAAATATTTCGCCAATATTGAGTGGTAATGTAAAATGCGAACGATAACAATTAAGTCCAAAAGGATCTTATTCTGCGGCAAAATGTTCAACGACTAAGTGGTTTTAGTCAGAAAACCAAAAATCAACAACTGATCTGATAGATTAAAACTCTTAAAGCCAACTTATATTGTTACAATAAAGTAACCAAAGTAAAATAATCTAAAATAAAAGCAAAAAACTGAGAGTTTTTGTTTTTGTTCGGTTTTGTGAGTTCGGCAAAAGACAATATACAGGCTTATTGCTTTCCTACTATTTTCTTATAGTTTATTATTCTCAACACAGTAAGCATTTACAAAAAATTTTGCTTGAAAATATGTACTTTTACTGATTCGTTTATTTTGGTACAGTGTATATGCAAATAATATTTTAAAGCGCATGTGTTTATAATATGACTTTTATCGTGTTACACATAGGAACGAATGAGTTATCGAAAAAGGCACTGAATCACGAATTACCATCCATTAGCACTTATTAAAGCCCTAAACTAAATATAAAGTTTACTATTAAATTCACGTTAATTATTCGTAAAATTTGGATAAATATTACAATTAAAAAATCGTAAATTCATATATTTATTTTGATTTTGGTTAAGTTACCTCGTAAAAGACATGAGAAAATAATAAAATGAAACTGACATCTCATTCTTTTTTTTTCTCAGTCCAGCTGGGATTCATAAAAAAATCATCGCAAATTCTTTTAACATGTTTTGATTTCCTAAAATGGATGCGCTGGACCCATATTTCCATATATAGATACGACCCGCGGGAAAATGAATTCGGAAAAATCAATGCCTTAGGGACAGGGTAAAATATGTTCAAGCTGATAAATCTTCCTGTAGAAACAAAACGGAAAGGCTTGAAGAAAATATTCCCTTTACAACAGTTTGAGAAAAGGTTGTGGATGAATTATTTTTACCATTGATTAAATTAAAATAGCAGAATATTGTATTATATATTTCAGGGGTGTCATTTTTAAGGACATCTAGTGTTCTCTACGAAAGTAAGGGAAAGTTCTTTCTTTTTTATTTGTTGTTTCCACTTTTTGTATACCGACTATATTCATACTTCATTTTATTGTTAAAAATATGTATAATTATATACATATTCTGATATTTTCGCGGCCGGTCCATGGATGGATGACTTCGGATTCCGTCAGTGGATCGTCTTGAGATGAACTCGAATCCGACTTATAGTGTGGCTGACGCAATGAAAATGACAATAATAAAGAAGAGTTTATCGAAACCTTGGAGTACCAAGAGTCCTATTCAGGATAATCCACTGAGGCGGTATAATCTCTGAAAAGCCATAAATACCATATATCCTGATGCTTTCACGTTGATTATATTAATTGTCGACTGAAATCGCACGTGGTGCATTACCCAAGATGCTAACAATTTATATATATATACACTACCGTTCATAAATATTTGGGCACCCATAAATTTAGAAGAAATGAATAAAAGCACTAGTGAAAAAATGAAAATATATTTATTACATGTACATACATAACTAATTATAGTATCTGGCAGTAGAATTACATATTATATTTAAATTTTCGATTCATCTATGTGACCTCCTTTGTTTTTTATAATGGCAGCACATAATCGCGGCATTCTTGCAATTAGTTTTGCTAATGTATCCGGTGTTATGCGGACCCAAGCTTCCTGCAGTTTCCTCCACAAATCAGCCTCCGATGTTGGTACTGCTTTCCGGACCTCCCGATCAAGTTCCTCCCACAATAACTCTATTGGATTTAGATCGGGGCTTTGGGGAGGCCATTTCATAACTTCGATGGATCCTTCCGCTTCCAAGAGTTGCAAATAGTCTTTGCATATTTTGGATGTGTGCTTTGGGTAATTATCCTGCTCGAATACAAAATTCCTACCCAAAAGTCTTAATCCTGAAGCAATAGGGTCTCCAAAATGTTTCGATACTGCTCTTTCCTTAGTATTCCTTCAATTTTCACAATATCACCCACGACCGTACCACCAAAACAACCCCAGATCATCACGGAACCACCGCCATGTTTAACCGTAGGCACAATACATTGCTCTGCCGCACGCTCACCTGTAGATCTCCGAACAAAAACACATCTTCTGGACGCGAAAATTTCGAACTTTGACTCATCGGTCCACAAGACTTTACTCCACTGTTCAACTGTCCAATGTTGGTGTTCACGAGCCCAGTTTAAGCGTTTCCGCTTATTCTGTTTGCGCAATAACGGTTTTTTCATTGCAATTCGTCCGTACAAACCTGCTTTGTACAAACGACGTTTGACCGTTGTTACGCTTATTGACTTTGGACGGTCTGTATTGATTTCTGCAGCGATTTCTGGGGCTGTTTTCCGTCGATTTCTTTTGCTTGTGATCACTATTGCACGATCCTCAGCAGAAGTTGTCGCTCTGGGTCTCCCACTCCGTGATTTATTGAGAACACTGCCACTTTCTCGGTATTTTTTGACGACATAGTCTACGGAAGTATTATTTAATTTTAATTGTTTCGCAATTTGCCGGTTGCTTTTGCCATCTTGATGGTGCGCAATTATAAGAGAACGCGTTTCAATGTCCATCTCTTCTCTTTTTGGCATATTTAACGATCTTAACAACACTACTAGCACAGGAATATCTCACAACGAATACAGAAACGTAACTGAGGGCAATTTCAAAAATATAACATGAAACTCGCCCGAGGTCATTAAAACATCATTACTAAACTTATCCTTCAGAGTCCTTCACAGAAAGACAATTACAAGAACTTGGAGAAACTTTTATTGCGCTAATCCCCAGGTAGTCCCAATAACAAATTTTGGTTTATTGCAGGTAATAAAGTAATACATAATGTTACTTATGCCGAGTTTCTGTAGATTTAATACTTTCCTTATACCTACCCAATATTACAAGAATGAATTTCCTAGAAGCTATGCTGTTCAAATAATTTTATAAAATATGGGTATTACAAATACTTATGAACGGTAGTGTAAATATATATATATATATATATATATATATATATATATATATATCTGTGTGGCGAAATATCTACAAAAACAACGCTTTAACAAACGACCGCCAAAACATTCGACGAGATTTTATACCATAACATATGTATGTACATACGTACATCTGTACTTATATTGTTGGCATCTCGGGTGTCGGTGATTCGTATAGTTAACGCGGAAACATCAGGATGGACATATGTATATATATATGTATATATATATATATATATATATATACATATAAACATATATTGGGTCATTTTTTAGTGTTCTCGAAGAAAGTAAGGAAAAGTTCTATCTTTCCTACTTCTTGCTTTCACCTTTTTGTATCTCGACTATATTCCTACCTCATTTTAATATTAAAAATATAATCATATATATATTGCAATATTTTCTCAGTCGTTTCATAGATGGATGGACGGACGCCGTCAGTGAATCGCCCTGAGATGAACTCGAATACAGACAAACGTTTCGGAATGTAATAAATCGTAATACGATGTGACCTCCTTATATAGCTGTCGGTTTATATAAATATATTAATATATGTAATATGTGTGTATATATATATATATATATATATATATATATATATATATATATATATATATCTCGTTGAATGGTTTAGCGGTCGTTTGTTCAAGCGTTGTTCTTCGGAATATCTTGCCGCATTTGGACGATCTTGTTCTGAGAAGGACTTCTTTCATCTTGACGTTTTGATGACATCCCTTTCACATTATTGTTGAACTCGTTGCGATAGTACCTTTAAGAGTTCGTCGATTGTCTGTGTTACTCGTTATATGTAACCCCATAGTAGTGAGAACGCGTATGCCGCTCCTTATATTCAGTCTATGTTGGCGCTTCTGATCTGTAGCAAATTATTGTCACTGCGTCGCTCGTTTGTTATATGACCATTCTATCATATTGGTTTCCCCGTATCAGCACGCCACACCAAATCGACCGACCAGTAGCCAAGAAGGATAAAACAATAAACGAAACGATCATAAGAAACCGGACCCCCCCCCCCACTACAGAATTACATATGTATGAACAGCGATACAGACAATCGACGCACTCTTAAAGTTACCAGAGCTACAAGAACATCCTCAAAGAAAAGGTAAAGGAGGTGTCATAGAAGCATTAGGATGAAAGATGTCCTTCTTAGGACAAAATCATCGAAGCGCGGTGAGAATCCCGTAGAACAGCGAATATTTCGATATACACATACATATATATATATATATATATATATATATATTTGTGTGTGTGTGTGTGATGGTATATGAGATATTCCGTAGTTATTATTTTAGAACGTTATAAATACTTGTTTCTCAGTGGTTCATTCACTTTTATTTGAATTAATGAAAGGAGGATATATTAAAGAATAATATACAAAATAATACCAAATAAATTTTAAAGAATTGTTAAACAGAAAATTCCGAGAATTTTTTATATTTGAGAGCCCTTTAATTTGTATGAGCTTCGGTGTTATTTATGTTTCCATATAATTTTATTGAATGTGTATAGTGTACAATTGACAAGGAATTACAGGAAACACTTGGAAAAAATGTTAAAATACTTTGGCTAGATGAAATCCATAGCAACTAAACTTAGGTGAAAAAAGTTTGACAATTTGTTATATAAAAAAATTCAAAAACTGTCCCCTTTTCCGCAAGTGTGAGTAAGAAATTCTTTTATATAGGCTTGCAATTAGTTAATGATGTCATACCACGCAAGAAGTAGAGGTGGAAATTATTTTGCATCAGCGATGGATTCACAAGAAAAAGTCAATAGAAAAATGCACGAACTTTAGCCAGACTATATTAGAACAATAATACTTTAATTAATAATTATGGTATGTATAAATAATGGTTATTTGTGTAACTATTAAACAAAAATGCTACACTTATAAAATATATTCATTGTTCATTTCAAACATGTTTATTGATGATTTTTGTTATTTCGATGGACTAATTCCTAAACAACAGGCATTCATCAATGCATAACAATTATTCAATTTACGTAAATGGAGTTTCTCTAAATCCACTTAGTTGTAATCTCCTTGCACTAATATTCAACAATGGCAAACGTCAAACTGTAAACTACGTTAATAGGACGTAAGCTGATTGTCGAGGAGAGTACTGCTTTATTAATCATTTGGAATCCGTGTAAGAATAAAGCACCTTGTTAACCTTGTAATATACTTCACAAAATCTGTAGATTTGCAAAGTGGAGAATTTACATTAAGTTTGATCCATGTTCAATTTAATGTTGAGTTAAGCTTTACTTGCACTTATAAAATATAGCAATAATATAAGAAAGAAATGCTTTTAAAAATCTGAAATTGTGGGATTTTTTATAAAGATATACTGAAAGCATTACCATGAAATTAAATGATATAGACACATTTGAATACAGTAACTAGCAAAGTGTTATGAAAGAGCGAGCATCATATGTTTTAAATTGAAATTAGTAAAGTTTTTACGAAAACTAAGCTTTAAAAAAGTTTTAAATAAATTGCTAAAACTAAGATACACGTTTTACTATACCCAAAATGTATGTGAGAATTTCTGGCTAAAAGAGCAAAAAGAAATACAATAAAAAGTTAAAGAAATTTTTCTTTCCCACATTAATGATTGTATTCTAAATCATTTTCAGCAGAATATGGAATAGATCCTCTGTTCTATACTAGCAATTGTACGAATTTCTATTGTTTTGTTTTTTTATGAGGAAGGTTACTGATTGATCAGTATACATTAACAATTGTAGTTTCACCAAGGTGCGAAAGACCATGGCGTTTTATTTGACTGGAAGCTAAGTTTCGCTTGATACTTTAACATCAGTATTACTGCATCCATCAGCATTAGGTTTCGTGCTGGACACCTGCAAATTTTTCGAAAGCGTGTTTTGCTAACGATGTTGTTCTGCAGTTTTGTTGTCAGCAAACTTAATAATATTTCGCCCATATGGTCACTGCACTACAAATATTTGCAATTGGCTGTAAAAAATATTCAGCGATCTTTTAAATACCAAAGTTAAATGGCCAATAATGTCCGGAACGTAATATTAATTATAGTTCATTGTTAAGAAGACATGATGCGCAGTCCGTACAGGATTATCGACAGATACAAGATACAAGATTCCTCTGCAAACTTATTCACGGTTTTATTGACTTCTCACAATTAACTTCCTCTTTTTTTATTATTACTATTAATTTATTAGTTTCTATATGTGTTTTATTTGAGGTATGTTTCATGGATATGTATGTACATTTCTTCTATTTGTTCTGTAACAGTATGTCGTTGTATAATAAAGGTAGTTGGTTACAACCATATAAAAAATTTAGGATAAGTCTGTTAAATGCGTTCCTGATAAACTCAAAGTAGTTCACTTGAGGATGCGTATACGATATGCTTCGTAAACGTGGGGAAAGCGATAACTGGTAATAATATGTGTATTGTTTACAATGATGTGGAGAGAGGATAGTTATGACGTCAGTGTGGTAGGATTTTAAAGATGATGTGTTTCTCTAGCTCTTGCCAAAGGATAGAACAATTAAATCAAGAATGTACTGTCGCAAATTGGACAGCTTGAACGAATATATTATTCAAAAATACAACATCGTCAGACCACATACAAGTTTGCTCGCCCATTAAAAATAATTGATCTTTGATGTGTGTCTACAACACACACCATAGTTGTCGAATCCTAAGACTACTTGTCTCGTTGTTTTCAAAACTCCTTGCTGGTGTAACATTTTATTCAGACGACAATATGAATCAGTAAAGTTTTGTTTCAAAATTTTCTGCTGAACAGATTAAACCAACCTTTGAAGAATATAATCTATTGCTCTTTCATCAATTTGATTTTTATAAAACGTACTCTCAAATTGTTAGGTCGAGAGAATAGTATGTTCTATATTTTGTCTTTATGTAGTAGGGTTTCTATAACATTTTGAATGGAGGACTCAGAAACAAATTGAAAATATAGTTACCAAATAAATTTCTCAGTTACTGGATTCATACGTATTTGATAAATATTTCAGCATTAAGAATGAAGAAGCTTCTCACTTACTGGATTCATATGTATTTGATTAATATTGCAACATTAAGAATGAAGAAGCTTACTTTGCACTTAAAGAAAGTAAAGCAGAAATATAATAGGGAATTACACAGAGTTATGTCCTCTACTTTTTGTACACAAATGATATCCTTGTTTTGAAATAAGATACTGTTATATCCTTTGCAGATGGTACTGTCAGCTTTAGTGAAAGTAACATTCTTGAAAATGCTGTTAGATAATGGCAAGCAAGTTGGGTCAACTCAGTACCTGAACTACTAATGCATATGATTATGTGCCACTTAATGTTAATCATGTCCAGATGCCTCACGCAAATACAGCCAAATAGAGCGCAAAGATGCAATGGATAGACCCATGTCGAACAGAACGGTAAAGTACTTAAACAAAAATATAGAATGTACAGGCTAATTGGAAGAAACTCTTTATTGTCAGTCCACAACACTTTTGTTGAAACAAATTCTAAATCGGAATGGATATACAGCATACGGCTTTGAAATTGTTCTACACGGAGTAATATGCAAATCATACATTGATTTAAAGCAAAGCACGTAGTAATATTGTAGAGTTTCTATGACATATCAAAAAGAGTAACACCTTCATCGGGACTTGGAAATGGACACAGAATCAAGCTATAAAGTGCACTGAGAGTCCCGAAGAGAGAGTCCACAAACATCTAGCTGGCTACTTAATAACAAAAGAATAATTAGAATTAAAAGAGGAAACTTATTGGATTAGTTTCATAAATGAGATTTGTTGGTAAAAGTAGTAAAAGTTTTAAAAATTTGAAGACAATTAATTAAGTTAGAATAAATTTATGCATTTGTCCTTCAGACTAGATAGTAATATTAGGTGCGTAACTAAGTTCTTGCTGTTTTTTTAAGAGATGGCTCCAGTAGTAAGTGCTGGTCGATTGTGATATAACTAAAACGTCATGAACCAAGCTTAGACATATGGTAAACAAACCACTTCGACATGCCAAACGCAAAAAGAGCTTGCTTCAGCATTAGGAGTTACCCTCCAAGCCATTTCCCAGCGATTGCATGCGTTGGGAATGATTCAAAAACAAGGAACTTGGGTTCCCTATGATTTGAAGCCAAGAGACGTTGAGCGTCGTTTTCTCGCCTGTGAACAACTGCTCCAGCGGCAAAAAAGGAAGGGTTTTCTTCATCGCATCGTTACGCGTGATGAAAAATGGATTCAATACAGCAACCTATAGAGAACAAAATCATGGGGACTGCCCGGTCATGTTTCTACGTCGTCGGTTAGGCCGAATATTCACGCTGCTAAGGTTTTACTGTGTATTTGGTGGTACCAGGGCGGTGTTATTTATTATGAGCTATTGAAACCGAACGAAAGCATCACCGGGGAACGGTATCGAACTCAATTGATACGATTGAGCCGAGCACTGCGAGAAAAGCGGTCACAAAAAGAGCAGAGGCACGAAAAAGTGATTCTACGGCATGACAACGCTCGGCTTCACATTGCCAAGCCCGTTAAAACCTACTTAGAAACGCTCAAATAGGAGGTCCTACCCCACTCGCCATATTCCCCAGATATTGCGCTGTTCGATTATTACTTGTTCCGTTCGATAGCACATGGTCTGTTTAATCAACAGTTCCGCTCATATGAAGACATCTCAAAATGTCTTGATTCGTGGATTGCCTCAAAAGGCGAACACTTCTACCGTGACGGTATTCGAGCTCTGACAGAGAGATGGGAAAAAGTTGTCGCTAACGATGAGCAATATTTTGAATGATTCCTTTGTAAACATTTTTTCACAATAAAGTTGCATTTTCATCAAAAAAAACAACGAGAACTTAGTTGCGCACCTAATATAAATAATACTTCATAGAAAGAACAAAAAATGAAGACGACGGGCATGAACTACTCGCATACAATATTTTACATCATTAGACTTGTAGGCGATTTGTTAGATTCTTGCTATCACTAGAGTAATTGAAGAGAAATAACTTTGTAAATTTTGTGAATTTAATTTTGTCAAAATCTACTATACAAATTTATATGAATGTGCATATGCAATCAAATTTACTATAATTTAAATATTTCATTTTCTTAAGTATTAAACTCTAATTTGATGTTTCATATTACGAAATGGATATAAATACAAAGCAACGATTACTTAAATAAATTTGCCAATTATACCGTTCCATCAATTTAATAGAAATAATAATTGCATTGTATTCTGATATCTTGTGTAATTGGCCCGCGTTCCTCAAATAGGCTCTCGGGATGTTTCGTATTTTATTTGTGTGACGCTAATTGCCTAAAATTACTTATTTAAATCCCAAGTTCAATTACTTTTATTTAGACAAAGAGTACGTTCCATTTAAGTCTTGCCTATTCAATTGCCAATTTAGGAGGTTTTCCGCGCAAACAAAATGAGACTCCCTTCTCTTGCTTTGAACAGGTGCATTAAATTTTAGGGACTTACCTCGAACAACCACGAAACGTCTTCTTTGTAATGTCTGGAACAAAATCGCTTTGTGTTAGTGATTTTACTTATTTTCCTGCAATTTATTTATTAATAACAACAAACTTTTGATAATTTACTTTAAAAAATCGCGAACAAGGTAAGCGAAAAGTTCGCAAATATATACATTTTACGTTAGTTGATCTTTGTTTATATAAGATTTCAAAGAGCCTTGTCTATACTAATTTGTACTCTTGTATTTGAAGAACTTGAAGAGGGCTTTATATAAGACTTTCTTTCTAATTATAAAGTGATGATCTAGCATACTTTATGATTTCATATTCTACATTTCTAAATAACGTAGGAACATTAAGAAAAATTGCTTGTAAAGTGAATACTTTATAGAACCTGTAAGGTAGTTTTTATTAATTTATATATGAAACAATTTTTAAAAGAAAATTATATATTGGATTGTAAATAGAAAGGATAACATTTTGATGACATTTATTTAACATAAAAAACATAGAAATTTGCACTACAATAAAAGTGACTGTAGCATCAGGAAATGTACGCTTTAGCTACATATATCATGTCTTCAAAACTTTGTCTAGATGTTATACCTAACAAAATGTAAGCAAGGATAATCTACATTCACAGTTTATGAAAAAAAAACTTTTCAACAAAATGCGTAAACATAGACTCTATGTGTGACCACTTAATATATATAATATATTACCTCTGATCACATTTACGAACCTAACTGGGCTTAAACTTTTAGTTAAAAATGAATGTTGTCCTGGAATCTAAAAGAGTAGTTTATTTAAAAGAGCAAATCTAAGATATAATT
The DNA here is from genome assembly GCA_031893035.1 of Dermolepida albohirtum. Classification (NCBI taxonomy): domain Eukaryota; kingdom Metazoa; phylum Arthropoda; class Insecta; order Coleoptera; family Scarabaeidae; genus Dermolepida; species Dermolepida albohirtum. The sequence continues at coordinate 444,670 of JAVIWB010004509.1, read as the reverse complement.
GTTCAATTAATATCTATAAGCAATGATCTTTATAAATATTTTTAGGTAATTCCTAAGGAGAATCTTAAGGTGAAGTTTATACCTGGGTCCACATCAAATATCATTTGTTCATTCACTGATTGACAGTAACAGTTGAATAATATATGTATTTCAGAATTTTTCAACCACGAGAATTTAAAATATCATTTCCAGAAGAAATGAAGAAATAAAGAGTATTAGCACAATTTCAAACGTGGCTTAATGCCAAAAAACAATCGTTGATTGGTGACAAGTCATGTACTTTAGCTATCATAAAGCGCTTGCGCAATGCATTAAAACGTGGTAGTCTTTGCTTAAATGACAACTGTCGAACTCCTAAGCAAAAAACGAGTGACACCGAAAAGAGTATTAGTCTTCCCCGGAACATGATAGAAAAGAATCAACATGTTACTATAAGGTGTATTTAAGCAACTCTAAATATTAACACTAAGACAAATAACACTCTCATACACAAATATTTTAACGTACATAAGCTCTGTGATAGTTGGATTCAAATTAATTTGTCTTGAGATGCGTATGTTAGAAAAGCGATAAGAAACCGAGGAGGTCTGAAATGAGTGGAAAGGTGTAAAAATCTTTAGCTTCTGAGAATAGAACTCCTCATTATCTTGATTTATTTTGCAGAGTTAGGCAGAAATATCAGAATTAAAGTATACATAAGACAATTATCTTATAGACAACTCGGAAATTGTCTTATAGACAATTTCTGAAAACTATAATAGAACTGTTCAACACAAGTAATGCAAGTAACAGAACTTCAGCATTCGCTATGAAAATATTCGAGGTCTAAGAATAACAATTAGTATGATATGCACTTTATCTGGTGATATTGAAGCTGATATAGTGTTGCTGAGACATGGTTTGATGATTAGCATAAATCTATGTATTTGTTGATGATTATGGTGTATCTTAGTTATTATCAACGTCACGCCCAATATATGTACATATATACTGTTATGTAAATATAAACTGGCTAATATTCTGATACTTATAGTTAATATTTATAAATTTCCCAAAGTTAAGGATGAAATTAATGCTTTCAAATATAATGTTTGATTATAACTTTGAAACATTTTATTTCTGCGCCATACCAATTGAATGACTAACTGACAAAGTAGGTTACTTGACTTGGCATTCACTAATTTGGATAGCCTGGTGGAGGTTGATCGTGACGCATTGCCGTTGGTTCCGTAGGATTCACTCTACCTTTCTCTGTGTGTAACCATTCAGTTAACAAGTACGTCTAACTCTGTCTTACTAGTCATGTGAATGAATTAACACATGTAGCAGTTCTATTTTAGCAAATGGAAATCCACGAAACTCGTCCACTATTGCGAAGGGTTTAGAAGATATATATATATATATATAAAACTACTTAAGCAAGAAACTAAATATGCTTATACTAGTTATTAAGCTCGCATTGTAACTAACATTAGAGATAATTCGAAGACATTTTGGAAGTTTATCAACAATAAGTGTTCGGCATGTTGTACTAGTGTTTAATCTCGGATTGTAACTAACATTAGAGATAGTAGTTCGAAGACATTCTGGAAGTTTGTCAACAATAAATTTTCGGCATCTAGAATTCTTGGACGTATAATTTATTAGAATGAGTTTGCGTAATAGGATATAATAATGAATAAGTCTTTTTGTCAAAGAAATACTGTGTGGCAACGATGTTCGGTAAATATACTTCGATTTGTGTGACATATTACGATTTATTATGTGATCTTTAATGCGACTAAACTTAAATTTTTTTGAACTATTGGTAATCTGTATAATTTAATTAGAAATACATCTGTATCTCCAAACAAGGCAGATTTAACATATATAATTATAGACCAATAAGTGTATTACCCAACTTTATTAAAGTTCTTGAACAAATTTTATTTTAGAAAACTTACAAACTAATCAAACCATTTTTATCTGCTCACCAACATGGATTCATATATGGACTATCAACAACCACAAATTTAATGAACACTACTCAGTTTCTTTCTTCTGCAATTGATAATCGACGACAAATTGATGTTATATATACACACCTTTCTAAAACCTTTAACTCCATAGACCATAATATTCTGCTTAAAAAGTTCGATTCTTTGTTTTTGTCTTGCATTGCTTCAATTGATGTCAGCGTACTTCGTTAATCGGTCTGGCTATACGTTTATATTAAATTTTCGTCTAACATTTTTCTATTATTTGCTGGTGTACCTCAGGATTCAAAACATGGACTTATGGTTATCAATAATCTCTTAGATAAATTGTGAATGCCTGAGATATGCTGGTGATTTTAAAAGTAACATTATCATCACACCGTTCGATTGTATCAAGTTGAGTTTATAATTTTTTGATTATTCTGCCAATCGTTAGTAACTAAAAGATCTGAGGTGAATGGTTTGGTCATATCTTTTGATTCTCAACTAAATTTCATTATGTTTCCTTGATCTCTGCATCGGCTTCGAAATCATTAGGCCTTCTTACCAGATTATGTAGAGACTTAAATAATATTGCTGCCATTAAGACTTTATACTGACTTTATTGCGATGCAAGTTGAAGTATACGTCTTTAGTGTGACTTATTACAAGGTGCCAACAACTATCCGTTGAGAAAATCCAGAACAATGTGAAGTACCTCTCCGACAGGGTAACGGGCACTTATCTTGTTGCCGTGAAATGGGCAGTGGTAAATTTTTTTAAAACTATTATCAAACGAAATCGTTTGTCAATAATACTGTCCTGTATTGACTTTAATATATCCGTTTCTAATACTTGCTACTGTGCTACTTTTAAGTCACCTGTGTACATTATGTATAGGAATTTTAAAATAATATATTCTAAATTAATCTTTACCTTATGGACACATAATAATTGCATTTGCGAATATTTTATAATTAATTTATAGGTTTTCTTTGTTATTACATAATGTAGTAATAATTTTATACAATATTCTACTCAATTATCTCAAAAAATATTAGATAAAGAAAACCTAAAGAAAAGACGGTTGCTTGAATTCTACATGTTTTCAATGTATTGGAGGACCATACTAGTAATGTAGAATAACAAACTGTAGTTTGTTCGTCTAATTTTATCGAAGGTATCCAAGAAAATCTTCCAAGAAGAAGGGCCCCCTTTGAATCACGATAACGCTGACTCTTATGTTGTTGTTCATATCATTTTATGGCCAAAAATATTGAAATAATAAGCATAGTCCAGTTCTGGTATCTAATGATTTCTTGTTTCCATGTGTAAAAGATATGTTACGGTATCTATTTCTTAGATCGACCAAAAAATCGTCGACGTATATTTAAAAATGAATTAATTTAACGTGGAAAAATTGGAGAGCATGTTTTGAAGATTGACTTCCGCAGAAACATTGTCTGTGGGCGGAAAGATTTTGGCAAATGTTAAGTAAATGTTAATCACTAAGGTTGATATATAACCCCTTTCGACATTAACTTTTGTAATTCTGCATACGCATTTCGACAACTAAGTTGTCATCATCAGTAGATAATGTACACTCAGTGTACATTTTGGTTCTCAACGGTGTGGATCGCGTACGGAGTTTGTTTTCGTACAGGTATTTTTCGCCGTGGTTTACTAGGTGCGACACTTTGCAATTATCTGCTAATGATGACAACTTAGTTGTCGAAATGCGTATACAGAATTACAAAAGTCAATGTGGAAAGGGGTTATATATCAACCTTAGTGATTAAGTTAATCAACCACAGGTTCCATCAAATTCAACTTTAAGTAAATGTGTTTTCTTAAAAAAATATATACTCCTTTACTAAGTTTAACAGCAAAAATAACCTTTATATATGCCCCACGAATACACAGAGAAGCCAAAAAGTTTCTGAGAGACACGAGGAGAACAATAAATCTAGAAAGTTCGCAATGGAATATACTTTGTCGCCAACTTAAGCAATGCGTCTAGAGTGTGAATTGTGTTTCTTTATATAATTGAAAGAAATCATTTCATTTGTTGATATTTGTAACAGTAAGAATACCTCAAACATTTTAGTAGATCTTCCGGGCCTAATATTTTATTCATTATGATTTGTCTGGGTTCGTAATAGCGTACCGCCTCATCGGGAAGAATTGATAGATGCGATTACAAATAAAATAAGTAGTAAGTAGTAAAGTAATTTAGAAATTTATTTCCACTCTTCATAATTAATAAACAACCTTTGATGCCGGTTACTGGCAAAGACCACACGCGTTGTTCCCCATCGGTTTTTGTCACTGGTTATACCTAGAGGATTGTTCAAACTTACTCGAACATACCCAAGAAACGTTGTAGGAGAATTGTCTATTTTATACATCCCAAGAACAGCCAGTGCAAACAAGATGTGAAATTATTAATTTTTATTAACTTCCCATCGTAAAGAGCTTAATTATATATTAATATGCAATTAAAAATATTTAAAAAACAACCTGACTGCGGGTTATAAATGTTAGATGTGTTTCCGTAATGTGATCTGTGGCGTAATAAAGAACTTGACATTGTGCTGCTTGGTAGTCTAATTATAAGGCAATCGTCTAGCAAACGGCAGATAGAGGTTCGAGTCCTTCTCTAGCGCAGAAATTTTTAATTGATTTCTGTGATTTAAATCAACGATGTCGTAGCAGAGAATACTAATTTTTATTTACCAGGTTATACGTTTAAAAATATAATCACTTTAATGCCATTAATAGTTGGAAGTTAAATGTAGTGAGAAATTTCACGATATATTCATTTGTAAATATTTTTATAAACTACATATATTTAATTAATAACATTACTTTCTATTTGTCAAGTTCAGATCAAATAGGCTCCCAATAAAACAAATAGAAAAGTTAATTAAGGAACTGAATTGATTTTAATTTAGAGCTGTGGAATAGTCAGTTAAGGGATCTCGTATTCTCAAATACTCGCACACGTACAATATAGTGGTGGCAAATGGGCAACAGTAGACAGGCACTGTTTAAGAATCGCGTTTTGCGAGACGCCGAACTGAGAGAGAAAATGTCAGGTGTAATGTATCCGGTAATAGCCAATTTAACTCATATTACGGTTGAAAACTTGACTGGACGCTGCCTTGTGTAGTTATATTGTGGTCCGATTCTGCATTAAGCTAGTTGAAAAAAGATCTATTTACAGCGTTAATTTGGGCGACTATTAAAGTGAAACGAAGAAAAATCTACTGCAAGTAAAGTGCGGTAATGAATGTCTATGTCGTTATTTTAGAGTCGAGTGTTTGAATTCATTTTTGCACGTTTCTAATAAATTTGAAAATGTATGAGCAAAATTAATTCCGAAATGTTAATTAAATTTTACCGATCTAAACTCTTGACACAATCAAAATTTCATTTCGAATTTCTCTTAAATTAGAATAATTGTGAAAACATTTTCACATAGAAAAAAGATAAATAACATTTCATATTATATTTTTTGTACACAAGAGTTCACTAGTTAATATGAAAGTTGACAGAATTACTTGCAAGTGGATTTTTATCCAGCATTGATTTTTAAAATGATTCGATATACAGTCCGTGTAATTAGAACTGCCGGCCAATATTCCATGAAAACAAAGTGAACAGAAAGGTGACTATAAGAGAAGGTAGAAATATTTTTCCTACAATACACTTAGTCGGTTTTAGTTCAGATATCCAGTACATGTGACAGAGGTTAGAGTTTTCGTTGAACTAAGTACAGTGTATACGAAGCGCTTCGAAGCAGAATTTTTGTGTGAGTACCACAAGGATTCCAAAATAACAGTTTCAGTGGCAACTATGTACTTACATAAGTCAGAAGACTTCGCCAGGCGAGGCGGTATCAACGAATCCAAAATGTAAATAATCTTCCTAGACGCAAACAAGATAAAGTTATTATTAGCTTATTTAAGAAAAAACACAATTAACATCTGAGTTAGTCGAGAATATTAGTTTAAGACAAGTAGAAGCATACTAAATGAACATGTCGCTTATCGATGCACAACTACTAAACTGTTACTGTCCTATAAACGGCGGGCACAAACAGGTCCAGAGATTGGTCTGAGTGTACTAAGGGATCATTTTTCATGAAAGAAGACATGGTCAATGGACAACGAGTATAAACACCGTAAAAGTATATGACGCGAAGCAAATGAAAATTGGTATTATAAAGAAGTATGGATTGAAGTGTAGTTTATAGATAACGCTCTAGATTAGATCTTATAAGACGACAATAATTCAAGCAAGCTGTAAATTGAGTGAAAGGCTAGAAATGGTATTGCAGAAATGGATTGGGCTTCGCAGTCCCAAGGCGCCAACCTAATTGAAAATGTTTAGGCTCTTACGAAATAGAAACAAAAACATGTATGTGGATTTTTTTAAGAATATACGGCGCTCATTACTTGCGAACAATGTAAAAAATTTGTTCAAAGGCATTTTTGTAAAAATTCATAATCTATTGTATAGTTAATTGACGTCATTTCCAATGAATTTAATAAATCTAAAGCCGGCCCCATCAAGGATAATTTTAAATAATGTTTCTGATAATTTTCAATAGCTGGATTTAAATGTGCTAATGAAATAAAATAATTGTGAAACGGTAACTATTGTTCTGTTGTTCCATCAAATTTATATATATTTATAGCGGGCAATTTAATATTATTCTTCTACAAACAAATTAGGCTTCAATAATCCGTGCGCGTAAGCCATTACTTCGAAATATACAATTAAATAATTCTGGCTCTCTTGAAAGTTCTTCATTGTAGTCTAGTTATTCAACATTGCTTTGTATTTTGTCGAATTCTTTGTAACAGTCATCGATGTTTTGTTTGTGGTTTTATAATTGCTCTATTTTTGATGGATCAATTTGTAAACTACTGTTAAAAGTTTTGACTCGCGTTAATTTTGCTTTAATTTGTCCTCTGCTTTGTTTTAATGCATGCAATGTTGCTTTAGTTACGTAACATACATATGTTTTTAAAGCGGTATACGTATAAATGAAAAGGATTTGAATAAAAAAAGGAAGTAATGAAGCATGACTCACTTGCTTGTTACTATTTGTAGACCAAGGGACGTTCCCTTTTTGCCGCTAATTACTGAACGTAGCCGATTAAGTTATCTGTCGATTGTCACGCACAGGTGTTTTTACGAATTGTATTGCACTTGATTCGTTTTTCGGTCGTTTGAATCAAAAAATATGTTGTATTCAATTAAGTCTAACGCTACAATCCACAAATTGGCAGCCAATTTTATATGTATCGTCGAATGAAATCTAATAGCTATACATACATTATATCATGACATGATATAATGTATAGCATAAACATAAATGTATATATATATATATATATATATATATATATATATATATATACATTTGAATTCAAGAAAAAAATTCCCTTTCAAAATGATTCATTTTTTAGTTTTTACAAAATATATCTAATTTATAAAAAGATTATAATAAATACGTAGGTTTACAGAGTTGGTGAAAATTCCTTGATTCAAATTTCTTTAATACTCTAGCACATGCACAACAACCAGCCCGCTGTAAGATTTGATCCCACCCACGAGACATTTTGAAAAACCCAATTAAAAAAAAATATTACACTACTTACTCATACTCACGGAATCAAGTGAGCGAGTGAACCTAGTGGCGGCGATCATCAAAGAGTGATGCGGCAAACATCAAAGCCTTTGATGTATGCCGCCTGGCTGGCGGGGCAACAAAAGATTATTGCTTCTCAATTGTTCTACACTAGATGATTCTTGGTCATTCCTTCATTTTGCCTGTATAAGCGGGTGGATGGCCCGAAGTTCAGTTCTATTTGAGCTACCGAGGTGATAACTTCGACAAGCGATATCCTATCAAACCGATAGTGCTGTCAATTTGCTTTGTGACTTTGTGTGCATCTTGAGTGCTTACTAATTACCTATATTTTGTTATTAAGTTTATCGAACGAGAAGTAAACGAAAATGATGTCCGGTGGAAAGAAACGAAAAGTAGATGCATAGGGTCGCCAGTTTCAAGAAAAATGGACTGAAGAATTCTTTTTTATCTTGCACAATGGTAAGCCTATTTGTTTGCTGTGTAATGAATTCATTTCAGTGATGAAAGAATTCAATATAAAGAGACATTACTCAACTAAGTATCCTAGGCTGAACTCACTGTCAGGACAAATAAGAAAAGACAAAATCCAGAAGCTTACCGCAAATTTAGAAAAACAGCAGCAAATGTTTCATAAACAAAGAACACAAGTTGATAATGTGAAAGCTAGTTTTATAGTTAGCTCAAAATTGGCAAAGTCATTAAAACTATTTGCCGAAGGAGAATTTATCAACGAGTGTATGTTAGAAGTTTGCAGTGTTTTGTGTCCTGAAAAGAAAAATGAATTTAAAAAAATTAGTTTGCCAAGACGAACTGTTGTCCGACGTATAGAAATGATGGCTAATGATATAAAAACAACATTGACTGACAGTATGGCTGATTTTGAATCATTTTCTATATCATTAGACGAGAGCAGAGTCTGAGATAGCTCAACTGGCTATATTTATTCGAAGTGTTGATAAAGAGTTCACTGTTACTGAAGAATTGCTTGCTATACAGCCGCTAAAAGGAATCACTATAGGAGACGACATTTTCAATGAGGTTCAAAAGGTATTCACAAGTTTTGGCTTGCCATGGGCAAAACTAGTTGGAGTATGCATCGATGGTGCACCTTCTATGGTCGTCTTACATAAAGGTTTCATCGAAATTTTGAATGAAAAAGCAACTGAATTAAATGTGCAAAAAGATGATTTGATAGTCCTTCATTGCATTATCCGCCAACACAACTTGTGTTCTAAGTCCATTCGACTCCAGAATGTTATGAATGAAGTAATAAAAACCATCAATTTTATTCGATACGGAGAGCTTAACCATCGTCAGTTCAAGGCGTTTATGGATGAAATATCAGCCGAATATGACGACGTAACATATTATTGTGAAGTCAGATGGCTAAGTAAAGGGAAAATGCTGAAACGGTTTTACGAGATTAGAAATGAGATAGCAGACTTTATGCAAATAAAGGATAAACCACTATCTGAATTGAGTGACTCAAAATCGGTATGTGACTTAGCATTTCTGGTCGACCTTACAGGCTATTTGAATGATTTAAATTTGAAACTTTAAAAATAAGAACAGTTAGTAAATGATTTGTACATGCCATTTGAAAGCGTTTCAGAACAAAATTCGCTTGTGGGAGGCACATATGCTGTCTGATAACAGTTACCATTTCAACGCGCTCTGTGTAAGAAAATATTGCTTATGCTCAATATGTTGAAGAACTGAAGTTACTGTCGAAGCAATTTTCGAACAGATTTAGCGACTTCAAAAACATGGAGGACTGTTTCCATTTAGTTGCTACTCCAACAAAAAGTAATGTACGGAATGCTCCAATGCACTTGTAAATGGAGTTGATTGAGATTCAAGACAACTTACTTCTAAAATCTAAATTTGAAGACGTGGAGTTGTGCGATTTCTACAAAAAAATACCTCGAAGAAGATCATTTTCCGCAGCTTAGAAAATTCGCAAGAAGATTGATTTGTGCGTTTGGCAGTACTTATAAATGCGCACAGTTCTTTTCAGTGATGAATATTAATAAATCAAAATATCGTACATGGCTGACTGACGATAATTTGGAAAATTCTTTACGTCTTTGTATCAGTGGAATTAATCTAAACACCGAAGGATTAGTTTCCCAAATTCAAGTGTCTCATTGATTTCGGTGTCGCTATTTACTTTCCGTAGTTTGTAACAATTCCAAATTTAACGATTTAATTAAAATGTTGTACTTATTTTTTCATTTCATTTTGTTATTTTAATAAATTGTATTATAATAACATTGTCGTATTATTTCATGTCTGAAATCTATCGCTAAAAATTATATTATAACACTACTTGAAAACACTACTTTAAAATGTACTAGTTTTAAACGCGGCCCGCGTACGTATTTGCACATTAAAATTTGGCCCACAATATGCCAAAGGTTATCCATACCTGCTCTAGCATTTACTAGATGTTACTAATACTTTTTTTTATACAGATCTTTCCATTTTAGATATGGTTACATCGATACGTCGTACAGTGAAGTAAAGTGAGTTTCCAATTTGTGAATTGTTGTTTTGCTCTTAATCTAATAATCGATTCCATCACTAATAAAAATCAGAAATTTTATGAACGCTAAATTATGATAAAAGTTACTAAATAAAAGCATTACGTTCTATACAGGGATCACATTTTTTATTACTCTTATTATCATCTCAGAAAATTAGTAAAACAATCCCATTGCATTTTCATTATATGTTTATAATAATAATTCCGTTACATTCTAAAAAAATTCATATGAGGAAATACTGAAATAAAATATATGTAACTATACTATTACATTATAAAGTATTTTCAAATATGAAACACAAAGCTGGCGCTAAGTCATACATTGAAGTAATCATTTTAGCATCATCTAACTACACAGAATACAAGACCAAGGACTGTAATTACTTATTCGCTGTTGACCTTCATGTCATTCCAAAGGTTCTCTAACATATTACTTCTAGATGCGCACATAATTATGTTTGAATCCAGGTTATATTCAACGCAACTTAAATAAATCTTTCTCTTAATCAGTACAGTAAATTATGATTCCTTACCTTCTTTTTCTCCCACACCTTTTATCTGAATTGTAAAACCGTAACCCGATGTGTGCATTATTCGAGTTTGTCTTTTCTGAAAAGAAAAAAATGTGGTCAGTTATATAAAAGGTGAACTGAAATATGCATATAAACACCCAGAAGATGGCACAAAAATCATTTCATTAAACTAATATGCTTATTACAATGAGACACATCCGAAGTAAGTTTTTTAACAATATTAAGTAAGCTAGTCAATCCTTCAGACCTAGTTTTTTATTTCTTATGATTTCTACCAAACATATAGTTCTTGTTCTCGACGCAGAAATCTTTGGAAATTACGTCTTTCTGTTGTACTAGCCAATTCGGTGAACTTGCTATAAGCCGTAAGGAGACATCTTTGTGAACATTTGGGTATCTAAAACTTTAGGCATCTAAACGAGTAGTATTAGTAACCTCTGTGTTTACTAATAAAAGAGTTATTAGAATTATATACTATGATGAGAAAATGAAATATCTTGGATCATGAGTATTTTAAGAAATCTGACAGAGCAAGAAAAACGAACCAAAATTTAAGATAATGTTTGGTATACATCGCTATAGAAAACAAATGATATGAAAACCAATTTGTCTACCACCTAAGCATTGAAAAGACATCTGGACAAGAAGAGGAACAATTTAGTGTATTGCATGTACTTCTCTAAACACGGCAAAAGTATTTGGACGAACACAATTAACAAATTTAATATATCTGTAACGTTTGTTAAAATTAATTAATATGTAAGTACAACTCAAAGGCATGCAGATAATACACAAAACTAAAACATATAAATAATTAAAAAGGCAAAACCAGTTAAGTATTTACATATCAATAAAAAAATCTGTATAAATTTAGTATTGCAATCAGGCAATTAAAAAGTAGATAAAATAACAAATCATGAAAGGTCCAACGTGGACACAAATAAACAAGAATGTGTCCAAATTATGATTACATAATTAAATTCGTTAAAAGCAAAAGAATACGGAATGCAATTCAAACGTAATATTAGAAGAATATAAAGATATTAGAAAGATTATATATAGTATATGAAAAGAATAAGAAAAGCACCTACAATGATAAATGAAAAGTCAATTAAAAGATCCCAAAGAACAATTATACAAGGTATGGCAATTAAATAACGAGACTGCTCTCCCATCACACAGCCGTATCGGGCGAGGCTGTAATTGGAATGTCATTGACTTTGATACTCCTCAAGCAACAACCCATAATTTCATCTCTCTATCTGCTTTAATTTACTTTCGAGCTTTAATTGTAGTGGACACTGTTACTTAGTAGTGCCGTGATAGTATTTGACTAACATCGACCAGCGAATTAACTTGAAATTTCTTGTCAAATTAAACGAATCGCCAACAAAATGTTTACAAATGTTAAAGGAGGCAGTTGTAAATAATGTTATGTTACGTGCGTGAAAGACAAGACGGAAAAAAACACGAATGAGAAATTCGAAATTGAAAGCAATGCTGATCGTTATTTTTTCGATAGCAAGGGTGTAATCGTGACTGACTGGCTACCTGAGGGTCAAACCGTTAATCAGAAATGCTATTATATAAAAAAGTCATAATCAAACGGAGGGAAAAAATAAGCAAGAAAAGACGGGATTTGTCGAAGATCGACTCACGAATTCTATACCAGGACAACGCACCAGCTCACAAAGCACTATCTGTGAAGCAGTTTTTAGCGAATAAGCATACTACTGTGCTTAATGATCCTCCGTATTAGCCAGATCTCGCACCATGTGATTTCTACCTGTTCCCAAAAGTGAAAAGTGTATTAGAGATAACACACTTTCCGTTGAACATGTAAAAGCAAAAACGGCAGAGTTGTTAAAGAGGCTGACAAGATAACGCAGGAGAGTATGTTGAAGGAGATTTATCTACAATAAATAACATTTGTCACACAAGTCTCGGTATTTAATTGCTACACCTCGTATGTAATCATTGCAGTTCAAAAATGTCCACTAAAAGCTTTGAAATATTGGTGGCTTCTATTCCAAGTAGGGATGTGAAGAGTGCATCATTTGGGGTATATTGCTTTTTTCAATTTTTTTATTTTTTATCTTATCACATTTAAATTACTGCTCTCTACATACGTATTACTGCAAATTTAGCTATCATTGACCAACATCCCTCTGCTATTCAATAATAAGTTATCGATTAAGATCTATCGTCATTGACTTTACTGTCTATCCAACTTCTTATCTTCCTGAAACATTGTTGATTTTCAATAATGTGAAGTCTGCTGTGTAATGGAACTCTCTATGATATTATGAAGAAAATGAAAGAAATCGTCATTTGATTGTATATGTATACTGATTTGTTTTAGACAAATGTTAAATTTATTCATAAATGTCGAAAATTATTACGTGTTTATATTTAGAATAAGAATATATTTATATAAAAGTCGAAAAATTATGCGATAGTTTTAGAAAAGAAACCAAAATCAAAACTAATATCTACTGCAAAATTGTGAGCATGAGAAACATATTCTACCAAAATAGGTGCTAATATTTTAAGTACTTTTATTTACTTTTTACTTTAATCAAACCACCACAAACAATTCTTGAATTATAGATTAATATTTTTCAGTGTTTTTATTTCCTTTCTCCTAAAGAAGAGCATAGTCAACAATATAACGGTAAATAAATATTTTAAATGTATTCCACTTGTGAATTACATTAAACGTTAAACTTGCCACGTAACTATTAATACGTGTTTGTTACTAACCATGAGATCGTATGCAGAAATAAAATATTCTTAGTTAAACAAACTGTGAAATCTCAAATAAGAGAAACACACACAGCAGGTTCTTTAACAAGTCGAGGTGGTTCAACTTCTCGGTATGCTTTTGGTTTGTTCAATTCTACGACTACTACTACCACAGCTCACCGGTCACAAGAGGGTGTTCGGAGATGGTGCTTGACTGCCTCGTCGACAAGAGTGCTTTACCGCCAAAAGTTGCGTAACAAGTACTGTTGTGTAAACCTGAACTGCTATTATCGTACACAGCTCGATGTTTTGCTTCGTTTTCCTTTAAAATGGTTTTAAAATTTTTCACTAAAAGATGTTAAAGTGCTAAAAATATTCTTATACTGTTATAAGTACTTTTGTGATACATACATACATATATGTTATAATAATAATAATAAAAAAATGAATACAAAATTTTAATTATTTTCGAGATATAATAATAGAATTTGAAAATGACAAAAGAAGTTTTGGAAATCACGGAATGTTAAATTGTTATGATTAAATATAGTATGAAACTTCTTACTTAAAAACATGAAACTAATTCTTAATATTTGTATTATTATTCAAATAAATAATTAAATCTAATTGTATACATACATGTATTTCAAATTTAATTATTAATTTTTTTTACTAAATAAACAAATTCGTTACATAAATTCAATATATTGATTTCGAAATTTTAGGTACAAATGAATAATAATTGATTTCTATAAAAATTTACTGAAAAATTAACAATAATCATTAATATTAAGTATGTAATTAACTTGATCTTTCTAAAATAGCCTCTTAGTTCCTTTAAATAATGTTAAATTAGAATTTCCATTTTTCTCTCTCTAAGTTAGGTGATTACATCGGCCCATTTAGATAGAAATAGGTTACTAAACCATGATGTATTTACATTTGTTTCCTCGTGATTTCTACCACAGCAATCATATAATTTTTATTTATGTAATTTTTAGAAAATATAAATGTATATGAACATAAACTATTTATAATCTTATTACTTTTAATTTTTATTCTTTTTTATATTATTTATTTGCAGCAACGATAGAAATCATCATTGTCAATTTTTCATTTCATTTTTTTCATATTTCTGCATCTTATTACTTTTAATGCCCTTTTTTTATTTATTTATAAAATTGACAGAGAGAACAGTTTTTCTTAAGACACAACTCACAAGCAGCCTGAGGTATATATTGATTAATGGTAGTAATAGTAATAGAAAGAACAATTTTAATAATAAGCTGACGTTGGTTCTATATATCTATAGAAAACTACAAATTTAACTTTGTACTTAAAAAAAATTCTCATTATTACTATTATTTCACAGAATGAAGATCTATTCCCGGGCTACGTGTGAGTTGTACCCTGAAAAAACCATTTTCTCGACGTTTTAATGAGATCACACTCCTCGTTTCATGAAGCTAGTCTGATGTTTGTTAAAGCTGAAGATCGTCTGTATGTCTAGTAGTGCGCCTACTTATACTTTGCTGCATTGGAAGGGGCATTACCTTACCGACGTCATGGGCGCTCGGCTACGTGTAATTGTCCCGATGTCTGTGTATTCTGCGGATATCGGGCCAAGTAGAACACATGAGCCTGATCGATCTGATACATATTTCAAGTGCGAATATTATTGATAGTTGTTTTATTCTTAGGTTCATGGTAATTATTCAAAAACAATTTGGAGCGCCATTTATGGTGCTTTGGTGAGTTTGGTTGCTTATCGCAACTATTGGGTTGGCAACTAAGTACTTTCGGTTTTGTAGTATAAAATAAAACACTTTTTTTTTAAACAAAGAATAGTTTTTAATCAATTATATAATTTCCATTTTGCTCAATGACCTTTTGCCACATTTCTTTCAGCTGCATGATTCTGCTCTCATAAAATTTCTAGTCCTTATCAGCAAAAAACTGAACCAGGTGCGAGTGAAGGTCATCGTTATTTGTGAAAGTTTTACCATTCAAAGAATTCTGCAAACTTCGAAATAAATGGTAAACAGATGGTGCTAGATCAGGGCTGTATGGGGGATGTGGCATCACTTCCCAGCCAAGCTCCAATAGTTTCCCACGAGTTGCCAAAGATGTGTGAGGCCTTGCATTATCTTGGTGGAAAACTACACCTTTCCGATTTGACAATTCTGGCCGTTTTTCTTTGATTGCTTTATCCAGTTTTATTAATTGTTGACAGTAAACATCAGAATTGATCGTTTGGTTCCATGCAAGCAGCTCAAAAAACACAACACCTTTGTAATCCCACCAAACTGACAGCATGATCTTTTTTGCATGCAATTCAGCTTTCGACGTGGTTTGAGCTGGTTTATCGTGTTTGCTCCATGATCGTTTTCGAACTATGTTACTGCACAGGACCCATTTTTCATCACCAGTGATGATTCTTTTTAAGAAAGGGTCGGTTTCATTTCGTCTAAGGTGCATATCGCAAAAGTTGATTCTTTGTGTTAAATGAATTTCTTTCAATTCGTGAGGTACCCAAATATCAAGCTTCTTAACTAGCCCAAGACATTTTAAATGTTTTTCAATTGTTGTGTTCGATACATGTAGCCTCTCCGCAACCTCTCGAACAGTTATATGACGATCCTCTTCAATTATGACTTTGATTTGGTCATCATCAACTTCAGTAGGCCGACCAGAACGTTGCTTCACATATCTTTTTGTGAGCCGCAGCAGCTTTCTTTCCTTTAGAGAAATAAAATAGTAAAATATGTCGAAAATGTTCGTTTCTGCACTCCATTTAAAATTAACCCACAACTAATAGCTTTAATAAAAATCAAGCACTACTTGCTTCTGAAGTTACCTCAATGTGACTAGTATCACGCGACAAACCGTAAAGTACAGCACTAACATACGTTATACAAAAAATAAAGCAACGCTCTCTATCAGTAAAAACCGAAAGTACTTAGTTGCCAACCCAATAGTTATTATCTCAAAAGGACATTCCGGCTTCATTTAGTATATTTAATATTAATGTTATTGTAACTAGGAAGAAAACATTAAAGGTTTCTTCCTTGTCACTTATTCAAGTCTGAATGTACACCATCAATTGTTTATATTCCTTTAGCGTTATTCTAAATACTTTAATAACTAATTGCTTGTTATTTTTTTTGCTTTTACTACCTCCTTTGTTTCTTGACGGGTACGTCATATTGATAGTAGAGGATTAAATACAACGTCTTTCCAAGGACCGGTTACGATAGTAATCGACGGGAATAATTTTCATAAACTTGCGAAGAGCTAAATCATTAACTACACCGCTCGAAATAAAGAAATTATTGCAACAGTATTTTGATGATCATCAAAAAGATGGCATAACGGTACATCGATAGTAACAGTAATAATAATAATAATTTTCTATTTAAGAGTAGATATAGAAAAAGTATATATTATAGGACAATATACAACAAAAATAGAAGAAAGTGCACGATTATTAGGCAAATAAAATACTGTACATCATGTATCTAAATTATAACTTAGTTTGTCATTTAAGACATGTGTGAATTGCTTATGAGAAATATTGAATAAATCAATATCAGATCACATAATTGGCATCGTTGCCAGTATCAAAATAGGTAAAAAAAAAGTTGAATTTTAGATAGTAACGCATAAACTGGTGATCGACTTCTAATTCCAGCCTAAGGCTGAATATTCTAGTAAATTGGCATCCGTTATGTTGTTCCCTATTACTTTGTGCAAAAAGATTACTAAAGAAATTATTCTCCTACAAAGCAATTGCATAAAATCAAGTTCCATACAGAAGTCGACATAGCAGTATCTACAGTCAATATAATTTCCTTTTACCAGCACAGTGTCTTAAGAAAATCTTTCAATAAGGTCGCTGTATTTTTCCCCAATAAATTTCAAATGAACGAAAGAAATTTTTACCTAATGAATGCATTGAAGAAACAAACGAGCGTCTCTTCCATATAAATTTTTGATATTGAATATCCGAAAACCCAATATCTAAAAGTTTAAAGTTTAATTTTTAATGTTTAACACATGGCGATTGAAAGTTAGTTCCAAATCTAGTATAATCTTTAACAGTATCATAACAAGGTAGTACAGTATTCACAACAGAATGAAACAGATGAAGGCCTTTCAGTAAACGATTTACACTAGCTAATATTTAAATTAATTTAGTTTATCCTACACGACAGATAAATGGAATCTAAATCTTTCCACAGTCATTAATCATTTTGATTAAACTAAAAGTCTTTAAGTCATCAACATTCGGAAGAAATACCGTCAATATACGACCCTTAGAAAATTCCGCTAACCGAATAATAAATGGACGCGAATTCTCGACATTGAACATTGTTATTTCTTCAGCATTTTTGGTTCAAATGTGTTGAAGTCGAAAGTGAGTATATTGAAAGATTATAAAAAACAATATAGATTTTAAGAATTTAATGCAAAAATTAAAACAAAATAATATACCATATTCAACGAATACGTCATATTGTTAGAGGCTTCAATACAATACCTACCTGCCCATTGACAGGCAATTTACAAGTTACAATTTTTTAGTATTCGACGGGGATAGTTTTCATAAACTATCTTGGTTAGCAAAATCCATTTGAAATTTTTTTTTTGTTTTTAAATATCTATTTGTAAACATTTCTTATTACTTTTGGAAATAATTGGAATATATGTATACTTACAAAAAGAATTTCTAAAGAAAGGTTAAAACTATACCATCAAGTAATTAACAGCAATATAAAATATAACCACAGATTATTTGCCGGACTTGCGTTACATCCGGCAAATCGCATTGAAAAGTGTATATAAAAATATTTAATCTTTATAACTGTTGTATTGGTCGGTTGCATAATAAAACATTACATTAGATATAGGTAAGCTTATTATAACATATTGTATTACATTATGAGCTCTTTTCCACTAATTTTGAATTAAGTTGCCTGCTGTTTCTGAATTTTAGCATATTGCGCATATTGCCTTTGCATTTCTGCTATTTTCATATCTTTTATATTTACTACTAACGATATTACAACATTGCGGATATGCAATGCATAACTTCCATTAATCCTTAGTACTGCATACTGCCACCTGAAAGAAAATAACAAACGCAAAGTTTTACTTTTTCGTTCATTATGTACGATCTCATATCGAGGTACGTATATAGGTGTTGATTCCATTTCAGTAAGAGATGTAGTTTTTAATTAAAAACAAAATGTGCAAAAATCGTCGGTTCCAAAATTAATATTTGCATTTCGATTTCGAATCGATATTATATTTATATATCATATTTTATTATTTATAATTTAAATTATTTCTTTATTTACATTAGGATAAAATTTCATATTTACTACTAGCTAGTATGGCATATTTAAAAAGAAACTACATACATTATTTTTTCATTGACGAAACACAGCTTAACAAGTGTGCTAATAGGTCTGATTACATGCACTTAATTAATTGAATTTGGATGGTTATTTTTATATTATTTTTTTGTAATACAGGCTTATAAATAAAAATATGTTTGTCGATGCTGTAGAACATCGTTTGTTAATATTTGAGTCGGGACTTAATATTGTGCCGCATATGAATAAGAATTTAATTGTCAATACTGTAGAACATCGTTTCTGAATTTTTGAGTCTTGACTCAATATTGAGTCGCGTTGAAATTTTTACGGGTCGTGAAATGGTAAAGAAACTATAAAAAAGTAAAATACTAAAAAGAAATATGGACGCACACAGCACTCTTTCATTATAATTAATTCCATTTTATTAGATAGTGAAATATATATACGTGGGCAAGGTTAAAAGTTCTCGGCCTGACAATGAAAGACTGCGATTTACATTTAAAAAATGATTTTATTTTTCTACATAATCTCCCTTGAGTTCAACACACTTGGTTCAGCGTTTTTCTAACATCAATATTCCTTCCCGGAAGTGAGAGTCTAGAAGGCGGTCAAAATATTCTTCTACGGTCCTTTCAACTTCTTCGTTGGATGTGAATCACTTTCCAGAAACAAATTTTTTCAAATTTGGGAATAGATGGAAGTCTGAGGGTGCCAAATCAGGAGAATAGGGAGGATGGTCGAGAAAATCGTACCCCAAATCCCGCAATTTTCCCATCGCCAACGCACCCTTGTGTGCGGGTGCGTTGTCCTGATGAAAAATGATTTTTTTCTTCTTCAAATCAAGCCTCTTCTCGCGAATTTTGGCATCCAGCTGGTCAATAAGGTTAAAGTAATATGCGCTTGTAATTGTTCTGCTTTTTTCAAAATAATCAATTAACAAGATTCCTTTTGCATCCCAAAACACGCTGGTCATGACTTCGCTTTCTTTGGCGCTGAACCACCATCTTCCACCCACTGCTTCGACTGCTGTTTCGCTTCTGGCGTGTAGTGATGGAACCATGTCTCATCCATGGTGACAAATCGCCGCACAAAATCGGTCGGATTCTTGTTAAATCGGTCCAAAGAATGCTCCGAAAATCGTTTACGCATTTGCTTTTGATCGACATTCAGAAAATGCGGCACCCATCTTACGCAGAGCTTTCTCATCTCTAATTCTTTGTTCAAAATGTTTCGTACCCTTTCTTCCGATATCCCCACAGCCTCAGCTATCTCACTCATTTTCACTCGCTTATCGTCCAACACGATATCGTGTATTTTTTCGATATTTTTGTTGTGGTTGCGGTTTTTGGCCGTCCTCCACGTGGGTCATCTTCGAGGGACGTATGACCACGTTTAAATTCAGCTGCCCACTTTTTAACGGTTGACATCGAAGGAGCAGAGTCCCCGTACACTCTTGTCAACTTCGGATGAATTTCCATAGGGGTTAAACCATCCAAAACAAAGAATTTTATAACACCACGATATTCAAGTTTCTCCATTTAAAAAAATAACACGCACGACGTCTACTACAAAAATTCTTCCAAACGAACTATTTGAGAGAACAAGTTGAAAGTTTTCATATGAACTAAAGACACACGCAGCCGCGCAGGAGACATAAATTTCTGTTAATTGTAACGCTATCTCTGTGTCAGGCCGAGAACTTTTCACCATGCCCACGTATATATTTGGATCACACTACTAGTAAAAAATTCAACAAATTGAAAACAATACTTTACTTTTTCAATGTTGTTTTATGCAAAATTGTAATTATTGAATAAAGAAATATAATAAGGGCAGTAATATGACAATACTCTCAAAGGATGCGACAACGTCCTGTTACGGTTGGCATTATTTGAATTTAAGAATATTTCCTCTAATCATTGCATTAAATGAATGTAATGGTGCATTACAATGGGATATAGATGCAGTGCAGTATTGATTTAGCTCAAATTAATCAATTACACCTAATAAAAATTTCACCAAACACTAAAAAAACCGAGGCATTATACATACTATTTGATAGTCAAAGAAACATTAGTAAAGAAACTTCTTTTCTTTTGAAAACCACTCGAATGGCTTTAGATTAACGAAGTTAGAAACACCATCTTTTGTTATATTATTGATTTATGATGGATCAACCTTTATATATATATATATATATATATATATATATATATATATATATATATATATATACACATTTTATATGTATACGTACATATTTCGAACGAAAAGAAAATATACGATAAAGAATCAAAATTCAGTTAATATTTTAAAAACAGTAAAAGTGCTGCAGAATTACTCTGAATGACTAAAATCGCTTAGGTCATCGTTTATTACAAATTCTAATTTTTAAGAGTTACTGATGATTCAAAGGGGGACAGAGAAAATGTGGATGATGATAAACGTTTAGGCTGATTAATGAAAATCAAGACAGAAGAAAAGGTCAAAAGCCAGTGAATTTAGGAAAATATTTAAAAAATCTCCAAATATTTGACCTTCTTGAAAGCGTTGAAGCTTGTTTCAATTGATTGACAATTTACAATATTACCGAATTTGGGCATTGCCAATATATCTTTTATAGTTCGATGAAACGAAAACTTCTTAAGTGGTAGGAAACAATGTTTTCAATCAGATTTGCAAAGTAAACGCCAAATGCTGAATTGTGGTTATCAGATGAAAAAAAATCTTGTCAAGTCAAGACGATGTTCATTGTTTTTCTTAGTCTAAGTGAAGTATTGTAATACAATGGTTAATGCTCTTAAAGCCTGATGAGCCGTATTTATCATGTTTGTTTGAATATCGAAAAGTAGGAAATAGGCGATTGTTGTACTATAGTGTCCCTTTCCATAGTTTGTCAATTGGTACATTATATTTTGATAAAAAAATCTTCTTTTTGAGTCCATGCGGTTATTTTTTAGTTCTTAAATTGCATATGGCGATTAAAGAAAACTATTTTGCGTCAAGCGAAATCAATCAGACTCCATGACAAACATTTTCAACGTCATTGGTGTTATAGACGTAAAGTAGGCATTTGATGCTCTTGTTAAGTAGACGAATCATTGAATGCGTGAAAATTTTTCGAATAAAAATGATTTTTGTAGGGATTATTTCTTAATAATTTTTGTTTGCTTTAAAGGATATACAGTTATTTCCAGAATATAGCGCATGATATTGGTGTTCTTACTTTATATATTACTTGTTGTAAGTTATCGGGTTTGTAATAATAATAATAGCTCTTTATTTCCTAATAGTTCGTAAACGCAAATATATGAAATACAGAAGTAGCATGTCATAATGAGAAGCGACTATCAGATAAAAGTAAGAATAATAATGACAAAAATACACAATCTTTCGAAACTAAGTACACAAACTCGTATAAACTAATAGAAAAATTTAATTTTAACTTTTAATAATATCTACAATTTCATTAACATTATTATAGTGTATGTTACAAAATTAACATTATAATTAAAAAATCGTTACATAAAATAAATGACAGTGATCCAAGTAGTAAATTGGATTTACTAGAAAGACAACAAAAAGCAAGTTGTTAAAATCATGATCAATCCCTTCTTAGGATACACACCGCCATATATTGTACATACATAACATGCATTAGATATTTTCAAAAACATCTATTGACAGCCTCAACATTAGATACCAATGCGTATTTCAAATGCGGTCTAACAAATGCAGTTTATAATAACGTTAAACATTTAATATCTTTTAAAGTACGAACGTTTCTATAGAGAAGTCCATACGATTTATTCGCTTTTGCGATTACAATTTTATTTAAATTTATTTTTTTACTTATTCAAATCTTTCACAGTTGAGCAACGCTGAAGAAATATGTTGAATATAGCGTAGTTAAATTGTATACAACTAAGTTTTCTGGTAAATGTAAATACATTTTTTTGTATTGAGATTGAGACGGTTAAAATTACATCTCCCCAGTCGCAGACAATTCATCTTCAATACATAAGCAATTTTCAACATCAATTCCGCTGAAGGTATTTAGACCATCGACAAATAGTTACTTATCACATTTACTAATGTTTATGATATCTTTAGTAAAAATCAAAACAATATAATGAGCTAAGATGAGATCCTTTTGGAAGAATCAAACTTGGATAAAACACACGAGACCTAGGTTTATGATTTCCATGTATTATCTTTTTCCTAAACACATAAGGATTTCAAAGATTTATTGGATCAAGTGATAAGTGAAATGCTTCAAGTATCTAGAGAAGAAGGTTGTAATTGATGATTAATTACACGTATCAAATAAATACAACATGTACATGAACACGGTCGTCTAAAAGTTTTAATAACAGAAACTAACACTGACATATAAGGTTTTAATACTGTAGTATCGAACTACAATATTTTCAATGTATATATGTACAATAAACATATATATATATATATATATATATATATATATATATAGAATCGTTTCTGGAATTGCTAAATACTTTAATAACTTTACATTTCATATCGTACAAATAGATACTTAAGTGCACATGCATTTAAACAATGATACTGTCATCTTCAGCTGTATACAGATATGTTTTCGTATGCAAAGTTATTACATGTATGTATGAATACACTTTTAAAAAATTATAAAATTCGGCACACTAAATTATAGGTATTGCCATTTACGAGGAAAGAACGGAATGTTCCTATATGCGAGTACTAATTATTTGCCTTGAAGGCGCTATTATTCGTACAACTACTGTCAAAGCTTCAAACAGATTGTGTAAAACCATACGCCATTACTATCGATTCAATTAAGAAATTCGTGTAACTTCTTAATGATTAATAAAAACGAATAATGTACAGTAATAAAGTATATATAATAAAGTATTTCTTTTTGAAAGACTTAACAACTAAAAACGGAGTTAAGTGAAATTCATGGTGAGTCTTCTTCCTCACATGCAACAGCTGCAAAGGAAATTACTAAATTTAAACGCGGTAAAACAAGCATAAAAGGTGTAGTATGTTCCGATAACTAAAAACAACTAGCGATGAAAAAACTATTGAAAAAGTCCACGAAGTCGTAATGAATGATTGTTGAGAGTAAATTTACTGGGATATTAAAGAAGGTATGCATTTCATATAACTTCATACACTGCATCTTATATCAATATTTTGGCAAAAAAGGCTTAGAAAGAGATGGGTGCCTCGTCTGCTGACAGAGCAACAATACCTAGATATGTTCAAAAGTAAAAGAAGCAATTTCTTTGTCACATTGTATAAGCGACGATCAAATGTGGATACATTACTATACTCCAGAAACTAAAGAGTAGTCAAACAGTGGACAAGATCCGATAAGCCAACTCTAAAGGAGATCAAGATGATTCCGTTTGCTGTAAAAAGGAACACGAGGAGGCAATAATAGGCGAGTTTTATGCGTCGTTCTTGGATAGATTTGATAGAATGCCCCGCCCAGAATCGATGGAACTACACAAGTTTCAATTCCAGTTAATTGACTATGCAACGTATTCATCAAATTTGGCTCCGTATGATTTGTTTCTGTTCCTAAACGTGAAAAAATGAAAGGCAAGAAATCACTCATCGAACACTGAAATTATCAAACTTACAAACGGATATTTCGAATATTTAGAGTCCTCTTTTTGTCTCAAGGACTAAAAATCTTGATAAGCATTAGACTAAATATGTACAATTAAAAGACTTCTAGAAAAATATCCAGTTCTACAGATTGTCTGACTTATCATCGTAACGCGGCTTACGATTTTTTGTCACAACGATTTAATTTATCGCCTTTGGTCAAATGGAAGTTGATTTGTATCAATTATTTAAGTTAATAGTGTTGGTAACTGTAATAGTACTTAGTAGGGCCTTCTCCAAAACTTTTATGTTCCTACAAAATAATACAAATACTATTGCATGGTAAAATTGTAACAAGGAACATGCATACATACGAGTATATCAAGTATTGTAATATACACACATCTGTCAATAGTTGTCATAGAAACTCAATAATGTGTTTGTTCGAATGTAGTGTGAAGAAAATTCTAAACGTGCTAACAACGGAAGAAAAAATTAAAATTCTTCGAAATGATTTCACAGTGTAGACTTGTACAAAAATTTGAAATTGTTAAGAAAAAGTAAAATTAAAATATGCTATAAAATTACATTTGTTTATATACAGGGTTCAAATATTTTTGATATAGGTACTTAGATTTTAATAAAATTTTCCACATTTAAGTAAATGCAAATAGGAGATTCGATGAACATATTTATATTCGAACCAGACTTCCCATTGTAAATGAAACACCCCTTCCTCTAAATTATGTATACCTAAATGGCAGATAAATGTGTCAGCACAGTTTTAAATGGAAACTTTTTAAGCCTAATATTTGTAAACACCTAATTTACATATGTTTCAGAGCTACTATTGATGCGACTTATATATGTATATGTATATGTATATATATATATATATACATATATATATATATATATATATATATATATATATATATATATGTATATACATATATATATATACATATGTATATATATATACATCGAATCAAAACAACATTAAATTATTTGAACTCTCCTTCAAGAAATTTATAGTAACATTTCCAGCTAGTTTAATAATTTATCATATCCTGCTGCAATATACTATTTTTATTATGTTCCACCTTACTAGATTAGTTATTTTTATCTTTTCTAAATCTTTTTTTTATTTCTTACGTTCTATTCTAAATGCTCAAATTTTCGCTTATAATATATTCGTTCTTTTTTATAACTTTTCCTGTTGTGCAATTATTACACTATTTTATTTATACTGTGCTGAAGAATGATCCAGGTTCATATACACAGATTAACATACATAAAG
The DNA here is from genome assembly GCA_031893035.1 of Dermolepida albohirtum. NCBI lineage: Eukaryota > Metazoa > Arthropoda > Insecta > Coleoptera > Scarabaeidae > Dermolepida > Dermolepida albohirtum. The sequence continues at coordinate 418,933 of JAVIWB010004509.1, read as the reverse complement.
TTAAGAGGAGCAATATCTAAGGGAAGCGGACCTAATGTCCGAAGAAAAGCCCCAATCAAATAGATGATCTGAAACCTCTAGCTTACAGTACAAAAGTAAAATAGGGTTAAGAAAGCCATGACCCATGTCTTCAAGGTTTTCAACAGGGATATGCAAGGAAGCCAAGAGATTTCAGATGATGAGGAGAATTATAATAGAACTGACAGATTGCAGTGGAATAAACTTAATAGCCCATCTTCAATAATTTAGTCTAATCTAAACAAATGTTTACCTGACGAATATTCAAGGAAATAGCGAGATTCTCCAACGACGTTTCAATAATGTAGCTGAACTTGCGATAATTGTGCTGCATTGCTAGCTTCAGTGCTAGCAATGTATTAAAATGATTCAATTTTCCTTTAAAGTGTACGGTTTTCTGACGGATGTATTCATACAGAAACAATTTGATGCGCAGTGTCATCTATCGGCATACTGAGCGTTTTTCCAAGAGAACCTAGCAGACAACCATTGGTGGACTTTTTGAAAAAATTATAGCATACATCCAAAGAATGTCGCAACCAATTCTGACAATCATACTTCAACAAACTTCGTACACCTGAGCTTAATTATGTCTCAGGAATGCTGAAAATCAATGAGTTCTAATTCAGGTTATTAAATTGTGGTAGTTTGCATATTTAATGAAGGCCTCATTGTTCTTGGTATTGGGGTATACTGTATTTTATCTGATGACCGCCACGGATTATTTACTGAAATTGTTTTTGTTATATTATTATTACTACCAAAGGTAGGTACTACCTCTAATTCTGAGTATCTAGTTTTGATTTCACGAACGTAGCAAGACACTTACAAAAGGTACTAAAGAATTTGATGTAGACATATAGAAATTCCTTCAGAATTAAAATCGTAAGCCATGGATTATACAATATCTACAAACTAAATATTTCTCTATATACATACACGAATGAAAATATTAAACAGAGATAATCGTCCTAGTGAAACTCTTATACGTGCATAATATATTGCATTATGTGAATATATTTCAAACTACTTCAATTGGTAGAGCAAGAAGCTTCCATTTATTTATTAAAGAGCGTTTACATTTTAAATGTACATTTTACGTACGCACAGAATTAAATCAAATCATTGAGAAGTTCTTGCAAACTTGTGACATCAATTGAAAGTGTCAAATGGAGAAAAATCCCCCCAAAGTACACTTTCGAGACGACCCACCTTCGCGACATACATTCACAAATACATAACAGAAATAAGACGCGAAAAAGTAAACAGTTTTATGTTACATTCGTGAAAAGTAGATGGAATTGATTTTAGAAAATAAACTTTGGGTCCGCCGCCAGTAACATTGACAATATGTGCATTGCGTACGATTGGAGAGTGCCGTGAAGAAGTGGAAGAAAATAGTTGGCACGATGAAACAGTGCCGTGTAAAAGGCAACTGTTAATTCTGTAAAAGCTTTCCTATAGCTACTAAATGTGAACTGCGGACGGTCTTAGATAGGGCCTCTCCTACAAAACAAGCGTACAAATATAAACGAGGGGGGAACCCCTTGGTTCGCAGAGAAAAATCGTTACCGGCGCCCTCTGTCGTCGAACACAAAAACCTCCTTAAATAAACGAGATATACTCCTTCGACGGAATATTTGGAAACGTTCTGCTCCATTATTGGATAAGTGGTGGCATAACATGCGAATGGGATAAACGGGAACTCTCAAGTAGCTTTATTGGTTGTGTAAATACGCTTTCTGGTAATGATATCGGTCCTATTTCAACTCAATGAAGAGAATAATTTAATATGTTTCGCCGCTATCTCGGTCTGAGTTGGGTAATGCGTAATATGACTGTGTGTGTTTGTATTCATATGTTGCATACACATACATATATGTACATACTATACACTAGCACACAATAATATTGATTCCTCATCTCTCTATTGCCGATGTCTGATTTGAAAGAAATCATACTGATTCAGTATTTCTTTTCTTCCTCGATTAGTTCTTGTTCGTTTGGATATCGTATGGAAACGTATAGAGTACTATTTTGATGTACTATGGTGGAACGGATGAATTCGTATTAAGTGTTTATTCAAAAATATCTTCGTAAAAAATGAATAAAACCAAAAACGTATATTTAAAAAGTTCATATGTGTGTAGTGTATGTATAAATAGTACTCCTATATTTCATAATATAAAATATATAATAAATTAACTTGAATTATACAAACTACAATACATGTATATCTAGAACATGTAAAGTTCATAGAATAAAACTATTAGCAATTCACTTTAAGTTACAAATGAAATTTTGTTGGAAATACATATATTATAATAATAATATTGAAAATGACTTCTTACAAAACAGTTTATACATTGTTATTTTTATTATTCAAATTTTTGCTGACATTTTTATTTAAAATAATTTATAGCTTTATTTTTAATATTATTATGAACTAAATTTAAGAATATTGTATATTAATCTAAAACATATAACAATTAATAAAAGAATTAGTTCATATCGAAGATAAGAAGAATAATTGTAGAAAATTGTTAACTGAAAACACATATGGTCATTACTTTAAGAGGGAATATAGAATAATAGATAATAATTATGAGCGAAAGCTTATGTGACATTGCGAAAGAGCTACTTTTGATTTAGTGTTTAAGTACTTAATAGAAATGAAACGTAATAATTTATACAGGGTAATTATATATGAATATTACAAAAATGCATGGTTTCATAAAGGAAAATTAAAATAGAATAAATAGTTTACAAAATAGGAAGTAATTTACTGGTATATGACTGTTGAACTAGATTTAAATAAAGTACATATATTTAATGTAAATGTGATATATCTTTGGAAAGAAAATTACGAGAGAATTAATTATAATATATAAACAGTTATTTAAAAATAAATTGAAATAATAATTTTATATAAAGAAAAGTTTATAAACGATGCGCATTTGTTTTACAAAAGTTATAACAGTCAGGAAGGAGAAACGGTTATTATGTGGCGAACTAATTCTAATATTAAAGAATATATTTTATATTAGTAATTTTCAATACAATATAAATTATACATACTAAATATGAATTGCAAGTAAATAGTGATTTGGTAAATTAATGTATTCAATATAGAATTACTGAATATAAAATAAGAAAATATAATTAACCAAGACGACATATTTGCTTAAGAACGTGGATTGGGGATAGACTCACTGACTTGAATACAGGAATAAATTAAAATTTCAAATTGTTTACAAATGAAAAGAAACAGACATAATAATTTAGATTATAATAATAATTGACAAGTAATAAGAGTGGAAAAGAAAAGCGAATTTTTAAATACAAAATAATTTTTATTTTTCAATATATTCTCCTAAAAGAGCAATACATTTATTCCAACGGTGCTCCAATGCCCTTATGCCATCTCTAAAATGCGATTCCGGAAGCCTTGCAAAATACTCATTTACGAAGATGATAAGCTCGTCGTTAGACGAAAATTTCTTTTCACCTAGTGCCGTTTTCAATTATGGAAAAAGGTGGAAGTCGGAAGGGGCTAGATCTGGCGAATAAGGTGCATGCGGTACTAATTGGAAATGCAACTCGTGGATTTTGGACATCGCAACAGTGCTAGTATGCAAGGAAGCGTTGTCTTGGTGAAATAGAATCTTTTTCTTTGCCATTCCTGGCCGTTTAGCACGAATCTTAACACTTAATTTTTGTAGAAGTTCTGCATAATATTGTCCGTTTATTGTGGCACCTTTTTGAAGGTTATCAATGAGCAAAATGCCCTTTGATTCCCAAAAAATTGATGTCATCACCTTGTTTGCCGATAAAGTGGTTTTCGCTTTCTTTGGAGGTGCAGAACCACGTTCTAAGCATTATTTCGACTGTTGTTTACTTTCGGGTGTACTGTAGTGCATCCAAGTTTCATCGCAAGTAACAATTCGCCTACAAAAATCAACCGGATTTCGCTTATAAAGGTCCAAACACTCATTGGAAATGCGCAAACGAGTGAACTTTTGATCAGTCGTAAGCAATCGCGGCACCCATCTTGTCGAAAGCTTGGAAAGGCACAATTCTTTCGTTAAAATGTGGTGTACGCGTTCTGTTGAAATGTTTACCATATCTGCTATCTCTCTCACTTTGAGTCGTCGATCTTGCGTAATAATATTATGGATTTTTATAATCACTTCCTTAGAAGTCACGATTTTGGGTGCTCCAGAGCGCGCTTCATCAATACAGCTTGTTCTACCACGTTTAAATTCATTTACCCATCTACTTATTGTGGCGGATGATGGAGCAGATTCACCTAATGTTTCCCATAATTCGTCTTTTATTTCGGTAGCTTTCCTACCCTTAATTACGAAGTATTTAATCACCGCACGATACTCTGCTTTTTCCATTTTAACAAAACGACGTGTTGCTTCTTTTTCAATCAGCTGTCAAAAATAAACTAATCAACCGATTTATCTAAATATCGGAATGAAGACATACAAATAGCCAACGTTAATTACAGTGCATTTATTTTACCAATTAGAGCGCCACCTATGTGTCGTTCTCACTACTTGTCAAACTATCCTGATAGTATTCGGTAAGGCGCATCTTTTTGCATTTGCAATTATACATATGAATGTGTTAATAAAATAAATGGTATTAAACCCTGTCAATTTCATTTTTTCACCAAATAATTATCAATACTATTCCTACACGACCTTACACACCCTGGGTTGGTAAATTAGTTACAAGACGGTGTAAACTTCAATATACAATATTTACTGCATTATTCATCAGCATAAATATTGGCATATTTGGTAACAGAGTCTATTTTAAAGGCAATAAAAGAAATTTAAATGCTTATAGTAGAATTACGTGTTTTATTAAAAAATTCTTGATATTTGTTTCATAAGCTATATAATAAAGCAATTAAATTCATACCTGATGTATTTCTCGAATAGAATATTAAATATCTTTTAAAAAATAAGAAATTTAAACCATGAACGTTTCAAAGATAAGCTTTCTCGGAATTACAAAATATCTATACTATTATATTTACTTAGCAAAAATGTTGATCAAACTAAAATAACTAATTTAATATCGACCAATATTGAAACTCAATTTTAATTGCATTTTTCAGCGCCTTCAAATATTTGTGATGTAAAATTGAATATGCAGACGAAGAATTAGATCGATTTGAAAATGCTATTGGTGATGCAAATAACTATATATAGTTTAGACATAATATTAATATATTTTCATAAAAAGTATTTATATTAAAAATGAAGCAAAATACTTGCATATGAAAAAAAATAGATCGTCTCACGACACAAATAATAATGAAAATGCATTTCAACTGTCTGTACTATTAATATTCGTATAAATTGAATTCGAAAATGTCAAATAATTATAAGTGACCATTCACACTGTAATAGTTAGTTTTGTTGATGTGTTAAATACATGCATTAAATTTTTATGAGAAAATGAAATCTCAACAACATCCCTATTTATGAATATGATTTAAAGAAAATGAAATAAAAGTATCGAAACCAGTATGACTATTTCCAAAAAGTGACGAACGTGAGTAATATCCTTTGCATTTAACGCATCAGCTTCCTCTGAAACGTGTTCAGCATCAAAATTTAGTTAATTTGAAGATACTGGAGGGTATTGTAAACTTAACTCATTTACAATTCCAAATTTTACATAAAATAATATGAAACGTAACTGATTATTGCTAGCTGTCCAAAATAAATTTCAATGAAAATTTCAGAGAGCAATGAGCTAAACTGTGGTGTAAAGTAAAGTGCCGAGAATTGCGTGACTGCAGGAAAGTGCGATAGTTACGTTTGCTGGAGACACACCAAGATCCTTTATTAAGTGTGGCGCAGTTACATGAAGCTCTGATCAAGTGCACTATTATTTTCTTTTCTGCTCGTAGAAAAGGTACAGAAAGAAATCAAAAAATTAGATATAAATAACATCTGAAATGTGCTACAGCTGAAAGGTAACGGAAAAGAAAACCAAGAAGACAAGGTTGTACTAAATCTATTTGCACGCATAAAGATACATACACCTGTAAAATTCTATACCGTATGACGGGGGGCCCAACTAGTCAAGAAATCACGAATTTCTAAAGCTATAATAGAAAATCTGGTACGTAGACTTCCGCGGTCGTGGTCCATACTATCTTCTTCTGGGCTTCCGGGCTGAAATCGCGTCATTGTTTCAGTGCAATAAACAGTAGCAGTAGTTGAGCCCTGAAAATGCCCCATACGAGTGCGTACGAAACGTCGGCAGTTATACCAGTGACGCGGTTCCAGCCAGGAAGCCCAGAAGAAGATAGTATAACAGAAAACTTGGTAAAACAGTGCCAACATTACATAGAGGCTAAAGAATTGTAATCAAAACCATCTTCGGCAGACATATTCAAAGAAACCGAGAGACTGCAAAGAGATAGACCCATAGTTGTTTCATAGCCATCTCGAATAATTCTAAATGTTAATCCTACTCGTCGATGTTTGTTATGGGCACTCTCAAAGGACTAACTGCAAGTCATGTGTACAAATCGTGAAATGTACATATTATAATGGCATTTTCACTGATAGATTTAGTGTACAAGATTAGGTTTAACTAAACATATTGTTGTTTTAACTATATTATATAATTACTTTAATGTTATTTCTAATTTTAGTTTTATTTCTTTGTTAAATGCAATGGTTTGTTCTGGATGTATGTAGTATATTATTTTTTGAAATTTATTGTGGTACTAAGTATTATTCCTATTTATTTATAACTAATTGCTTTTTATGGAGCTTATATGTACATATGTATATATTAATTTTCTAGTAAAGAGGATTTTCAGTAAGATAGAGCGTTAATAGTTTTTGCTTAATGTACAGTAGAAAGCTAGAAATTATATATGTATAAATTTCTTAAGGTTAATGGATGTTAGCACGGTCTCTGAATGCTCGTCAAAGTCTGTGTCTCACTCTGTTTTCTGAGGTATTCTTCTACGGTTTCTAAACTTGACATTATACACTGTATTATAACAAAACTAATATAGCGCACACTCTGATTTCTATAGCTCTAAACCCTACACCTATAGTCGGTTTATTATAGAATAATGTGCTTAATGTACAATTTCACCATCATATACTGATTACACACAACAAAGATTATATGTGAATGTAAGTAAACGACCGCAATGTGCATGTAGTTGTATATACCTATTTCTGAGGCCCATAGAAAATTCCTTGGTGTATTATGTTAGACATGCAATCGTGAAAGACGCCCGTTTACCGGTTACAATAATCCAATTTGATTAGAACACACGCGGTAGGGTTCCATCAATTAGACTTCGTGTTGTGTAACATGCAAAATAAACATCGTAGCTCTTAATTGTTTTAATCACAAAATATATGACATTTTACTGCAAATTCAATTCTGGTGCTATTTGCTTTTCTTTATTAAATAATCACTTACGAAATGATACAAAATATAGTTCGACTAAATAGCTTTTATAGAATAGGGATTAAATGGGTATAATTGATTTTTTTTTCTAATCGCAAGCATTATAGGTAGCATATTGAATATGGGGCCGACTTCTGCTTCTTTTTTGGCCAACGAAATTGAAACCCATGTACCGACAGATCCCAAAAATAAAATTGTAATAGATCTTTCGAACTGACTGGAAACTTTTAAACAATTTCTGCTGCTCTTTAAATAAATCATACTCTGACAGAAATATTTTTAGAATCGATAAATAATTTAATAGCTAATTACATTAGTTCCTTGTATGAAATTTTTAGCACTTTGTAAAAAGATAATGAAGAGAAAATGCAATTTTCAAATCATTGCCGATGAGATTAGATATTCTTATCGAGATTTCTGCAGAATCTGTGTGGTAGAAGTAAACAAATCTATGAAGCAGATTAGAAGCCCTCGTTGATTAGTTTAAATAATTCGTAGAAATCTGCTAAGTGCTTGGAAATGTCGATTAGTATCGATATTCTTTGGTAATTTTTGTTAAGGTTTTTCTTGTTCCAAAACAGAAACCATTACTTTCAGAATGATACTAGCCTGCTTGAATTTTAATGATTTTATTGGAAATTGTTTCGCGTTCCATTATCTGCAAATTTAGTTCAAAAATCACCGTTTCTTACTGTCCTAAACTGAATAAAAAGAACATCTAATTTAGACTGTATCGCAAAAGTAAAATAATTAAGAAATAATTAGTTTTGTTAGTAAAATTATTAAATCTGCAAATAATGAACAAGATTTATTTCCTATGCAATGTATTTCGTAAAAAATGCGAAAGAATCTATGAAATTATTGAACGAGTTTGTTGAATATTAATTCATTATAAATATGCGAACAAGATTCGAATCTTGTTAGACCTATTTCAGTTGTTGTAAGATTCGCGCTGTTACTTATCACGGAGCCATGTAATTTTTAATGATTTCAAAATTGGCTTATTTGAAAAATAGTGCAGAGAGATGAAGCATCATCACAGGCTAGTATTTTTACGATTCTATGTAAATTCACAAGCTTGCGACACGCAGTTTAATGCGGTAGCTTTTCTCTATCAAAGCAATGCTTCTGCTTACACTACTGCCCTAATTTTTTAGCTTTTAAAGGAGAGTAATGTTAAAGTTATCAAACATTCACTATAGTCATCTAATCTCGCAATGTACAACTTCTGGCAATTAGCCTAAGAAGAATTTACGTAGTCGCAATTGTGCTTGAGGGAGACCGATAGTCCTTTAAGAGAATTTCGAAAACCAATTAGCGTGACACTTTTAATCTATTAAAAATTTGCCACAAAATATACGTCGAAACTGGTGGAGACTATTTTCATTAAATTCTGTGCATCTGACTTATATAAGTTTCCCCTAATATATTCACAGAAGGGATGTCATGACGACCTTGGAAGATTTTTCAATTCCAAGCTTTTTTCGATGCACATACCATCGATTTGCCAGCATTCGAAAATTTAGGTTCCGTTGTAAGTCCTGTCAGACTCTTCAATATCTTAAATACGTTTATGAATCTATGTTCGGACAGTCATTCAAAAATGCTTTAATACTATGATATACTTATTATTTGTAACAGATATGGTCTATTAAACGTATAAAAAAATAATTATATTTAATATATAAAATTACGTTTATGCGGTTATCCAAACTAATTCGCTACACATGCTTACTGAAACCGAGTTGATGAAATGCGAATTGTATAACGAATTTTTTTTCTAAATTGCCGAATAAAGTATGCTGTTTGTGAAATTAAAAATGTAGTTAATTTTTAATCTTCATTTAATGCCCCCCTCCTCTCATTAAATTAAAAAGCTCTAATGGGAAACCATGAGCTATGTTATAGACCTGTTATTCTGGTTTACTTTGTTTGACGAATAAATTGATTTTACTTTTATTGTTATTAGTATCATTGTAGAGCTTTTAGTTTCTTTAACGTTTCCGTCAAATAGATATAAAACCTTGTCCCTCATTACTCCGCACGTGCTCTACTTCTTCTCTATTGATAGAGATTTCTGACAAAGGGCAATATAGTGAAAGTTCATCAATTCGCTTTACATATACGTGAAAGTTAATACCATAAGCGTACGTTGTGCCGAAAACGGAAATTTCGGCAACAGGTCTCCGTTTTCCCCTATTACAAACTTTCTTGAATTAAAAGTTTTAACCGCCAAATTTTATCTTCACCGGAAGTTCGTAACACTAATTGGGATCGGAATATTAAGGTCCTATCCGAACACGCTAGCAGATTGCTATTAGTGAGAATTGATATTGAATGCGTTTATAGAAGCAAAGACCCACAAAACAAAGAGAAAACGAAAACATTTTTAGTAACAAAGTAATTTACACCCAATTATAGCAAATATTAATTAGTGTTCATCGCAATATTAGAAAGGATAATAGGCTCTCGATTAATTCAAAATTAGTTTACTTAATGGATTATTTGTACGACAAATTGTTTAAAAAAAGCTACTTTAACGTAACTTTTTTTCCAGAAACTGTACAGTAAATGAAATTATAACATTTATTTAAGCACAGCCCTTTTATACTTTTCGTAATTTTTGATAGTTCGGCCATAATTTTAATGAAAAAAATTTGGTTTAACAAAGAAAACAAGGTTTTTGAAAATTTTTTTATATTTCAAAATAGCCAACTTGCAATGCTATTCATTTAGACTGAAGATTTTTTAAATTTTCTAATACCCTCAGTATAATGCGACTTGTACAACTACATATGCAAAATAAGAGGCTGGGTCAGCTTTGACTTCAGTGTAAGAGGTGATAACCGTGGAGAGTCAAATTTGGCGTATGTGGAAATATCATACTTATGTATGTGGAAGCACTTTATGCTTAGTCTGAATACTTCTTGTTCCAATAGCGAGGGTACTGATGGTCCGGCCTTCTTCCAGAGAGAGAGTGAGCACTCTGAGAACCTCAGAAAATCATATCCACAACTCTTCCTGCAGATGGGATTCGGTTTCACTTTCTTAACAGGTATGTGAAAATGCTAGCGCGTTTTTACATATATTCACTGCTTTTGAACTGATCCGTGAGTAATCGGAAACAAATCCTCGCTAAACCTATGTGTTAGTGATAGATACTGCAAAAAAACTATACGTATATTCGTATAGTTTTGGATTTTGCATAAGCTTTATCTATTATGGTGGTAATTTTGATGGAGTCTGTGATTGATTAACTTAATCACTGAAGGTTGATGTATAACTTCTTTCATTATTTCGTATTCTGCATACGTATTTCGACAACTAAGTTGTCATCATCAACGCACACACTGTATATGTGTGCGTTTTGGTTTTCAAGGGTACAGATCGTATGCGGAATTTGTTTTCGTACGGATATCTTTGCCGTAGTCTTCCGGGTGCGACACTGTTTAATTATCTGCTGATGATGACAACTTAGTTGTCGAAATACGTATGCAGAATAGGAAAATTAATGTGGAAAGAGGTTATATGTCAACCTTCAATGATTAAATTTATCTATTACAATCGAATTTGTACATAAAGTGCATACGACCATGTTAGAGCGTCATCTATGAGCGAAAATATGTATTTGCTATATACACATATTCGTATATTGACGGCAGATTTCTATTAGGCATTGATATATGTAGATACAGAGTTGGAAACCAAGATAAGTTTTTTTGTAAATATTTTTATTTTATATTAATAAATGCACTAAAGATTTACAGCCCTTCATTTAGAAATACAGGTATGCTTTTATACTATTTTATTCTTCATGAATAGATGTATTTTGCTTATAAAATTTATATTCTAATCAGGACCAGCGTACAAGTTAACAAATTAGGTTAACACAATACCACCCATTGCTCGGACGTCCACTTTGTTGTTAAAAGAAACTCATAGTAATCGCCTTAAAATATGCCTAAACGCAACACCAATTGAGTGGAAAGTTCTGCCGTACCCAAAACATCGTGTAAATACAATGGACATGGTCTATCAAGATTTTTGAAATGTCATTTGCATTAAATGTAGGAGCACGCTTAATTTAGCAATCGTCTTTCTACCGTTGGAAATAGAGGGAAGTATCCTTTAAAATGGAATCTACAGTTTTTCATACCTGTCAGGGTTCTGAAGAACGACTTGGAATGGCTTATAAACATTGCTCATTCATCACGACCTACGTAACTTCTCACACCAATCAAATTATTTGCGAAAAATTTAATCAATTACGATCTCAAGTTGTACTGCATTCGCCCTGCTCACCAAGTTTAGCCACAATGATTTATTTTTATTTCCCAAACTCAAACTTTTCCTTATTGGAAAAAAATTGTAGTCGAATGGAGAATAATGAAGCAGTATTTTGAACCTCTTGAGAAAGATAAAAATAAAAATTACATCATGGTATTTCAGCATCACTTTTACAAGTGTGTTGAAGTTACGTGAAAAAAAATTTAAAAGTAATGATACATTTATCTTACTTCGAGTCTCTTTCCGTCGAGTCATTCTGGTGTGTAGAAGAAAACAGTGATGAATAATGAATTTTTGCAGATGAGTAGTAACCTCTTGATACTTAATGGAATTTAAATTTGTTATATTTTATATTAGTATATAAAATATTCAATACCAATTTCGTTTTTTCTGATAGATAGTAAGCTATGAAACGTGAAGATTCACTGTCATTCCCTGCGGACTGTTACACAGTTGTCACTGCAGTACAGTAATTTAAAATTTTATTTTATTTGGTTGCTTATGTGGTTTAAGTTCGATATGAAATATATGTATATATATATATATATATATATATAAGAGGGATACTCAGGATTTATTAATGATGTAAATAATTTGACTAATTCATTAGATAATGACATCTGAGAATATAAATATAAAATTTCATATCATTACTACGATACTAATCCTTAGTCAACAAAGGTTAAAAAGGCTAACGCGACAATGCTGAAGAAAATTGAGAACCACACAGTGATTAAATTCATTATAAAATAAAGAAAAAAATTAAAATCATTCACGAAGAAATGGTGGCCATTTACAAAGATTCTGGTGGATGCCCGAATATTAACAGAAGTGATTCGTTGGTATCATATATTCTATTTTTCATGATCTGTTTTATCTGTCAAAAGTCAGTGCAAAATGGCTACCACGAATGCTCACAGTGCGAGTCGAGTAGTAGGGAATTTTCTCTGCTCTGCTCTTTGGTGAAGATTCATCAAGTCTATTAAACCGAATTGTTACTAGAGAAAAAGCGTTGGATCAATATTATAACCGAGAATGTAAGCAGAAGTCCATGCAGTGGCATAAGTATTATGCAGACTGCCAAAAGGATTTCAAAGTTTACTGAAAAAACCATAGCCACAGTGTTATGAGATTCAAAAGGACATTTACTGATCAAGTACATAAGTAAACCTATAAACGCGCAGTACCTTATGAAACCACTTTGCGTAACTTGAGGGAAGCAATTAAAGAAAAAAGGCTTGGTAAACTGATCGTCGGTTTGTTGCTTCTTCACAACATTTTGGTTTACACGACGCGTGTTACCAAGTCTCTCTTATCTATTCCCTAAATTGAAGAAAGTCCTTCATGGGAAACAACTTTCCGACAAGAGCTCAAGGCGGTAATAAATGCACTTCTTTCATAGAAGGAAGAGAGTTATTTTACAGGCTATTCAAAAATTTCGAGATGTAATAAATACATTGAGTTTATGGGGAATTATATTGAAAAATAAAAATAAATTTTATTGTTTTTGCGTTTTTCTTCATGCTGGCACCGAGACTATATTGAACGCTCCTCGTATATTCATCTCCTCTGCTTTGATAAAATTAAGGATTTGGGTTAACTAAAGGATGGAATTTCAAAATAAGAATATACGTATAAGAAAAACTTGAAATTATAATGTTTCCCATAAATATTTGCTACACGTTTAGTCTATTACGTTCTTGAATAGTAGTATATAAATAAGCAAATACTGATGTGTTTTAAGTGATATTAGAAAGTAAATATTCAGAATCTGTAGAAAAGTATATATCAGCATAGTTAATCGATATTCTTTTGAAAACATAAATATAACAATTACTAAGAATGATAAGACACATAATAGTATCACACATAATAATAATAAAAAATACAAAAATAATATCACAAAAATAATAATATTGTATAAATTGATATTATGATACACAATAACCTTAATAATAATAACAAAAACTTGAAACCATTTGAAATAAAAAATCCAAAACAGCACAGTACATACATACATACTTATATGTATGTGCGTATGATAGAAAACATTAAACGAAAACTGCCTTTAACAATAAAAGAAAATCTCTTGTTAGTAAAATTGGCGTTCAAGTACTGCAAGCATTGCTACACTGAAGAGTGCAGCAATGCTTGACAATTTGAAAAGAAAATTAATGCGCGATGCGAAGCGAACTATGGCAATTCGCAATTGCAAAAAAGTTTTGTGTTAAATAGCTACACAATATCCTATTTTGTTAAAAGTTAAAGAAAACTACATTTATTAAAAATCGTAATCTGATGTACAAAGGGTACTAGGAAAGCCTTGTTCAGTTAACTTTTTCGAAGTAATTTCCTTTTCATTCAATACACCTCTCCATCCTCTGAAACCAATCTTTAAACCAGTTCTGCAAAGTTTCACTAGAGAGTAAAGCACAACTTCGTTGCCCCAAGCCCGCAGAAGGTCCTCATCACTGGAAAACCGCCACCCTTTTAGCTTCATTTCCACATGCGGGAACAGTACAAAGCCGCAGGGAGCAAGATCTAGACTGTAGGAAGGATGTTTGAGAAGTTTCAATCTTGTCGTGGTCAAATATTTGGTGCAGGCTTTGGCGGTGTCCATTCTTGACTTTGGCCGTAGGTTTTTTATAGATCCAATGACTTTAGGCAGTTATGTTCAGTATACCATTTAGCTGTGACTGTCTTCTGTGTGTCCAAAACGGCGAGTTCCACAATTCCACTCGATTTGAAAAATACAGCTATCATTTTCGTCTACACAGATCGGGATTTTCTGACAACTACGGATGCGTCCTCATCATCAAAGACCCAAACTTTGTTTAGAGTTTTGATCGGCACATCGTAATAGTACAGCCAAGTCTCGTCACCTGTCACAATATTGTTCACGTACCGAGATTGTCCCTTATTAAATTTTTTAGCATCTCCCGGAACCAAGTCACACATCGTGTCATCTGCTCTTCAGTCAGTCGATGCGGTACCTAGAGAGAACAAAGTTTCTTCATGTGCAAGTGATTATGCAGAATCGAACGAATTGCTGGTGCATTTAGGCCTGAAATACCCTCTATCTGTTGGTAGGTCACTCGCTTGTCCTCGCCAGGCATTTGCCTCACAGTAGTAACGTTTTCCTCCGTAACTGACGTTCGTGGCCTTCCCGGCCTGTGAGCATTCTCCACAGTTAAATTTCCCCTTTGGAATTCTCTTCACCACCTGAATATCGTTGTGCGATGTGGACAAACATCACCTAGTGCAAGAGTCATTTCTTCGAAACACTGATCTATGTTTAAACCACGCACGAAATTATAACGCAAAACTGCCCTTATCTCATTTCGTGAACGATGCCATCGCAAGTACTTTACACTCTCACTGCTAATGAATAACTGAGTCCATTGACATGGCGCCGTGGCTACTGTGAACGTATGAATATGTCTCAACATGCAGCAACAAACAGCTTCCTACGATTCACTATTGCGTCATATTGAAAACTTTCCTAGTAGCCTTTGTAAAAACAGTTATTAAATGAAAACCCACGGTAGGTTATCATATAATTATACTCTTTTACGATGTTACACTGACTAATTCTGATTGATTATAATCGCTTTTTTTACATCATATATATATATATATATATATATATATATAATGCAGAGGATTTTGAAGAAATTTCTGCTCTGAGCTCGGTGCAAAGAAATTCATGCATATAGGTATATGTATGTATGTCTGTATTAAAATTATTAGTTGTATATAAATTCGTAATGAAAACCCAATTTTTTAATAAGTTGTGTCAGAATCTCTACTTTAATAATTATTTAAATTAATTTATTACGTTTAATGACGAAATTTACTTTCACAATCTCATTATACAGCAATTGCGTTAATATCTTATTTAAGTATATTTTACGGAAAAACGTGGCAGTATTCCCATATTGCCAGACATAGAAATAAAAACCGTTTAGTTCAAAGTTGAGTATAAATTATTTGATAAAATACGTTTCCTTAAATTCTGACTTTTTCACATTTTCGCTAATAAAAATGTTATTCATGTAGTTCCTGGAATTTTTTTGACAAGGGCTAATTACCTATATCAGTGGTATGTCAAAGAGATTTTTTCCATGTTATTTGGAAACATTTTCTGGTGCTTCATTTTTCGCTAACAATAGCCATTAATGTTTCGCTTTGAATAAAAAATTACATTTTTCACATGCTCTAATTTGCGTAATATAATATCTAGCGAACCAAAATGAAACTGCATAACCTGTATATTTTAATTCATATGCTTTGCGCCTCAACATATTTTATTTAATCACTAGATATAGAACAGGTTGTTTTGCAAGGAACTAATGCTGAACTTCAGTTCAAACAGTACAATAACAATCGCTATTAAATATCGGTTCTATCATAGTCAAGTCTATTGAATATAAAAAATGTATTTGTAATGTTCCCATTCTTCTATTTCTTAAATGGCATGGAATAATAGTTTGGTCCTTCCAAGTTATGTAACAGTATTTGTCATTTCAAAGTATATATGTAAAGGAAATATTTGGGATAATTTTTATTCTATGAGATTAAAAAAATTATTGTCATTCTAACATATCAAAAATAGTCACCGCATCTTAAAAAAACAAAATCATTGAGAAATCTTCATAAAAATCATTTTATTTATGCAAAATATTCCCCTTTCAAGAGATACATCGAATGACTTTTTTTATGTCGGAGATGGTTACGGTGTTGAGATTGTTCCTCATTGGCCATTAAGGTCTTCAATTTATGCAAAACGGTTACTTTCTATCATCAAATGCACTTTAGGGAGAAGAAAATAATCACACGAAGCCGAATCAAATGAGTACAGGAAATTTGGAAACAAAAAAATTTGATTTTTGATAAAAAATTAGTAAAAATTGACGAATGGTGGATTATCCTACAACTTAAAAATTTAATGTACCCAGGTAATACTGCAATTAACTATTGTGTCACTTAAAATCGTAGAAAGCAATCAGTGTTTTCTCGATTTTTGCTTTTTTTCGAGTAATATTTATTTGAATGTTCTTCGTTTGGTGCCCATCGTTCAATATTCAATAAAATTCAATCAACGCGTTGTTTTCTAATCCTATTGAAAATACCATGTCTTACTACTAGTTACAACTGTTTTTAAGAAGTTTTCGTAGGTATGTAATAGTTTCTGTAATATCTTTACAGTACTTAATTCGGTATAATTCTTAGTCAACCATCAATCGATGTAAAATGAACTTTGAATGTATGTAGCTTTTGAAGATCAAATTTTTCAATTAAATTACTACGTATTATTATCTCGAATATTTTAGGTTACGTTTTCATGAATATTATTAAAAATATTTTCGAAATTTTCATGAAATTACGCATTCTTTCGACATTTTGTTATGGTTGTATTATCACTTTTCGCGATCTTGGTCTCTTTGTTATCTCAAAGCGTGAAACTGCGCTGTTAGTTCTGTTAAAAATCCTTTTCTTTCGATTTGTATATCATGTTTTCGTTCGCAAAAGATTATATTTTTACTTATCCGTTGTAGGTTTCTTTTTTGGGTTACCCCATGAGGGAATTTTTACAGGGTTACTGGCAATTTTACTTTTCTCCATAAATTATTATTAATTGAAGTTAATTTATACAATTATTGATATTTATTGCATGTGGTATATACTTATACCACTCTCTATACCAAGCTCTTAATTTTTCATATAATTCTTTCTTAAATGAGCAATAAGATTAAAGGCCATTTTGTAGTACATTTTTTCCAAGACTGCTAACGAGGTTCTGTCCACGATTCTAAGAAAAACGGATTTAAACTAGGAATTTTCGCGAAAAATGTTAAGATGTATTCAAAAAGTGACAGCTAAATAATTATTGCGTATCCATTTCGTTGCTTAAATGATTTCGTCTTTTTTTTGGAATCGATGTAAGATAGTAGCTACGTAAATCTATTGGAAAGTTAGCAATTTTGTAGTAATTTTTTTGCCCAGTTTTGACAATTTGGACTCAAAGTTTGTTAATATAATTACAGGATTATTTAATTTTACACATACTCATAACCGTTCAAGAGCTAATTCTGAATACAAAAGTGCATTGTCGTATCGCGATAGATTAGAAAAATCAATAAATCTTTTATTTTACTAATGACGTTTAGTTACGCAAAATAAGCGAATTTTTTATTTATACAGCAAAAATTATACGTGGGATGTCTTTAAGTTTTGCATTATGGAACATAAAAGGCGCCACTAATCAAATACCAGCACTAAAAGTTAACCTCCATCTTTAGTTAACCTAAATCCAAAGTTTCAGTACGATACGTGTAGTGTTGTAGCCACAACGAACTATTAAGACTGATGAGTTAGTTGAAAATGGAGTTAAACCCATGAAGCATCACATATCAACAATTTCTCGTTGGGATGGATAATTCAAACGTACACGGACTAGGTTTAGCGCCGATTCAAGAGTAGGTTCAACAAAAACGGCAGTCACTCACAGCAGTCAAGATCGACATGTGATATATGCCAGATTGAAGCATTACTGGGGATTTGAAAGACCGCAATTCAAAAAATTTTGCATGAAAAATTGCGTGTAAAAAATTATTTTCCCGTTGGATACTGCATTTATGGACTGAAGAACAGAAAGCAGCTAGGGTGAATTGGTGTCAAAAAACTCTAGATCACTTCAACGCCGAAAACTCTAAAAGCGTGTACAACATTGTCAGTGGTGATGAATCTTGAATTTACTCATACGAGTTAAAAAATAAACGCTAGTCATCTGTTTGTGTGTTCCAATACGAAGAAAAGCCGTCAAAAAAACATCCGTTCTTGAAGCGGTCATGATGGTCGCGACATTTGTCTTGAAAATAGGTCATGTAGCAACAACTACAATATAGAATCAAAGAATTGGTATACAACCATTTGTTTGCCGCAAGTAGTCGCTGAGCTTCGAGAAACCAACCCCGAACGACGAATCATCCTCCACCATACAATGCAAGTTCGCACACAGCACAGCAGAATTTTTAACACAACAAAACGTCGAATTGTTGGACCATCCCCGTACAGTCCGGATCTTAGTCCCAACGATTTCTATACTTTTCCAAAAATAAAAAACGGACTGTTTGGTCAAAGGTTCCAGTCGTCAGAAGGAGCAGTCGATGCCTTCAAAAACACAATTTTGCTTGTACAAACAAATAAGAGGAACATCGGCTTCTAGAGTTGGTTCGAGCGTATGCAAAAGTGCATTAATCTTCGTGGGGAATACTTCAAAAAACAAGTCTCTAATAGCTATCTAGCTACTACAAAGATGTCGACAGCGATCTTGAAGAACATCTCTAAAGATGAACTTAAAAATTGATTCGACATGTTAATTGATCATGCTAAACTTTGTATTGAAGTCGAAGTGGACTACTTTGAATAAAATACACGAATTTTACCAAAATAGTAAGCTTTTGTTTTTATTTTTAAAAAGTTCCGTTTTCTCTGAGACAGACTGTGTAATTCATTCACTGACTGGTTAAACTCTGCTTTTCTCCCGAGCTTCTTTTCCAAAATGGTACAACAGTTGTAAGGGAGCTGTTTAATCCCTTTCTATTATTAAGTTTGTTTTTCACCCTCAATACTATTTTAATAATCGATGATTTGAATATTTGTAGAACTGTGTAATTTTTTAATTCTAACAAAGTTTCTTTTCCTAAGGAGACAAACTGAAACAAAACTTAATTTAGTATACTTCAGTAGGTGCGACTTTATTTGCTTTTTTTGTAATTATCTTAACTTTATATGACTTTTTTTAAGGAGTAAAATCTGCAATACATGTATTCAATTTAAATTCTAACTATGTTGTTTTTCTGCAGGAAATATTTTCTCAACTAACTAACTTCCTTACATTTACAAGCTAATAGTAACGTGTTTTTCTGTGAATATCTCTTAAACAGATTGTAATTAAACTGCTAGAATGACGCTTGTGTTTTATTCGCCTATTTTCTATATTCTTCGTACGACTCACTCCCCACATCAACTAATTATAAGCTAAAGGCAAACCTACGGAAGCTCTCAAAGAGATATATCCCAGAAAGCAGTGGTAAAAAGAACTTTTTGGGAAATTACAAACATTATATGTTATAGTTTTCTTCGGTCATTGCTTCAATTGGACAGCCTGAACATGTATCTTCATCCCCATCTTCTCTACAATCATGAACGATCGATGCCATTTAAAAACTCACTTTTTGATAAATAATTATTTCCGTAAACGACGTATCGTGTTCAAAACAAAATTAGTGTCCTGGATACATAAATTATAATTACTTAAGTGCACCCGGATATTGGCTTCCTGTAATTAACATATCACGAAATTTGAAACTTAATACTAGTATAAATCAATCTTTCATCAACAGATGGCGTCTCTAAATAAACTAAAATTGAGCCTTGCAATTTTCGGAATATAAGTATACTTATTTGGTTTTCATTAAAAATAACAAATGCGTGTTATTTCAACTTGACATCAAATATAGTAGTATTTCTTTTTCATAATACAAAGAATTCAAATTATAACACAAGCAGAAATATTTTTTTATACTAACTTTGGAAACTGTCAACCTATATCGCATAATGTATACTTTGCAAATGTAAATAATTGATAACATTAGACATGTGTGCTTTTATTTTGTCTGCATTCATTGAACAGGTGTGTCAGTCATAAAAGTTTATCGTCCCCCTTTTTTACTCTGAATAATAAATAGAGCAATCCAACTTTCATGTGAATATTGAATTTAATATCGTTATATCGGTTTGAAGAGTTTATTTCTTTCAATAAATTATTAATATGAACATTATTTTCAGTGAAAAAGTGGTTTATGTTCAAATAATGACATAATCAAATTTTAAATATCATCTTCGTTACGGGTTCGAAAATAAATTTCAGAAATTGAAGATGTATTTTAACATATCACGAGTCACAAGTTTACGAGTACTATGAATGTACATAATATGTCTATCATATTAGTTATCCTCATATGTCATTGGAAATAACTCGTTCAATAATTTACCAATGCCAATCGCATGAGATGCAATTATACCATACACATATATACGAGGGAGCGTTTTTATATTCGCGGAATGGGGGACAAGGGGTGGAAATAAAAAAAACCAAATTATTTTTCTTTTTCAATATATTCACCTGCAAGACGGATACATTTTTCACATCTTTCAATTAATTTATTTATACCCTCATAAAAAAATGATTTCTCTTTATCTGCAAAATACGCCGAAACTGCCTCCTTGACTTCATCATCGGCAGTAAATTTTTTACCCGCAACTCTTTTTTCATTTTCGGAAACAGGTAATAATCACTCGGGGCCAGGTCTGGGCTGTAGGGTGGGTGATTCACAATTTCGAAGCCCACCTTATGCAGGGCAGCTAACGCAACGCGGCTCTTGTGGACGGGCGCGTTGTCGTGCAAAAGCAGAACACCTTTTGTCAATTTTCCCCGTCTTTTCTCTTTAATGGCTTCTTTTAGTCGCTCTAATATTGAAGCGTAATATTCTCCGGTTATAGAAACACCTTTATCTTTATAATCAATCAACAATATTCCTTCCGAGTCCCAAAATACCGTTGCCATGAGTTTCCCAGCTGATTGTGACACTTTAAATTTCTTGGGAGGTGCTGTGCCCTTTTTATGCCACTGCATGGAGTCTTGTTTGGACTCAGGTTCATAATGATGAACCCAAGTTTCGTCTCCAGTAACAATTCCACTCAATAAACCATCCTTGTCTACATTACAGAGGTCCAAAAATGCACGCGAACACTCTACGCGCTGTTGTTTTTGCGGAGACGTGAGCATTCTCGGCACCCATCTTGCGCTGACCTTAGACATGCCGAGATGATCGTGTAGGATTTTAAAAATTGTTGTATCGGATACTCCAACCATTTCTGCGAGTTGTTTCTTCTTTAGTCGAGCATCTTCGAGTACAATTTGTTCAACTTTTTGGAGTGTTGGCGTGGTCACCTCAATGCTCCTGCCCGGCCTCGGGTCGTCTTCAAGGGATTCCCTTCCTTGTTTAAATAAACTATGCTACTTGTACACCATGGTTTTTCCTGGACAAGAGTCGCCGTAAACCAATGACATCTCATTCATTATGGTCGCGACTGATTTTCCTTGCCTGGTAAGGAACTTTATAACGGCACGATATTCGATTTTTTCCATATTTCACTTTTCACTCCTGATTATGTTACTTGGTCGACGATAGCTCAAAGACTAACTGTCTAATAACAATGAAACTTCGTATTTATACTAATCATGAGTCGCTGCACAGGCCACGCCCCCAATGCGCCTACTCACCCCTCTACAACCCGCTCATTCCGCGAATATAAAAACGCTCCCTCGTATGTATTTGCAATCAACTTTACAACATGTGCTTACCAGGAAATACTTATAACCTGGAAATGTAGATTTCCATGAAACTTTAATGATTGAAAGAGTATCTTCGTAAGAACAACATATTTTTTTGGCGGCCAAATCTCACTATTTCGGGGTATAGCTTCCTCAAAAAATTTACCCGATATTAAACTATATTTCAGATATCTTAGAAACGATAACAGATATTCAATTTTTTTGTAACATAATTTGAAATATAATACATAGTCCCAACCAAATTATTTTCAGTAGAAAGTAAATAATAGGGTAGCTACTACACTGAATTTTTTATATTTCTTTAGTCACTTTTATGTATAAAACGATGCTGTGCAATAAATGTACACACTTAATAATAATAATAGTAATTAAGTATTGAAAGTAAATAAATTTGCCTACATTCTAACGAAGGCATGTTTAGTAGGAAAAAATATGGGAAGACGAAGACCGAAGAAACAGTTTTATTTTCTCATTTATTAATTACATATTTTGCTTCTAAATTTACAGTTTGGCATGTTATTTTATAGGGCAATATCAATATAACTAACATGTTCGTATTAATAACTTTTTCGAAAATAATGGAACAGAATTAAAAAGTGTATAATGCTTATGAAATATTAAGAACACTACGTAAATATTATTATTCATATAGTAATTATGTAAATATGGCAATAATGGTAGTAAAAGTGCTGAACTATTGTTTGCATAATGTACAGTATCGGGTTTATTATAAATATTACATTAAGGTTAAGGCAAAGCAAAAGTTTATGAAAAGTTTCCGGTCTTTTTTTATTCATGCATTATTCCTCCTCCCCCCGGTCTTCAAATACATATTATACTACGAATATTTGAAAAGGGCGAAAAATATTTTTAAGAGAAACAAAGTGAAACAAATTGGTCGCTGCTTAATGATTGTAGCCCAATAATGCTATTCTCTAATAGAAATCTATGTTGTGATTCATAAAAATCACTATATCAAAACGAAGTTCTAATAAAATTTTTCCACAATCTAAAACAAACATCCAGGGATTGTATCATGCTGTAGTTTTTTTGGTATACTTAAAATATTTAGAGTTTTATCTTTCGGTACCAATTTCTGAAATTCTGAAGCGCAATGCTCACTCCAATAACCTATTGTAGCGATTTCAATTTTTTGAAATTCTTTTACACTTTGGGCAGAACCTCGATAGGTTTTCACGCTTCTATAATTCAAAATCTTTAATTCTTTAATCCAGGTTTATAACATTACTGTTTCCTTCGTTAGGTAAAAATACAATGTATACAAAATTATTCTCTTAATCTTTTACTATATCAAAAATTGCGCCTCATATTTCTCCAAACGTTTTAACTCCTATTCCGTTATATGTTCAAAAGATAACATGTTTTTCTGTTGAGCAATTAGAATAATATCTTTCAAAGCAACGAGCAACTCATTTTTTTGAGATGTTAAAAGCTCAACACATTAGTTATATAAATCGCTGTCACTCCACCGAACTACGAATTCACGCTAAACAAAAAAACGTTTTCATTATCATTTGAAATGACCTTCTTGTATATGCTTTACAATAAAGAAGCACGTGACAAATCGAACACACATGATATCCATATTTCTGTATAAATTATTTCTGTAATACTCAATACACCCATATTTAACTATTTTTTCATACATACATACATATTGTGAGTACTTATAATTAATTTCAACATTTGTCAGACAATATATTGGGTTGGCAACTAAGTACTTTCGGTTTTTACTGATAGAGAGCGTTGCTTTATTTTTTGTATAACGTATGTTAGTGCTGTACTTTACCGTTTGTCGCGTGATACTAGTCACATTGACGTAACTTCAGAAGCAAGTAGTGCGTGATTTTTATTAAAGCTATTAGTTGTGGGTTCATTTTAAATGGAGTGCAGAAACGAACATTTTCGACATATTTTGCTATTTTATTTCCGTAAAGGAAAGAAAGCTGCTGCGGCTCACAAAAAGATATGTGAAGTTTATGGTGTTAATTGCTTAACAGAGCGCACGTGTCAGAATTGGTATAAAAAATTCCGTTCTGGAGATTTTTCCGTCAAAAATGAGCAACGTTCTGGTCGGCCTACTGAAGTTGATGATGACCAAATCAAAGTCATAATTGAAGATGATCGTCATATAACTGTTCGAGAGGTTGTGGAAAGGCTACATGTATCGCACACAATAATTGAAAAACATTTAAAATGTCTTGGGCTAGTTAAGAAGCTTGATATTTTGGTACCTCACGAATTGAAAGAAATTCATTTAACACAAAGAATCAACTTTTGCGATAAGCACCTTAGACGAAATGAAACCGACCCTTTCTTAAAAACAATCATCACTGGTGATGAAAAATGGGTCCTGTACAGTAACATAGTTCGAAAACGATCATGGAGCAAACATGATAAACCAGCTCAAACCACATCGAAAGCTGAATTGCATCCAAAAAAGATCATGCTGTCAGTTTGGTGGGATTACAAAGGTGTTGTGTTTTTTGAGCTGCTTCCAAGGATCCAAACGGTCAATTCTGATGTTTACTGTCAACAATTAATAAAACTGGATGAAGCAATCAAAGAAAAACGGACAGAATTGTCAAATCGGAAAGGTGTAGTTTTCCACCAAGATAATGCAAGGCCTCACACATCTTTGGCAACTCGTGGGAAACTATTGGAAATTGTCTGGGAAGTGATGCCACATCCCCCATAGAGCCCTGATCTAGCACCATCTGATTACCATTTATTTCGAAGTTTGCAGAATTCTTTGAATGGTAAAACTTTCACAAATGACGATGACCTTCACTCGCACCTGGTTCAGTTTTTTGCTGACAAGCACCAGAAATTTTATGAGCGCGGAATCATGCAGCTGAAAGAAAGATGGCAAAAGGTCATTGAGCAAACTGGAAAATATATAATTGATTAAAAACCATTGTTTGTTTGAAAAAAGTGTTTTATGTTATACTACAAAACCGAAAGTACTTAGTTGCCAACCCAATATATAAATTTTTAAAATGTCTAAATATTGAATAATTGTCTGTTTTATGCGTTTCATTGTAAATACGATGACCATTATCTACGTCCATCAATTAATGTCAAGTAAATCTTCACTATTTTTTAATATCTTTAATGTGTGAGTGCATAAATTTGTTATACAACATTGTTATGGCCGTAAAAGCGGCTTTATTTTTGGTAGAAGTAAATTATAAAAAGAAATGGGATTTTGTTGGTAAAAAAGTATCTGTTGTTCTTATACGCAGGTACTCTTTTAATCTTAAAGTTTACTTACAATCTAAATTTTCGGATTGGCGATGTATATTTGCTAGTGGTACTCGCCAGTTTGCGATATTTTTGCTAATGTTCTAAGAATTAAAATGTAAATATTGCATCGTATTTTAAAGAAAGATTTGTAAATTTATAGCATTTATACTCTCATTTATATTGTATTTTTGAACGTTATCTCAAATTTTTGATAATAAATTAAAATCAATATTTTTCATTTACTTTTTACTTCAAAACCTTTTACACCACACTTTTCGTTTTGTATTTTGTTCATTTACGTTTAAATAATATACATGGGCGTATATAGTATTATCCCTCAAAATTTGATGCATTTGTCTGATTTTTTTAATAATGAAAGATTAATGATATTAGTTCTAGATATACATCAAACACAAATTTCTTCTTTTGATCAGTTATAAAGTAATATGTATAGCCAAAGCAAGAACAAATTAAATTTTTTATATAAAAATCTCGTTCGCGTGGCATTCCAGTGCGTAATTCCTTAATTACAAATGCAAAAGAAATATTAATCAAGAATTCGCTTCGTGTATAAAGAAAAATTGCCTCCTTCCTCTCGAATCGATAAATATGGGATAAAGTGGAAGTTAGATGCAAACATAATTTATATGAATAGATGATTCTCAAATGAAAAGTGCTATATTAGATTTTACAGATTAAAGCCAATCAAAAAGTAGCTCATAATAACTTTTTTAGCAATTTAATTTAATTCTGTTGAAGACCGTTATGAAAATTTACTAAAAATGTTATAAACAAAATTGGTAAAGCTATAATATATATACGAGGTTTGTTCAAAAGAAAAGGTGAATTTTGAATTTTTTGAAAAGTATTTATTTATTCATCAATATCCATTTTCTCCCCTTCAAAGTAATCCTCCTCAGATATAATGCACTTATGCCAGCGCTTCTTCCAATCCTCGAAGCACTTCTGAAATGCGCTTTTTGGTATGGCCATCAGCTCGTTCTTCGATTCTGACTTTATCTCATCAATTGTGGCAAAACGCTTTCCTTTCATTGGTCTCTTCAGTTTTGGGAATAGGAAAAGTCGCAGGGAGCAAATTCTGGTGAATAAGGTGGTTGAGGCATGATTAGGGTGTTGTTTTTGACCAAAAAATCACCACGAACAAGCATTGACGCGTGAGCTGGTGCATTATCGTGATGCAGAATCCATGATTTTTATTTCCACAATTCCGATTGTTTGAGCCGTAGTGCTTCAAGCAAACGTTGCATAACTTCCTTGTAGTATTCCTTATTAACCGTACGACCTGTTGGCAAGAACTCATGATGCACCACGCCACGAAGAAAATAGTGAGCAAAACCTTCACATTTGATCGAACTTGGCGTGCATTTTCTCGGCCTTCTGTAAAGCACTTGTACCACTTATAAAAACTTTTTTGAGACAAAGTGGACTCGCCGAATGCCACAGTTAACATTTCAAGTGCCTTGGAGCACTTTATTCCATTTAACGCAAAATTTAATACATATTCTTTCATCCATTTTTTTTCAAAAGTAAAAAATCGAAGAACACACACAAACGTGACTAAGCTTTTCAGTTGTCAACAACAAACTACTAATCCAAATTGGCTGATAATGCCAACATATGACTAACACATGTGTACCAACATAACAAAAAAAAATTTCGATAATCGAGTGAACACAGCGCGCGAAAATTCTAAATTCACCTTTTCTTTTTAACAAACCTCGTATATCTTAAACGTAAATATTATCAAGTGTATCGGTCCGATGAACAAAGACTCAAACAATTTTAGTTTTTCAATACGTTATATATTGCTGCCAAACCTTTGCAGCTTTCTCAGATGTGTGAACTAAAAGGAGTCATACACTGGCTAATTTAAAATAATCGTATAAATAACGTTCAATTTTAATTTTAAAACACATTGTAAACTAGAATAAAACTCAACCCAGTCTATTTTACAATTCTCTGCTTTATTATATTTTACAATGTATTTTAAAATTAAAATTAAGTTATTTATACGATTATTTTGAATTAGCCAGTGTATGACTCCTTTTAGTTCACACTCCTGAGGAAGTTTAGGAAGGTTTGGCAGCGAAATATAGAGTATTGAAAACTAATATTGTTTGAGTTTTTGTTCAACAGACCGATACACCTGATAATAGTTACGTTTACGATATTAAGAGTACGGTCGATTATACAGTCCTTACTATATATACATATATATTTAACAAAGCCACAATAAAAAATTTTTCAAATAATAATTGTAGTATCCAAGCAGTTATCATTAGATACGAGTAATGGCTTTAGATTCAATTATTGAGTTGTCATTTTCACATTAAGGTACATATTAGTCACATAAATGGATATCGAAAATAGTAGTTATGTAAAAATATATTAATAATTTGTGACCAAAGTCTACAAATATCTTTAATTGTGCATCATCATCGTCATAATCCTAATCTCTTGCTCCATTATGATATCGAGGATACAATTTTTAACTTTCGTTTCTCTTTTCAGCAGCTTTTATCGCTGAGTTTCAATATTTTTCCTACTGAACTATTAGACTCGGTACACCTACAGAGAATTAGACTGAGAAGAACCCATGTTATTCTCGGTCTAAATGTAACCGGGAAGAACATGGGTTCTTCTCGGTCTATCTCGTATTTTCTCCTATTGCTCTCGATTTTCAGATCCTCTTAGCTTGTCTTTCCTTTCTCATTCTTGTTAAATAACATAACCGATTTAATTTTTTATTTTCTTAGGCGATTTCACATCTTCTTCTGCTCTAATTTTCCTGTTTCTTTTCTCATCTATTCTTCTTATAGTTAGCACTCTCGCGGGATATTTCATTTCTACAGCCTGAATTCTTTTTTCTTGTCGTTCGGTTAGTGTTCAATTTTTGCGATAGCACAGTCAAATTTATTGATCTGTAGATTAATATTTCAGTCTTTTCGGATACACTCTTACATCAAGAGAACATTTGTAACGTCATAAGTAAAGTCTAGAAACTGACTACATTCTCTCGTCTAATTCCTCTGTTCTCTTTCTCCTGTTGTTGATTATACTTCCTAGGTATCTAAAATTGGTGACTTGTTCTACGATTTCATTTCCTACTATTATGTATACATTTATATTCTTGTAGTAAAATCTTCTTATGTGTTTCCCATGTTGCCGTAATTTCCATTGACGTTCCGCTATCCATACTGCCAACTTCTACAGCATCTGCTTCAAACCGATTTTCGTCGTTACGGTTCTTTCTTATATACGTCTTCGGTTCATTTCTACGCAATCGTGCTCTATTGAGTATGACCGATTCTCGAATTAAATTCTTGCGGGCATAGCTGAACGGAACGAGGATCAGTCTGTTAAGCACGAAGTGAAAAAGCTGGTAGTATGAATGAACCATCAATGGAAGCTACGACAACACCGCGAAACCCGCAAGAAGACTGTACTACAATTTGTGTTTATAATACTAATAGATCATTGTATTATTTTTC
This sequence comes from Dermolepida albohirtum, assembly GCA_031893035.1. Classification (NCBI taxonomy): domain Eukaryota; kingdom Metazoa; phylum Arthropoda; class Insecta; order Coleoptera; family Scarabaeidae; genus Dermolepida; species Dermolepida albohirtum. Next base: position 389,959 of record JAVIWB010004509.1, on the reverse strand, counting down.
TATATCGCTCTTGTTCAGGTTTCTTTCAAACTAATAATAATTAGTTAAACTTTTTCTTTTTAAAATATCATCTTCTGAATCGATTGTATTATGTTGACTACAATAGATATAGGATTTTCTAATATTTGTTACTCTTATTACTAGAGTTGTACAAAGTATTCATTTTGATGAGTTAATTGTCTACTAATACTTCTATATTCTAAGGTCTAATTGTATTATTTCTCCTTTACACAATCTACTTCTACAAAGAAGTATGGAGTTCATTCATGAATGGTGTATAAATAATCGACTGTGTTTAAATGTTTATAGTTTTCCAATATTTAAATATTATTTCGTTTCGTTAGTCTTCAATGACGAGATGACGCTCCTTGACTTTCAACTGTCTTTTAGTATACATACTACTAGCATTGGTACCTCTGCATCACAATCTCTAGGTTTTCTGAACAAATTTCGTCCTATATGTAGCAATTTACACACTTTCACAATTTTGTCGTCTTTTATTTTAACTAAGGTTTATGTTTATGTTTCATCTGTCTGTGATTTAGCATTCTCGACATATTTACCATGAGTTCTACTCAAGCGTACACAAGTACGATTTTTAAAGCTTCTATCTATCCTCATCATGGTAGTAACTACAAAAGCCTACTTAATAACCACATTTTTTTTATTTTCTTATTTCACGTCTGGGTTTGAGATTGAATGACTTAATTCACATCCACACCGCAAGATCTAACATTTTTTTAACGGCGTCTATGGTGCATGGAATTTCAACCCACTTCGAATGGATATGCCTTGATATCGGCTATATTTATGCACGCTTTATGAGTGATTTATTGTATTGTAAACTCTAGTTTTGTATTACTATTGTACTTTTATTTAACCAGAGAAACTAAAGACAAGTTTGAGAGTTGATTTACCTTTCCTGCTTAGTCAAATTGATTGCTGGTCCTAAGGATAATATTAAATCGTCAGATGCATTTTACGTACCTATAGCGCACACAAATGTCCTGCACACAAAGTTTTATAATTTTGTTTCTTATACTTGTAATTTCGTTTTAATTTTTCATTGACAACACGTATATTTATTTGTTTTAATTTTGTATAGATATTTTTAGTTTATTATTTTTTTTTTCTGCAATTGGGTTGTATTGATCTGTGGGTAAATAAATAGCATTATCAGTTATCTGCCTTTTTTTATATTGTCAATACTTCAAATTAGTAACTTAATTGGTAATTCAAATATTTAAAGAGCATATTAAAAAATACTTTAATATAATAGATATACATCTTTTATTTGACGGTTTAATGCAATCTAACAGTAATAGGGTGTTATTATCGTCTTATTTATTATTAATATATGTAGGGATATTCTTATTTATGGTAATGATAATATACCAAAAAAAAACACCCACATTGTTTAAGTTTTCGTATCACGTGTTCCGTTTAGAATACATATATAAATAATTTGCAAACAACTTTAACACAAACTGTATATGTTATTTTATCTACATTATTAAACTAATAATATTTTGCCCGTGTGGTGAAATTATCTATACGCTATTGCATACAAGTGCCTACACAATGTCTACGCATTTGTGTGAATATAATGTGACAGATGTTTTTAGATCAAATAAGTAAATTATTTTATCACTTATAGCCCTCATAGCAAACAATGAATAAAACCCACGTGTATAAAATATTTATTCAATCAAAAATTCTATCGGAAACGTTACCAATTAATTCACAATTTTTTCCATTCACCCGCAATTCTTCATAATAATATGTATTTGAAAGTGTTTGCTGTATGTACGTACATAACAATCAAGCCTTTTTTGATAATTAGTTCATGGGATAATGTTGTTAATAAAATACAAAGGAGAAGTAAAATTTCTATTCAAATACAATTTCTTTTTTCGTAATATGTGTCAACTTTATGGCATATAATATTTTTAATATCTAGGTATAAACATCATGAACATAAATAGCAATACAAATACGAACTGAATTTTCATGTGACCTTCCTGACCATGAAAACAATGTTGAAAGACAATGATTTTTTAATAGTAGTGTGTTGAAACTGAAATTTTTTTATAGTTTTGGTGGCAGTACCGATCGTTTAGATATCAGAGGCAACAGTTTTTAAAATGTTGCATGAAAATTTAGAAATAAATAAAATATCAGCGAAATTAATTCCAAGGTTTCTCATAGGACAGAAAGTTTGCCAGGAAAACTTTGATACGTTAAAGAAAGCCTGTGACTTCTTTTAAAAAGTTATCACTGTTAATGAAACACGGGTACATCACCCAGTCTCGTCAATGAAATACGAATGAACGCAATGGATATATAGAAAGTCTCCGCCACCAGAAAAGCGAAAATGCAGTCTTTAAAAAAAGATATTGGCTTCTTGGGACTACATAAGTATCTGGTGGTTGAATAAATGAAGAGCCTCTAAAATTATGGGTGATGTTGGAAGTATACCTAGACCTAGCACCAGCGATTATTGTTTTCGCTTTATTGGAGGCTGTTATTCCTGTGAATGATAGTGTTTTGTTGAAAATCTTCCCGTTGCACACAAATTCAGGGTGAACAAGGTTCAAAATATTCGGTAAGTGATCCAGGAAAATGGTCTTCAGGAGTTGAGACACCCATCCCATAATTCAGACCTAGCACCCAGCGATTACTGTTTTACCTTTATTTAAGACTGTTATTCGAGCGAATGATAATCTTTTGCTGAAAAAAACATACTGTTGCAAATAATAGCAGGGTGCATAAGGTTCAAAATGCTCGCCAAGTCATCCAGGAATATGGATTTCTGGAACTGAGACATCCATCCCATAATCCAGATCTAGCAGACAACGATTATTATTTTTCTCAAATCAAGGGAAAACCACGACTTTGAATAGTTTTTTCCAAACACCGAAATATTGTTATTAATCGTTATTTTAAGAGGTTGTCGAAAATACGGTATTTATAAATTATATTCTTCATGTAAACTAAGAAGTTTAGCTAGAAGAAAGATGATCGTAATTTATTAATTTACTTGTTAATAATTCAATAAGCGTTAAATTAGAATTTTTGTTTCGCTATGGCAAACATCTGCAATTTCTTAGCTTTTTATTCCAGCTACAATATAACCTTAGAATATTTTGCTGTGACAGTTAACATTAATTGCTCAACTTATAGAGAAGACCTAGTTTTTCAAATTTTATTTAAAGTAAAAGGCCATTGTTATAGTTTCAAATACGTATTAAGTTCATACGTTTCATTATCCTTTTAATGTCACACATATTTTCAAAAAGCATTATCTACGAGCACCATCTGTCGGAGAAATTTATCATTATATTTCAATTCTGCCATCTTTTTTATGGTGACAGGTGAAATTTAGTTAATTTCTAACGTTTGATTTGAAAGTTGCAACAGTGAGAATAAAGCGTATAAATGCAACATTATAGATTCCGTTAACTCGGAATTCATAGTGCAGTACAGTATTAATTTTTCAAAGGACTAAACGCATCTGAAATTTTGGCCAGCATGCAATAAATTCTATTGGGTTGGCAACTAAGTAATTTCGGTTTTTACTGATAGAGAGCGTTGCTTTATTTTTTGTATAACGTATGTTAGTGCTGTACTTTACCGTTTGTCGCGTGATACTAGTCACATTGGCGTAACTTCAGAAGCAAGTAGTGCGTGATTTTTATTAAAGCTATTAGTTGTGGGTTAATTTTAAATTGAGTGCAGAAACGAACATTTTCGACATATTTTACTATTTTATTTCCGTAAAGGAAAGAAAGCTGCTGCGGCTCACAAAAAGATATGTGAAGTTTATGGTGCTAATTGCTTAACAGAGCGCACGTGTTAGAATTAGTATAAAAAATTCCGTTCTGGAGATTTTTCCCTCAAAGATGAGCAACGTTCTGGTCGGCCTACTGAAGTTGATGATGACCAAATCAAAGTCATAATTGAAGAGGATCGTCATATAACTGTTCGAGAGGTTGCGGAGAGGCTACATGTATCGCACACAACAATTGAAAAACATTTAAAATGTCTTGGGCTAGTTAAGAAGCTTGATATTTGGGTACCTCACGAATTGAAAGAAATTCATTTAACACAAAGAATCAACTTTTGCGATATGCACCTTAGACGAAATGAAACCGACCCTTTCGTAAAAACAATCATCACTGGTGATGAAAAATGGGTCCTGTACAGTAACATAGTTCGAAAATGATCATGGAGCAAACACGATAAACCAGCTCAAACCACATCGAAAGCTGAATTGCATCCAAAAAAGATCATGCTGTCAGTTTGGTGGGATTACAAAGGTGTTGTGTTTTTTGAGCTGCTTCCAAGGAACTAAACGATCAATTCTGATGTTTACTGTTAACAATTAATAAACTGGATGAAGCAATCAAAGAAAAACGGCCAAAACTGTCAAATGGGAAAGGTGTAGTTTTCCACCAAGATAATGCAAGGCCTTACACATCTTTGGCAACTCGTGGGAAACTATTGGAACTTGGCTGGGAAGTGATGCCATATCCCCCCTACAGCCCTGATCTAGCACCATCTGATTACCATTTATTTCGAAGTTTGCAGAATTCTTTGAATGGTAAAACTTTCATAAATGACGATGACCTTCACTCGCACCTGGTTCAGTTTTTTGCTGATAAGGACCAGAAATTTTATGAGCGCGGAATCATGCAGCTGAAAGAAAGATGGTAAAAGGTCATTGAGCAAAATGGAAAATATATAATTGATTAAAAATTATTCTTTGTTTAAAAAAAAGTGTTTTATTTTATACTACAAAACCGAAAGTACTTAGTTGCCAACCCAATAGATGACAATGCTTCTTTGATAGCCAAAATTTGTCGCTGAGTTACGCAATTTAAATGTGGTTATATCGGCATCGAGTTTCTGTGTTCCTGAATCTAAACAGTACCATACCATGGTAATCCTTGCATCAGTCGCATCGTATTGCTATCGTTTTTTTAACGTTCGAAGGGAATTATTTTCATAGATTACATTGCAAGGGGCTAAATCGTTAACCGTATTATACCCGCTCTACCAGACATACTGAAGAAAGATATTTCTTAAAGAAATACATGTGATGAGTCATAAAAAGTTTATTCTCATCACGGTAACACGCCTTTTAACACTGAACAAATTACATGATAAATTATCAACTGGGATTTTAGATATACGTACGAGGACTGTTACTAAAGTAGTAGGGATTTGGATATAATTCAGATGTGTGGATCTTACAGATCACGTTATTGATTAGTAACAAGTCTTGACATGTTTACGCAGATAGCCCGTGAAATATTGTTTAGTTTACTTCAGTTACTTGACTGAAACAAACATATTTTCATACTGCTGATGTTTATACCATAGAAGACACGGTTAAATCACTACGAGCTCTTTTCTTTTTGTTTAAAGAGGATGCGAAACTATCAGAATATGTTTAGTGACTGCAGGTTTTATTTGGACACTCTTAAGAATGTAAAACTACTGTCTAGACAGCATCACTAGAAGACGACCTTCACAGTGGACGCTGAGACTTCTGTAAATAAAAGAAATCTTTACTTAAAGCACTTATAGAATACCATCGGATAAAGTAGTGCTCACTGTATTTTAGGATTACAAAAGGATTATTTGTATAAATTATCTACCGACAACTACTTCAATTAATGCGGAATATTATTCTAATATTTTCCTGACTTATTACCACCAAGAGCTTTACAAGAAAAGCCAGAGAAGTTGCGTAAGCATCTGTTATTGCACGATAATGAAATATCTCTGACTGTAAGTGATTATCATCGTAATACGAAATCATGTACTATTATTATTAAACACGCTTTAGACTAAATACACTACTTCTTATATAAAGTATTAGCATCTATGTTGTCATTTGTTCCATTAGTAAAAAATGCCCAAAACACTTTTCCATATTTTTGGGGACATATCATATAGTATATGCTAAGAACGAAAATACATTATTGGACATTGTAGATGTATGTGCGGAGATAGTTTATATTACTCCACGAAAACACCTTACAGTCCATGTAATTCCTAATTGCGCGAGTGTTTAGATCATGCTATTTCACACAGATATACAGGCCAATGCTGAAATAAATATAACTTGAACTAGGTAATAACTATTTAATTAGTCTACATTTTCTTATATTGCATAGAAGTATTTCTTACATTTCAAAGATAATTTAAATACCTAAATCGATTTCAATAAAATGTATCAATGAATGACATTATTGTAAATTTATATTCATTTATATGCACAAAACCATTTTGGAAGAGAACTTTAAATATACTTTTACAAAGAGAAAATACACGAGCAAAATAAACTTAACTCGAATCTGAATTTATAGATGAATGAACACACGGTAGTGTGTCAACCCTTATCAAAATTTACTACGTAAGGTAGGGAGCACATATTTTGCAATATACTTTTATAGTCATTACGATATTTTGACAAATGTACATATACATTGTTTGATTTTTATACATTGAATGCAAATGTATATTAGATTTAACTAGAAAACTATGCGTAGTAAAGTAATTAATTTAAAAAGCACAAGTTGGATGCTTTTCTTTATTAAAATAATATTAGAAACAGAATAAAAAATTTTGAATTTGCAGGGTATTTTTGGGTAATAGTATTAGTACTTCGATTTTCTGAACAAGTGGTATGTTATGACGTTCAGATAAGCGAAATGTTGTTGAAACAAGACTAAAGTGCGTGTATGCAACTACATTAATTTCCACAAGTTTATCCACTCAAAATTGACAAAAATTCCAAAATCGACTAATAAAATGAAGGCTTCATATATAGAAACGGTCAAGAAAAGAATTGGATGGAAAGCGTTTAAAGTGCGTGTAGAACTAGACTACAAAACAAAATATCACTGCAAAAATGCAACCAGAAAAGCCTTACACACAAATTACCTGGACCAGATGAATACAAGAAGTAATCGAAATTCGCGACAAAGTTCTTGGCTTGGCGGACAATTTGCACGGATAGATAAAGAAGAGCTACTTGTTTCCACGGCTACCAGTAAACCTAAAATTTATCTCACAAAAAGTCTTCAGCAACGGTTATTACAATTGTCGCAGCGTCATGATGTATCCAGTACTTTGACTAGATAATGGAGTCATAATTTACTATCTTGATCGGCCTTCAGCAGAAACACATTCGATCCTACTTAAACGAAAGCTTAGAAAACTTAAAGGAAGCGAAAAATACTGTCAGATTTTATATGAATAAATAATGTACGCTATGGAGGAAACGAAAAATGGTTAGTAACAGAATATCTTTCGGTTATTTGTTATTGAGGAATTATAAAAGTAACATATGCTTTTTTAAATGATTGTAATAATTTAAATAAATTGTTCAAATGGAAGTGTATTTTCACTAATTAAACTAAAACAACATTCAACAGCTTATGGACTCAGATTGACTAAAGTAAAGAAAAATAATGAAATAAGAAGAAAATTGAATATTACTGGATAGTAGAAAAAAGAAACGAGTAAGAAAACTGAATACTATTGAAAGAAAAACAAGAAGAATCACAACACAAGTAATAAAATATTGTAATTATTATAGAAATGACAGATGATAATATAAACATGAATATAAGTAATTATGGTGTTTGAATATTTCAAATTTTAATATTATGGACAAACAAGTATACGATATTGAATCTGGTGGTAAATCATATCCTACTAATGATAAGGAAAAAATTAAACGGGAAAAAGAACATGCAAATACTCAAAAATTAATAATTACAAATGTTGACAGTTTTGATCCACTTATTAAATTGTGACACATCAAATAGAAGAATAAGCTACGCGCAGCTTGCAACATAGAATAGCAAAAGTGCAATTTGTTGCAAGAAATTTATAATAATTGTGAATATAAAAACAGAAATGGACACGACTACCTGTATACTTATCAGGGTTAGAAAATATCACCCAAGTTAAAAATATTGAAACAAAGTATTAAGAAAATGATTTTATAGCTAAAATATTGTCAATATTGTATTAGTGCTTGAGGATCGACATATAAATAGAAAAGAGATTTAACTATTCTAGTTGTTCAGTTAATTGTAGAAGAAAATAGATTAAAATGTAAAAATAATCAATGAGTACCTTAACATTTTGTTAGACAATGCAAAAATAATGATCAAAAGTGTGACATATATAAATAAACTTAATCGTGCAACGAAAGGTTATTTTAGGAATAAAATTAAAAGTGAGAAATCAAAAGGAAAACTTTCCTTTATAAGAGAAGAAATTGGTAATCAAAACATTACTGACTCAGGCTGGAGCTTCATCGCATATGGTAAAATATAAAAATATGATAAAGCTAAACAAAATAAAAGATTATCGGCATATGGAAGAGGTGAAATAGAAACTATGGAATGTATATCAAAGAATGCGATTTATGTTTCTGAATCAAATCAAAATTTGTTATTTATAAATACACAATCCTAAAGTATATACACGACCACTGGCGACAATACAGAAGCAAATAACGAAGAACACACCTACTATACGTTATATAGAAATTATCTGTGTACTCCAAAATACCGTATTGTAACAACACAAACCAATACGTTCTATTGGGGCGTAAAGCTTTATAATCACTTACCTCAGCATTTCAAGCAGCTGGACACGAAAAGATTCGCAAGAGAAACTAATTGAGAAAGAACTCTGCACATTAGAGGAATACTCGAATTATCGAATTATCATATTAAATGTCTGTTTGTACCTATAATAAATATTATATTTCTATTTCTATTTTATCATTTTCCTTCCACAATTGTTCGTATTTGTCAATGTGACTATGAAGATCGATCTATTTGTTTATTAAAAGAACACAAGATCGGAGTCAACTCATATTTAGCAAAGAAAAGGTGAGTATTTAAAAGCAAAAATAAAATTGTGGAGGGAAAAGTAAACTATGCAGTTGAATTGAAATATAAAAGGAGAAACTGCAGAGGCATGTACAGTAGATAAGATATTCAAGGCTGTTCTTTTAAAAAAATAAGTAAAATTTAATTTATATGAGGCATCTAATGAGAAAGTTAATTCACAAAGGAATAGAAGATAGAGAAGAAAATCAGAATCAAGAACTTACAGATAGTACACTATAGAAACTACTTGAAAATCGTGTTTATGTTACATTTTAAATAGCGACTGGAAACAATAAAGGAAACTGAAGGAATCTTTAAAATATAACATATAACACTTAGTCTTGAATGATGATACTGAAATGAATAAGAAACAATTAAGCAATAAATGGTTGTTCAGAATCAAAGATTAAGCCTAGAAAGCCCATCTACGAGTAGGATAAATGTAATTAGGAAAACTATACAATTGATAAGGACAATAATTGTGATTACTTATACTGTAGTTATCCAAGGTTGTGAACAGGTTAAGAGGAAGCTAAAAAGGAAATATAAAAATAAAGAAAAAAGACAAAATCAACAAAGATAAACGTAAGGAAAAAGAGAAATCGGAAGAGTACAATGTAAAAAAGGGTAAATACAATGCAAGAAGGAAAAGAAAGAATTGGAAATTACCAGGTGAGAAAAATAAAGGGAAAAAATAAGAAGAAGTTGTTGAAGAGTTTGGTAAAATAAAAAGCTTCGAACGTTAAAACCTCAGTTTACGTGTGAAATGTACATCTAATAATTTTATAACCGTTTTTATGTCTATGAAGGGAGATGCTAAAATAAATTATTCTATGGAATAAACAAAAAATGTTTAATAACAGTGTGTTTTTGGCTTAGTTATTATTGACGAATTGTAGAAGTAACATATGTTTTTAAAAAGAGTGTAATAATTTAAATAAATCGTTAATATAAAAGCATGTTTTTGGTAATTAGAAAAACTAAAAAAGCATACGTGTGAACTACTTTATTTAAATTGGTCATAAAAGAGATTGCATATTACATATCAAATAAAGCATAGAATCAGAAGGAAGGTCTGTGAATTTCATTACAACAGGGTTTAATATTAATATAAGCGTTAAACATTGTATGTATGTAATAAATTAATAAATAAAATTAGAGATTAATTATATATCAATAGATTCATTTTCATTCAAATTTTCATTTGTGTTATGCAAATTATTATATACTTCGAATTAGCAGTTTACAGAAATTAATTATCTATTATTTGGTTTTTACTTTGCCAGCATATCATCCTAAATTGTGCCAGGTGTAAGTAAACATGCGGGTTTATGTGAGCAGATTACAAAAATACTATAATAATATGGTATTACGAAATATAGAAATTTCACTTGAGTTTTTTTATCTATGTGATGATAAAAATATTAAACACAAAATACAAGTACGTGTCGCAAAAATATAAGAAATAATAAACTTCTCAGTACACATAATTTATAGATAAAATCGAAATATTTGTAGAGTTTAAATTACGATAAACAAAATTCAAATGTTAATTTTATTAGGGCTTCCGAAAACAGATGTTAACCCAGAAAAATCAGAAACATTTAGAAAATCAGAAAAGAAACTTAACATGTTTTGCATTTGTAACGGAGTAGTTTCGACTAATATAGTGGAATTGGTGTAAACACGTGCAGATATTGCCGACAGCTTGCATCATGTCAGTGACGCGAAGATGCCTCTCAAAGGTTGATTAATTTACTGTGCTAATAAATTTCTAAATAGTATTTCTACGATAGAATTACATAAATTATTTATTTTAATTATAATCGCACCTATCCAGCCTTCTCGGCGAGGTTGTATACTATCGCGAATCCGGAGGTTTATTCAATATTACTGATAACCTTAACTATGTTTATATTTGGTTTGCATTCTCCAATATTTGTACGTGTTTTATTTTAAATTCATTGGTTAGTTAATAAATACAATTTACTTCCCTTTTACATCTTTTATACAACCCTACTTGCGTATGTATTCCCTTTACATATACTTATCAATAGATTAGTGTGTTCAATCCCCTTAACCCTAGAATGGATATAGAAATCATGCATAACCCCAACGCTCTTTAAAATAACTACTTGCTTTACTATTCAAAGGTTAGTAGTCGTGAATTTATAATTATCCTTCTGTGAGGTGATTTTCTTACACATGGTGTTATTGATCATTGTTCACTTTAAGTAGTTTCAGTAGAGACAGATCAACAGGATAGTGAAGTATCTTTGTATCCACCTAGGCGTCTGCTTTTATATTACTTGTAATTTACAATATAAATGGCGGAGAAAAAGTGAAAGTGTCTGATCTTCACTTGAGAGAGGATGTTCTTTGTTAGCTAGACGAGACCAAACAATATTATAATGACGGTATACTACTGTGGGAAAAAAATAGTAAGACTTTGTTCATAATTTTTAAATGCTTAATTTATTCTTCCAAATCTATTTCATCCCCCTCAAAGTAATCCCCCCTGGCCCCAATACACTTGTGCCAACGTTTCTTCCAAATCTCGAAACAGTTGTTAAAGTCAATTTCAAGAATAGCCTTCAATGCGCGTAGCGATTCACGTTTAATATCTTCAATTGACTCAAAACGGTTTCCCCGGAGCGGTCGTTTGAGTTTGCTGAATAGCCAGAAGTCACACGGAGCTAAATCAGGCGAATACGATGGTTGCGGCACGATATTGGTTGAAAATTTGGCGAAAAACTCACGAAGAATTAATGCAGTATGCGACGGTGCATTATCGTGGTGCAAAAACCAAGAGTTGTCGGCCCATAATTCTGGCCTCTTTTTACGAATAGCATTGCGCAAACGACGCAAACACTCAAATAGTATTCTTTGTTGACAGTTTGGCCGGTCGGAAGGAATTCGGAGTACACCACACCTCGATAATCGAAGAAAATTGTCAACATAACCTTGATTTTTGACTTGCTTTGACGTTGTTTTTTGGGCTTCGGCTCACCTTTGATACGATATTCGGCCGATTGATCGTCTGTTTCCGGGTCATAAGCATAGATCCAAGTCTCATCTCCAGTTAAGATGCCTTTCATTTTGTCTTGATAATTGGAAAGCATTGTTTCACAGACGTCAACGCGACGCTGTTTTTCGAAAAAAATTGAGTGATTTTGGAACAAATAGTGCTTTCACTTTTCTTAGGCCCAAATTATCTTTCAAAATAGTTTTCACTGATCCTTCCGATATTCCAACGATGCCAGTAAGGTCTCTAACTGTTAATCGTCGATTCTCAAGCACCAATTCCTTGATTCTATTGACGCGTTGATTATTAGTTGATGTTGATGGCCGTCCTAGACGTGGTTCGTCATCAACGCGTTCTCGACCCTCTCTGAATAATTTGTACCAATCAAAAACACTTGCTCGCGACAAACAATTATCACCGAAGGCCTTTTGCAACATTCTGAACGTTTCGGCACCAGAAATTTGATTCCGTACACAAAATTTAATGGAACTTCTTTGTTGAATAATTTCACTCATTGTAAAAATCGCCGAATGTACTTTTTGTACTTCAGAAAGACAAGCGTATACTAAACACTAATGATTATTTTGATGTGACATTTGGCACAGATGTCACTGACAGTCATACCAACCAAGAAAAAAAATATTTCGATGAATGGGTTTTCGCGCGAAATTTAAATTAAAAAGTCTTACTATTTTTTGCCCACAGTAATAGACTTTGAAGATGAGATTGAGAATTTATCTGAATATGAAACGGAGTCTTCTTCAAAAGAAAATTCTGGAATGGAAGATAAAGAAATAAGTTGTGGGAAGAATCGATTTAAAAACCTTAGATGCTTTTACTTTAGATCAAGCGAGCATAAATTCCATCATATTATAGAGGACTATCATTAGCTTCGGAAAAATTATTTGGTCGTTTTCGGAAAATCCGGATCTCCAATTATCTCGACCATACGTGGAAGGAAGGCTTCAGAAGAATCTACCAAACGATGTTCATCGAGATATTTATGACATATTATCAATTAGTAGTACCGTATATAATGAAAAACAGCAACTGCCACATTGAAAATAAGAAAAATATTTGAGATGTGTCCACAATCTCGGAATAAAAAATGTAAGGCTTCTTATTGTGTATGTAACAAAAGTGTGTGTAGCGCACATTGGCTCGATATATGTAGAAATTGTAAAAATGCAGTAATATTTTCTTAATGTTTGAATAAAGTTTTTTTTATATTCAATTAAATTATTCTTGTCCTCATTATGATTTAGTTAACTATCCCATCCACGAGTGCGAAAATCATGTATTTGGTCTATGGTTAAATTGTCAGATGTGAGTTTCTAGAAGTTTCCACGCGCACGTAAGCTTTAACTTTTTCTCGCAAAAAAAATGGTGTGTAAACTGGCCTAAAAATCGTTGGCTGAAATTCAGCTAGTGTGTTGGCAGGGTCGTGCGTTGTCTTAGATTTTAATTATTTGGCTAAATTAGCGCTGATAGAGTACCAATTAGAACTGCAATTTTGCAAGATTAAGTAAACATAAGCCTAAACAACTTGTGCACTGACTAAAGAGTGCGGTATCCTACACCAAACACAAACGCCACCGTACTGTCCGTCGTCTATAAGGATGTGCAATTACATCAGAGTCCAATATGACTTATCTTATTTCGGATCGTTTTGGATCAAATTAATGTGAAGTTATTTTGTATTTCAGAACGGTTCAATTCGGAGTAGTATGGATTCATTCGGACTCAGTTCTTATTTCGAAGCGAGCCCTTACTTAAATTATAAGTTTTTCAATGAAAATAGCATTCTTGTCTATCAATAATTAATACTTTCAAATTCATCACTGCTTAATAAATCACAAAAATTAGTGAAAGATAAATCAATTTATATTTAGTTAATTACAACAATTAAAAGCACTTCACGCTAAATATGTACATATGTGTATGTATGTATGTATGTATATTCTTCATACTTCTTTTATAGGGACGTATATACATATATATGTATAAGAAATGATAATGTTTTTTATATTATCTTGAACTGAAAATTCTTAATAAACAATTACATGTACAATATATTATGAATCTAAAGATTTATTTTTGGCAACATATTGATGCCAGAATAGATTTATATGTAGTAATTTTCCCTGGTTATCAATACAACGTAATGAGTTCAGTAATACAAATACGAGGATAGTTTGACAAGTAGTGAGAATGACACATAGGTGGCGCTCTAAATGGTAAAACAAATGCACTGTAATTTAGGTTGCCTATTTATATGTTTACATTTCGATATTTAGATAAATCGGTTGATTAGTTTATTTTTGACAGCTGATTGAAAAAGAAGCAACACGTCGTTTTGTTAAAATGGAAAAAGCAGAGTATCGTGCGGTGATTAAATACTTCGTAATTAAGGGTATGAAAGCTACCGAAATAAAAGATGAGTTACGGGAAACATTAGGTGAATCTGCTCCATCATCCGCCACAATAAGTAGATGGGTAAATGAATTTAAACGTGGTAGAACAAGCTGTGTTGATGAAGCGCGCTCTGGAGCACCCAAAATCGTGACTTCTAAGGAAATGATTATAAAAATCCATAATATTATTACGCAAGATCGACGACTCAAAGTGAGAGAGATAGCAGACATGGTAAACGTTTCAACAGAATGTGTACACCACATTTTAACGAAAGAATTGGGTCTTTCCAAGATTTCGGCAAGATGGGTACCGCGATTGCTTACGACTGATCAAAAGTTCACTCGTTTGCGCATCTCCAATGAGTGCCTGGACCTTTATAAGCGGAATCCGGTTGATTTTTGGAGGCGATTTGTTACTTGCGATGAAACTTGGATACACTACAGTACACCCGAAACTAAACAACAATCGAAACAATGGTTAGAACGTGGTTCTACACCTTCAAAGAAAGCACAAACCACTTTATCGGCAAACAAGGTGATGGCATCAATTTTTTGTGATTCAAAGGGCATTTTGCTCAGTAATTACCTTCAGAAAGGTGCCACAATAAACGGACAATATTATGCAGAACTTCTACAAAAAATAAATGTTGAGATTCGTGCTAAACAGCCAGGAATGGCAAAGAAAAACATTTTGTTTCACCAAGACAACGCTCCGTCGCATACTAGCACAGTTGCGATGTCCAAAATCCACGAGTTGCATTTCCAGTTAGTACCGCATGCGCCTTATTCGCCGGATCCGACTTCCACTTTTTTCCAAAATTGAAAACGGTAGTAAGTGGAAAGAAATTTCCGTCTAACTACGAGCTTATCGTCTTCGTAAATGAGTATTTTGCAAGCCTTCCGGAATCGCATTTTATAGATGGCATATGAGCATTGGAGCACCGTTGGAATAAATGTATTGCTCTTTTAGGAGAATATATTGAAAAATAAAAATTATTTTGTATTTAAAAAATTCGTTTTTCTTTTCCATTCTCACTACTTGTTAAACTACCCTCGTACCTTTGTTTAAACCCAGTAGTATTTGTGTCTTTTAGGTATCAAATATTTTTTTTTTAATATCCAACAGTACATAACCATATTAGGAACAATGAAATAGACAACATGAAAAGAAAACTAAAGTAGATAAATATAAATTTGAAATACAAATTCCAAATATGCCAATAATGCAAAAAATTAGGAAAAAATCGTATTTGAATTCAAACAATTCTGTATTATACAAAGCAATACTAACATTTAATAAACTGCATTAAAGTATAGTTAAATACATCGCAGCTTAAATAAACTTGTTCGTATGCATTAAATATTACAGTAATTGGTGACTTAAGCATAAAAGTCGTGAGTGTTGCCGATATATAAAAAGTTACAATACTTCTTGCTGCTAATCTGGACACACAAAACGTTACTCAACCCAACAAAAAAGACGATTAAGTTAATTTTGAAGCTATTTATATAAAAATGTAAGAAGGAATTAGTGTTTCTAAGAGATTATTGAAAATTTATTCAATAATATATCATGTGGAAATCGTTTGAAAGTGATAAATATATACTCTAAACTACAAAGGTAATACATATTTTGAAGAGATTTCTTATAGGAATCCCCAGTGACGGAAGAAATAATATTCAATATGGGCTACATATGTGATCTGAGAATTAAATTTGACTCTTAAACTTCTGACAAAAACATAACAACCGGGTACCATTAACAATGTAACCAAATGTAATAGAATATTTCTTCTTGAGTAGGTTATTGATAAATAACGGAAAAGTCAGTAGTTCCAAAATAAAACCCTGCGGAGCCTGAGATACGATAATTGTTTGTAATTAAAATAAAAACTATTGTATGCTACAAAAAATTCACGTTTTTATCATTAGAGTTTAAACAACTGAATAAGTACGTTACTGAATTCAAAGAGTTTACGTAACTTGTTGAAGAGTATGCCATGGTCAATACCAACAAAAGCATTTGATAAGTTAGTGTAATTGGCAAACCCCGGCTATCTAAAATCTCAGAGATATATTGCCAGAAATTACATAAATTGATAATGGTAGACTTCTTCTTAACGAAAAACAGTGTTGTACAGAAGATATATGATTTGCGATAAAAAAGTAAACATGTATGTAAATGATTATCTCATATTTTAGCTATATTTGATAGTGTCGGTATCGGTCAATAATTAGCAATATTAGATACAGTGGCGGCTTATAAAAATTGTCAAAATTGTACAAATGCAAGCAAGTTTACAGACAAATAAGAAAGCGCATAACTTCAAAATAAGTTAAATATTGTATATACCTACGAAGACAATATTAGTGTATTAGAACAGTTCTTTAAAATAAAACTCGAAATCTAATGGTCCAGAGGTTATTTTATTTTTTTAATGCATTATAGCAGACAAAACGTACTATAACCATGTGCAGTCACAAGTAAAATACACATACACAAACGCCATCGAAAACAAATATAAGGAAATGTCTTTTTACTCGTAATAAAGAAATACCAACAAAAGATCCTATAATCATATGTAGTTACGAGCAAAATATGCATATACAAACGATATTGAAAACAAATTTAAGAAAACGTCTCTTTATTAGTAATAAAGTAATACAAGCAAAATATTTATCGAGAACAAATTAACTATGAAAATAACTATCAAAAAATATATATAATATACATTAACTACAATAATCGGTGACTAAAATTTTGCTGCTTAATAATTTTTTGGTACGTCATTTGCAAATCAGTGAGATAAGTGGCCACATTATTGTATGCTCATGGATTAAAAAGAATTGTTTTAGGTTATATGGCAGCTATTAAAACTTGCGATAAGTTCATTTTAATTACAATCCAAACTAGATTACCTAAACTAAAGGTTCTACTTTCTTATATTTCTTGATCCCTATTTTTAGTGCCAAATTTGACAATATCTTGGTATTAATTTTATTTACTTAACTTTATTTATAATCGAAAACTAATGCATATTTATCTAATTAAGTATTGCACTGTCCTAAATTCGAACAGAATTTTGCTTCAGAAATTTTTCTCAGATTGTTGACAGTTGACGCGATTTTAATCGATAATAAGGAATAATGTATCTCATTATTTTCATGGTAGAGAAAGTAGTTTTAATATCATGATTTAAAAACACGATATGTGGATTTTTGAGTTGAAAATAAATCACTTCTTAATTCACTATAGCTCCTTAAAAGTTTCTCGCACAAACTCATAAAAAGGAAAACAGTAAGTTCAATTTAATGTCTTCCAGTACTCCACTATAAAATGCTGTAGGATTAATATGAACACGTAATGGACGTTACAACAGCAAACATATTGAACGAAATAGGAATGGTAACGGCAAAGTTTCGATCAATATATAGGAAAAAAATTCACATAAAGAATAACAAATAAAGTATTAAACAAAATTCTTTCTTCTATATTTATCTAAATTTGATATTATATATCAACAATGAATTGATTTTATTTTGCACATGTTTTAATTAACAAATCGATTGCAAATTTGAAAGCATCAGATTTCTTCTTTATTTACAGCAAACGAATTAATTAATAAGAAATTTTCAGTAATATTTAAATAAAACAATAAGTTATTAAAGTATATTCTGATAAAAATATGATATAGTTTCGTATTTTGATTAATTGGCTAATATTTTAATTTCTATATAAAATAAGGATTTTCTTTCCCGCAAACTAAAAGTGGCAAGGACACGTAGTAATTCGAAATTTAGTCATACCACATGTGTATTGTTCTAGCGCCAAGCTTATTCTACCAAGTGGAGGCACTAGAATTTAAGAATAGTTTGTTTTAGAATAGATTCAATAAAAAAAATATACAAATTCGTGAATTTAACTTTTAAAACTTCCCTATCGAATACCTTAAAGTATATTTAAATTCAATTTAATTCCTGTATTCTAGTGAAAAAATCATAAATTTGTTAATACTTTTACGTACATATTTTAATTTAAAGGCTAGCATATTATTCGTGACTTTAAATATTTCTACACCAATTAGAAATCATGCCTAAATAATAATTGAATCACATGAAAAAGTTTCCTTTTAACTATCAGATAATTTTTGAATGTTTTATTGAAAACTATTTAAAAGATTGCAAATTCTATTTTCCTGTACTATTCATTTCTATTATAATTTAATAATTCTAACCTCACTAACTATAAAACAATCTTCCGCATATCTAATACACTCATATCAACAGTTCTTAAACTTTTTATTAGAGCAAAATAATTCGAATAATTATGTGAATATTATATTTCTGTGCATATTTCGAAAAAAAAATTTAATTGTATTAGATTCCTAATTAATAAACGCGTTTAAACAGTTAAATAACAATTTGCTGTGTTTCAACAAAAATTTTTTAATTCCAAGAAAATGTATTCCGTAAGTATAATATTAATGTTTTCTTAAAAACATAAAATCTTTAATTAGAAAGACGATAATTATATAATTTCGCCAATAAAACAGTAACTGACAAACTCCTAAACCTAATCACAAATAAATTTTTGAAATTGTAAATTATTACTTAAATTTGATGTGTCACTTTTCAAAAATTACTTTTGTTGTGCCCCAAATTACCGAACTGTATTGAATATTATATAAAACTAAATTGACTTACCCCCCGATGAAGCACGCATAACCTCAAAAGGACGTTTTGATTCTCGTGCATATATATATATATATATATATATATATATATATATATATATATAACATACATATATACATGGTGTGGTACTAGCAAAGTGTGCGATTTTGGCACAGTTGTCGTGTATCATGAGGCAGAATTGCCGTTGTGGACGTCTCGACCTCAACACAAGTAACTGAGACGTGGTGGTAAGCCGGCGTCCGCCACACCCCAATATTGTATACGGCGCCGGCGTCGTTTCCCCCACTTTACTACCATACTGGCCCAAACCAAACCCCGAAAACATACCGAACCTTGTGTTCGAAATATACTTTGCAAGAGTCCGGAGGAACTTGTGGTGGGGGAAATTAGGATAAAATCTCATTAGAGACTGTTTTAAATCGAGTAAATATAAACCGGAACATGTTTATGGGTTTAAAAATTGAAGATAATTATAATTTCGTATTTGTATGCCCTAACGTAATCCACCCCTTCAACATTGTCATCACCACTACCATCGTGTATGTTAGGGATGATTGACATATTGAAATTAATTATCACTTGTCTATTTTGAAATCTAAGAGCTCTCATACGTAAATGAACATTCTACGATAATAAATTTAGGCCTAACTGGTTAAATTATAATTGATATAACTTTGCTCTTCCGGAATCAAATTTTCAAAGTTGTCTAAATTATAATTTTAGTCTTTTGTAAACATCTTTCACAGAGCTAAATCTTTATCTCAGATCTAAATCAAAAATATTAAAACTATTTCTTCTATTATTTCCGCTATTAAAAATGTTTAATTCATACTGTATCAAAATTTACTATAGTGTTTAGGTTAATATTAAATGGATACAATTTCATATTTACTTATTTCAACAGTAAGACAAATTCTACAAATACTTTCTTAAATAAATTTATTACAATAGTCCTAATTTATGAAATAACGTAATTAAATTATGAATTAACTTTTATATTTAAGGCAGTGCACTTAAAAGACTTCTCATGCTCTTTTACCCCGCTAAGGAAAGGGCAAAAGAAACTGTAAATAATATATTCCAAACATGTTCATCGTAATTTTTGCTGCTGTGTATTTTAAAAATATTATATCAACCATCTTAAGTGTTCACTTTATTGTACTCTTTACCCATTATGATCTGTGACTTAGTTCAACTAAACCAATCTATAATATTGCCAAATTATATTTATGGATTTGATATAAATAGTATCTGACTTTCTAATAACAGTAAAAAGCCATTAATAAATAGATTTCTAAATATAGAATTTCCTTGTATTTATATCGCGAAAAGATATATATATATATATATATATATATATATATATATACATATACACAGTGCTAAAGATTATTTTGCGAATAGTTTTTTTTATAATCGTGTGTCAATGTTCTTGCTGATTAACAAGAGAAGTAGCTTCATAGAGTTTCTTAAGTAGAATGGAATTGGTAATTGGTAGTAACGATTTAGTGCATTCATTTATATATATATATATATATATATATATTTGGTATAATTTTATAGGGATGCATTTTATTTTCTTTTAATGTGCGAGTAATCGATGAATGGGCAATTTTGACATTAGCATGACCGTGACATTGAAAATAAAATATGTTCGGATCACATGCTTGTCTAAAAAATACTTCTCCTAGAAGAATGCGGGTTTTCTTCAAACTCAAGCACAATATCCAGTTTGGTACCATTACTTACTGCATTCGCAGCTGCTTTTTTTATTTGTCTTACATGTCCAAACTCGCGAAATTGCTTTTCTATTTTACTAATTGTTCCTTGGGATATAGGCGGCAAATTAGGAAATTTCTCATGAAACAAGTGAGCAACTTCCATTTGTGCCCGTGTGTTATCTCCATAACCAATCATCTGCAGAATTGTTATTTTGTGCATTTCTGTTAAATGAACCATTTTGCTGAAATGTAGTTAACGAAATTCAAACAGTTATGACACTGACAACACTATAACACTGACAACACTTTGCAAAGGCA
Source organism: Dermolepida albohirtum (assembly GCA_031893035.1). Classification (NCBI taxonomy): domain Eukaryota; kingdom Metazoa; phylum Arthropoda; class Insecta; order Coleoptera; family Scarabaeidae; genus Dermolepida; species Dermolepida albohirtum. The sequence continues at coordinate 368,862 of JAVIWB010004509.1, read as the reverse complement.
AGGTATTTTAAAACGAAGTACAAGTATAATTAAAGATTTTCACTTAATAGTTTGGTAAACAAACTATTATGTGTAAATCTTATTTTAATTGTAAACAAAATTATTAATCTGAAAACATTTAATATTTTCGAAACAGTCGAAGATAGGTATAGGACATTGTACATGAAATATGTCTGGAAGTTTCTAAAGAATCCAAAAATTTAATATTTGATAGGGTGTTGCATTTAAAATAATAAAGTTGGTATTTACCACTTTCACAATCAGAACTAAAATTTCGAAGGAATTTCTGAAGAAAAAACGTTTTCAACAGTCAAACGTAAAGCAAAGTGGAATCTCGGAATGAGATTTTCATGTAATATATACAGTCATGAAAACAATGACAACTTGTAATAATAATAATTACAACAAAACAAATTCTTCATCACATACAAACAGTAGAAATAAGTCCACGTATACACTCATAAAGTAATTTATATTCGCCATTTTATCAAAGCAGTCGCAGGTATGACAACCACTGTTAAATTGGCTCACAAAATATCATAAATCCTATAGTGCTGTTTTGTGATATACAATAAAGCCATGCAATATATAACATAAGCCATGTACAATCCAAGCAAACACATAGATAGGTGGGTTGAGTGAAAAGTTGCGAAGTAGGAAGAAAAGAAAAAAGTGAAATCTTAATAATAATAATAAGTATTTTTAGCAATGTAGCGATAAACCTTACGTCAGTATCTTCTTCTTTGTAGACATATTTCTTCAGGCTTGTCTTTTATAAGTTCAAAATCATATGAAGACACATTGTTTTCGTATATGAAACATGCGCGAAGCTTCAGCTGATGTACCTCAGAAGATCACACCATACCTAATACAAGAATACACATATGCATAATAAATACTCAGTAACGTATCAACATTCACGGTTGACATAAATGCACACATGACATAATTAAAAGAAGAAATTTTTCTAGCCAGGCCGTTTCTTTTTAGTTGTTAAATTCATAGTGGTACTACTTTTGTAAATTATTTGTAATGAGGCCTTTTAAAGTAATCAAAATTCAGTAAATTTGTTTCTCATTGCATTAACCTTACTATCTAAGTAGCCTTTGTTTATTTTTATCTCTTCTGAACAATTTGCCATTCTCAGATAATATTGTCATATGATTTGAGATTTTTGGTAAGTCGCCAATATAGATCACAAACAATGGTGGTCCAAAAACGGAGCCCTGAGGGATATCATTTCTGTCCATTAACCATCGAGAAAAAAATGTCATGTTCCCCACTAGTGCTACTTGCTACTGTTCTTTGCAGCGTATTCTTAAGGTACCCTTTTACAAACTTAAATACACCGTTTACACCAACATGTTCCAGTTTCAAGTATAGCTTATCATAATTAATGCAGTCGAAGGCACGCTTCAAATTCATAGGAACTCTCAATGTGGCGTAATCTATATTAAGTCCGCCCAAGATTTGGTCCAAAAAATGATATAGTACCTAGCAATTATTTTTAAAAGTCAAGTAGTGTCAACTTCGATAAGTATTCAGATCTGATGGTGTTAATATTTACGGATTAAGAAATGAGTGATTTCAAACAAAGACATAGAAAATAATCCAAAATTTGATATCTCTTGAAATAGAAACATGAAGCAATAAAGAAAATTAAGGATTCGAACTATTTTCCAAAAGTGACGGAATTTTGGAATATCGCAGAGATCCTCCAACGAAGCGAAACAAGGCAGTAGGCACATAAACGGCTCCTACCCCAAAACACAACAATAAAATATATGCGCTTATATTATCAAAATAAGTCATAATCACATCCTTGCATTATCAATACTTACTAAAAAAAATATAAATTATCTAAGTTTGTTGAGTAGAGATTTATCACGAGGATGGTTTGATAACTACGTTGTCTAAGAAAGGAAACGCAATTTTTTGGACAAGACAACATGTTATTTTTCAATATAGCGTCCTGCTCGTTGAACGCATTTATTTTAACGAAACTTCGAATTAGTAATGCCTTCACTGTAGCTCGATGAATCCAAGTTCTCGAAATAGCTATTTAGAACAGGGGTACACTTGACGAAAATATCTTTCTGTCGAACAATTATTCAATCTTGCAAGTAAATGATAATCACTGCGAGCCAAATCTGGAGATGAAAGCGCAGTAAATTCTAAAACAATATCAATTCATGAACTTTGGCTAGGGCGTTCGAGTATTGTTTCATTTCCACTTCTTCTGATAAAATCTTGTCCACGCTGTCGCTTGAGATATATTTGCTATCTCAAGCGCTTTTACTCGATAGTTATCCAATACGGTACGGTGGACTCTTACAATCATATTCGTAGAAGCCGTTTTAGGACGTTTGCTGCAGAATTCATTCTTTGCCCACATTTAAATTCAAAAACCCAGTGTTCAAGCAAGAACGTACGTTCTCAATGCGTTGAGAGGAATCTAACAGTGTCTAAATCAACTCTGCTGTATATATATATATATATATATATATATATATATATATATATGTAATTATTAAATAATAGTTTATAAGTAGCCTATTAAGTTTTGCATAAGAGAATGTAGAGGGTGCCATTAACCAAATTTCAGTACTAAAAATTAACCACCATCTTTGATTAACCGAAATCCAAAACTTCAGTGCTATATGTGTAGTGTTGTAGCTATAACGAACTGTCAAAGTTGATAAGTTAGTTGAAAAATGGAATTAAACCAAGAACATGTAATTTTTTATAATTTTTAAAGACAATTGTCAACAAGAATCGAGTTGGTTTCTGACAATGTTAGTTGAAAAATGGAATTAAACCAAGAACATTTTCGCGGAATAATTTTTGATTGAAGTATTATTGGAGAAAAATCTCACTTCAAAAAATTTTGCATTAAGAATTGTGTGTAAAAAATTAGTTTCCCGTTGGATACTGCATCTGTTGAAAGAACAGAGAGCAGCTAGGGTGGTGTCAAAAAACTCTACATCGCTTCAACGTCGGAAACTCTAAAAACCTGTTCAATATTGTCAGTGGTGATGAATCTTGAATTTACTTATACGAGCCAGAAAATAAACGTCAGTCGTCTGTTTGGGTGTTCCAGGGTGAAGAAAGGCCGACAATAGTCATTCGTTCTCGAAGTGTCTCCAAAAAGATGGTTGCGACATTTGTCTCGAAAACAGATCATGTACCAACAGTTCCTCTGCAAGATTAAAGAACTGCTTCTGCCTATTACTATACAGCCATCTGTTTGTTGAGCTTCGAAAAACGACGAATTATCCTCCATCAAGATAATGCAAGTTCGCACACAGCACACAAGACAGTTGAATTTTTAACGCAACAAAACGTCGAATTGTTCTTTACCTTTCCGAAAATCAAGAACGTACTCCGTGGTCAAAGGTTTCAGTCGTCAAAAGGAGCAGTCGATGCCTGCAAAAATACAATATTGCTTGTACCAACAAACTAGTGGAACAACTGCTTCCAATGCAACAATGAAGACAACCTACATATGAATAGTTAATTTAGAAATATAAAACATACTCTTTTCAGCACACAGGGTAATTCCAAAATCGCTGGTTTACTGTGTAAGAGGATTCGGATTCAATACAGTATTCCACACAGTACTCTTCGTCAGTTCGCTGATGTTCTTTAAACAAGCACATCTTTCTTAAAATACTGCGCATTTTCGTTGTTTTATATAGGCAGAACACTGAAGTCCTTTCTTGTAGTGCAACTCCAACTTTTGTGCATAATATTTTTCTATCTCACGGATTTTTGCCTTTTAATTTCTAATATTCTCTCGTATATATTGTTATTTCAGTGTTTGTAAATGAAGAATGACTGCTTTCTAGTCATTGTGTTCGTTAAAGTAGGTGGTTTAGTTGAGTCGCTTCAACTGTTTCGGAGAGAAATGATGTTTCCGTTTTCATTATATGTTGTTTTATTTTTTAGTAATGCCAACGATTTACCAAAGAAAGGGTAACCTCAAGCAACAATGAATACTATAAAAAATCAAGTCATGCGGGTTAATGAGGCTGCGAGACAATTTCTTATACTTCAGTCTACTTGATTGATGAAGATAGCGAATTAAAACTAATAATTTTAAGAAATTAACATATCAATATACGAAACATGAAACTTCTAAACTTGTAACGTTAAGACTTCTGGACGGCCAGGTATGAATTTTTAATATTAAAATTGTAATGCACACGACGCCACGCTTGTCGTTTACATGCGCTGGATATCTGTCACAATTTTCAAATTGTTCCCGTAATCCATGTAATATAAAAACCGATTTTTGACAGAAATTTCATTGACTGACAGTTTACCCTATCCTTTCTCCGATTCTCCGTCTCCAAAGCGCCGAATTGCACTTGAGGTGGTTGCCCTAGTTTGACATATTACACGGTTGAAGGGCGAGAGTGCATTTGAGGTGCTCACCTTCTTCATGTTCCATTTCTCCGTCTCCAAAGCGCTGGGTCGCACTTAAAGTGTCCGTCTTTAATGGACAAATTCTGCAACGAAAGGACGGGAGCGCACTTGAAGTGCTCACCCTCTTCGGACCCAGATCTTCTCTTCCAGTGCCTCCATACCAAGACCAAGAGGCTTTAATTGTCCTCTCTTATATTTGTGTATTTATTCATGTATATATATATTTTGTTACTATTCATGTTAATTTTGTCTTGCACCGCTGACAGTGGAGTTTGCACTGGGTAATCTTCATGCACTCCACAATATCCAGCCCGCCGTTTCCCTGTCCCCATATGTAACATAAGGAAAATAAGTATTGAATATATGAAAGACATCAGAGCTGGCCGTTCAAAACTTAGCAATAAATATTGAAATTAAATATGCTAATTGTATGTATTTATTTTTTTTAAATAATACGAGCAACAGACGCTGTCTTCAACGTGTCTGCAAATTCCGCTGAGAAGTTTTCCGCTAAATGAAAGCATTGCAAGTTAGTGGGTTTCTTTTTTGTTTTATTTTAAGAGAAGGATTAGGACAACTTAAAATGGGGATATCGTCTGAGATATCTTTTAAATGCGATAACTTGATTGTAATACGAATTGTAAATAATAATAAAGTTATGGTGAAAAAAGAGAGAAATGTTATTTCTCTTGATTAGTTTAAACCATGTTTAATGCGCAATGAACGATAACATGCTAGTTTCCGAGATATCTGTTATTGTAATATCAAGTGTAATTAATTTTTAAGACATGGTGAAAAGGAGAGAAGTATTTCTTTTGATGTAAATGTAAATCACACTCAATACACAATAAGCGAGAGCATGCTGGTTTCATGCAAATAAAATCTGTTAAATTTAAAACTGAAGTAATACGATTGTTTTTTGTGATATATAAAATACTATTAAATGACTTTTTATTTTCCTTTTGACGATACGATATTTGCGTTTATATTATACTGTTTTAATGTGTAAGTAATAAAGTATTGGTTTCCTTATAATCAATGTGTTTTATACTTACTCTACTCTCACATAGTTCATTGAATACACCAGAAACATGAGCAAATAAAAAATTTTGTTTTAAATCCGAAAATACAAACTTAAACTTAAGTGCGTTTGTAAATAGATTACTTGCTAAGAGTATTAATTTTAAACCGACATGTTTTCTTTTTCTTTTCACAACACCTGGCAAATACGAACAAGGATTTTCCCCATAGAATAATAGTTGTCACATAGCAATTACTGTTATAACGCACGTGAATGACGGTTCTGAAAGCTGTCAACGTTAGACGCATTCTGAAAGTACCAACTGATTCGTTCTTCAGTATGGAACAGTAATACCAACTCCGTATTACGTATGAGTTATTTTCAACTTTTAAACAATTAAAGAACTCACAGATAAAGAAAGAAAAGCAAAATTAAATAAACATAAGTAAACAAATAGGTAGTTTAAGTCGTTATAACGCCCTTTAGGATAAGGACGCGTAGTTACTCTTAGTGTAACTGATTCTGAGCTATGGGATAGAAGCAAACGCCTGCTGGGCGTCCTCAGCGCCAACTTTAGCTAGAAGATAACCAACCACATAAGAAACTTCTGAAGGGTATTGGTAACAATTTTGATCTGAAAATATAGAGAAACACTGAAAGCGAAGAAGAAAGATGAACAGATAAAAAAAGGAAACCAAATAATTAAAAACGAAATAGGCAGAAAAGCTATAAAGAAATTAAATAAATTTTATTTCTCTTCTTCTTTCCAAGATTCCGGTGATGACTTAGAAGAAGAGGATGACCTTGAATGGTCAGGCTACGGATAAAAAAATCCAAAATACTCGAAAAGAATAATTAGATTCAATGCACGCGCTATTTTTTCTAGTTTATAAATACTGCAAAATTAGTTAAAGTTTGTGGCGATCCTTGATTGTGTATACTGTAATTTACGTCTTGACTGAAATTGTCGGTATTCAAGTAGCAGTATATTCATACAAAATTATGTATAAATCTTTGAGTGGGCGTAAGTGAGTATAAGACGACAATGAAATATCAACAAGTACACAAACGAGGATTACCCTGAAGAAAAAAATAATAAAATATCCTCAAAAATACTTAAATTTTGGGATTACCAGCGCTGAAGTAAATGAAGAAGAGAGGCTCTTGTGTATCACTTGCTCAAAGATTCTGGTAACGGATAGCATGAAACCTACTAAACATAAACGACATTTGGTAACGCTTCATAGTGAGTACGTTAATAAACCACGAAAATTCATCTAATTAAAATTAAAATCATGTGAACAGCAAAAATTATTTTTTAAAAAAGCTTTATCTGTGAATGAAAAAGCTTTGCTTACCTCTTAAAAGTTTCATATAAAATAGACTGCTGAAAAAGATCTTACATTATTGGTAAAAAACTAATTCCGCCAGCTATGATTTTGATTGCAAAAACTAGGTTTGGAGATAATGTTTCCAAAAAATTGTAGCCCATACCTCTTTCAAATGATACTACTGCTTTTCGGGAAATTGCGTAACAAATATTTTCAATTCAGCTTGATGGGGTAATAGATAGCAATAAAGAAGTTCATTTAATTGCCTACGTTTGATATAGTAATGATATGTCAGCAGTAAAAAATAACTTTTCTGCAAGCCAATAGAACTCAAAACCACACCACTTGTATTATCGTATTTTATATATTGTATTACATGATCTTGTAAACGAGGCTGACAGAGTGTAAAAATTGCACCCAAATAGGCACCGATGGCACTCGTACAATGTCTTGAAGGCACCAAAGTTTGTTGCAAGTACTTATGAAGCAAAAATCTCCACAGTGTGTCTGAACGCATTGTATGATTTGTTCTGGCTTTCGAAGAAATGAGTCGTAATCTGAACATTGTGTTTACGATGGTTGTAACCGTAGTAAATTATATCAAAACGAGACCCGCTAAATTAAGAATCTTTCCTGCACTTTGTATAGACATGGACGCAATACATTCTGCTTTACGGTTTTATAGCGAGGCAAGGTTATCACGGGGGAAAGTTTTGCGATTGTTTATGAATTAAGACAAAATCCTCATTTTTCTAGAAGGAGAAAACAGACTAGAAGATGGGAATTTCGAGATGATTTATTGGTGATGAAATTGAGCTACTTGGTCGACATATTCGGGAAATTAAATACATAGAATCTTCGACTGTAACGAGTAAACGCACATATGTTGGATAAAATTGGAATTGGAATTTGTGGAGCAGAAATATAGAGCGAAAAGACCTAGAAATATTTGCAAATTTGGATGAATTTGCTTAGAAGGTCAAAGAGCAATATATCAAATTTGTTTTTTTTTATTAAAATACATTTAGCTATACTGATAAATAACTTTAAAAAGTGTTTTTCCACTGACGGGAACTTCATAGCAAGTTGCAAGTGTAGTAGGGACCTTTTCAAAATAGTCCTACAGATCTGCCAAAGAAGAAATCTTCATAGATTTCACGGTAAGTGATGAAATCAAAAGACAATTTACTGATAAATCGCTATTTGAATTTTGGGCAGGGATGGATAACGAATTTTCTGAAGTGAAAAGAAGACTATTTCGTATACTATTATCATCTTCAATATCCTGCCTTTGTGAAAGTTGATTTTCTACTGTGACCACTTTTAAGACAAAATATAGGTCTCAAAAGAAAGGACTCAGTGTGTCAATTTTAAATATTAAATCTTCTTCCGAGAAACTTAGCTCTGCAAGGCAAGTCCAACTAAGTCACTGACAATTATTAAACTTGTTTGCAATTTATATCAGAATGTATTTCATTGCTTATTAGTTGATATTTATTCTTATTTTTGCGATATGCTCGTGGCATATTTAGTGTTATCGCGTCTCCTTAGGGAGCCACGCCCCACGGTTTGAGAATTAGTGTGCTAAACGAAGACGTTCAAAAAAATAGGTCTGCTGTTACTATTGTCAACTTTGTTGTTACAGCAAAATGTTATTTATGGTACGCACACAAATCGTAGGTATTTTCAAATATTCGTAGTTATAATCATGCAGTTTATTTAATTGCAGAGCAATATATTACCTTAAATTCTGTGTTACATGAAATTGATATTTTTGATAGTAGTAGACCATCCTTAAGGAAATTGTCACATAACATTTATTTTCAACATAAAAATGACGATCTACAAAGAGGGTTAATGGAGTTGTCATATATTGTATTAGAAAGTGTCGTTATCGGAATATATACGTTTGAAGGAATCTTCAAAGTAACTATTCATAACTACTGCACTGAAACTGAGTTTCAGTGCAGTAGTTCAGTGCAGTTCAGTTGATATGGACCGTGAGATTACTAAAGAATACACTATACATCTTGGCGCAGACAGCGAAGGTGAAAATGGAATTGATTCATCGTCGGACAAAGATTACAATTTTTCATTTACCTTTTCCATTTTAATATTTCTAACTACTGTAACCAAATATTTTCGTGTAATATAATACACTTTTATTAAATATCATATTTATGCCTAAGAGTAGAGTTAACTTCTTTCATTTTAATAAAATAACGACAGTGCAGTGCAATGTATCGTATATTTACGATAATTATATTTTTCTTCAGTATTATTTACATAATAGCATTACATGGTTGTTGTTGGTATTTACTTTCATTTTAAGTTTTACAATTTCCAGTGTATGTGTTTACTAATTCTTATATTTTTCACGATGAAAACAATATCGTTTGAATATAGGAATAGACTTTGATGGGAATAAAATTCTTATACCCAATATAATAAATAGCCAAGTACGTTTACCTATACTTTTGCTATTATCTTATTGATTAATTGCAGGTTTTTATATCTTCTCTATTATTAAAAAGTTCTTCATTTTTCGGCACCTTTTACACGTGTGTATGTATTTGTAATCCAACTTCTGTAACACATTGCCCTGCAGTTGTCATATTCCTTGTGATCGGTATTTTTAAGCATTACTAGAACTAAGTTTCAACTAAACATTTACGAATTATTTCAATGTTTCTTTACATATTATATGCGACCATGGTTTCCTTTCTTTTCTAACCACTTCTACGTTTCTGGTTAAATGTTACTTTCGTCCCTACTTTTCAAAATTTGATGTTCGTTATGCTTTCTTTATTTCTTTTATTCCGATTACTTATTTCTTTCTCCTACAATTTTTTTTTCAACCTATGACGTTTCTGACAAGATTTTTCTTTAAATGGTCTGTATTCTAAAAACTTCGGTTTTCTTCACAAATATGTCGCTATTTTTGTTTTTATTTCCTTTCGCTTTTTTTCCTATTACTTAGACCCAAACTTAGTAATGTCCCTTTGCTATTTTTTAGCCAGTACATTTCCAAATATGCACCTATATCTCGTCCTCAATCTCTATCTATCTTCTCTCTAATCTCGTTTTCCTGCTGGCATTTCTTTTTGTCGCTCCTCCGGTTTCATTCATCTACCAATTGGCATAATAATTAAATTTTCCATTGTTTAACAAAACTGACAATACTAAGTGTACTTAACTGTTCTACTTTTCCACACTTTCAACATAAAGGGGACGAATTATAAATTTTTCTCTTTCTTACCAGATAAAGAAATGAATGGCGATACCTTGAAGATGTAATCCTAATATAAATTATCAATTCCAGGTCTTTAGCATATATTGCCCTTTACATACTAATTGTAAATTGTAAGTATATAAAGCGTCTTTCGACTGTTTAATGAAAGTATTGTCATAATCCGTAATAATTCTCGATTTATTAATTGTAACTCCATGGAAGCACAAAGAATTCATTGTTTGTATATTTGCCATTTGAAGAAGATAATAATTATTTTTTATACCGCTATATTTCATTTGTATGTTTTAAAATAATAATAATAATAAAAAGGCTTGCATTAATTTACTACTTTTATAGTCCAAGCTCATACCCATAGATATGTAGGTTGAGTAAAAGTTTCACTGTGTTAGGCCGAGGAAGTGCCAGAAACATTTATTAATATAATATTAAATATAAATATTACTTGATCACTGAAGGTTGATATATAACCCCTTGCCACATTAATTTTCGTATTCTGTATACTACGGCAAAAAATACCCGTACGAAAACAAACTCCGTAGGGGTATTTTTCGCTGCAGTTTTCCAGGTGCGACACTTTTTAATTATCTGCTGATGATGACAACTTAGTTGTCGAAATACACGTATACAGAATACGAAAATTAATGTGGCAAGGGGTTATATATCAAACTTCAGTGATTAAGTGAATCAACCACAGGCTCCATGAAAATTACCTCCATAAATATTACTAATATTTTCTGAAGTTATTTTGTACAAAATATCTAAATCAATAAGTTCTAATACAACATTTACATGCTGTATTTATTACAACAAATATTTAAATTACATTCATGCATTTCTTGTTACTTCCTTCAACAGCCTTCAGTATTAATTGATTTTTATTTCAAAACTATTTTTAATACATAATCGTGACATAATACCAGTTATTATTACTTTAATATTTTCACAGTAAATTTCGACAAGGATTTCCAACTGATCATTTCCATTTTAGCCAGTAACGAACATTAGCATTAAAAGTTTAGCAATTTGTGTGCATAATGCACGCTAAATCTAATCCGTAAGCAGATAATTATCACAGGCAAATTAAAGTTCAGAATATCGATATAGAAGACATCCTAACAGAGCGGCAAATAACATAAACACCAAATATACGAGCACATATTTATAGTAAACATTGTCGGATCGCAATCACAGAAACTGTTTCCATTGATGTTTCCGAGAATCTTTAGAACGACGACAACGTCGACTAGGATTATCCTGTTGCGCTGCTCACACTTGTTGCCGAGGAAACGACTCTCGCTTACTTCCGTCGGTATTCGATGTTTTACGGAAATATTCTGGATGCTTTATTGCAATTTACTAAATTTAGACGACGACATTTAAAATTGAAAAATTTATATTGCTTATGATACGTAACTATGTTTGTAGAACTTCTAAATGTTTTCGTTGTAAATAAATATTAATTTCACACAGTTTTGTCGTTGCGGTATTGTTATATGTTATACTCTTTTTAATTATTTTTCCCAAGATCTTCAAAATACTGCACCTTGTTGCGACAGGTTCTTCATCCGAAAGGAACCTCTTTCTGGCCAGGAGAAGCTAGAATGAGAAATATGTCAATTGGAACTAAATCTAGAGAACAGAGTGAGTTAGGCATAAATTGATATCTCAACTGATTCAAATTTTCGTGATGAGAAAAATACCTTTTATAGGCTATTCCATGCCATTTTTTAGAAATTACTTTCTTCGATCTGTCTAGTAGAGCAGCAGAGAGAAGTTGATTAATATTTTGGGCTTTTGCAAAATAGTCTATGAGAAAATTATCCCATTCGAATCCCCAAAATCGCAGTCATTTTCCTTTCCGGTAATGGAAATACCTTAGTTTCTTGCTTATGCTATTTTTGTAATGAAGTTTTTCAAGATCTTCAGAACACGTTCCATTTCTGCAGTAAGTTCTTTATCTAACCGAAATTTCTTTCCAACAAAGAAAGTTTTGGTGGATTTTTAAGTTTGATAAATAAGCAAAACTCATTTGACTAGCTCTAAACAAATAGAGTGGCTGAGAAATGAAATTTCAATCGACCGAGCAATCCCAGATTATTTTTCAGAAATTGCTTCTTCAATTTGTCTAGTAGAGTCGCATAATAAAATACGCTAATCGTCTGATTCTTAGCAAGATAATTTAAAAGCTTATTCGTTTCAATCACAAAAAAAAATCATAGCAGAAATGTGTCACTATTGAGTTTACCGTTTGATTCAGGAACATAGTGGCGAAGCCAGGTATTATCAATCGTAACAAATCTTCTCTATTAATCAGAATGACTCTTGAACAAATGTCGTTTAAATTTTACATTTTTTCATATTTTTAAAGTAATTCAAGATCGCAGCATATACTTTGCTTACAGATTGGACATGTTCAACTCTACTTGTTCTTCAAAGTCAATTTTTCGTTGTTGTAGATTTTAATGGTTTTGATCATACACCATCTTCGGTATTCATATCACCATAATTAAATTTCACGATCTGGTCACAAACCGTGACTTAGAAAGAACTTTTTATCAAAAGTTTATTGCGTATTAGCCAAAATCTGGGATATTTTGTCTTTTACATTGAATTGCGCAACTAATTTCAAGTTTATACATATTAATATTTTCCATTTAGACACTTTTTTCACATTGCTGTAACTTTCAAATTAAAAATAGAATATCAAATTATTTGTGGAAGATTTCTAAAAGATTTAACCAAATATACCGTCAGTAATGTTGCTAATATATGAATTCAGTCAAGATTATTTAATTACTCAAATAAAAATGGAAATTGAAGTCTAATGGCGATAATATTTTGGAATAGAGTACGAATATTTCAATTCGAAGTAAAGTGCCCAAAATAAAAGAAAGGATTGTAAGGTTTCAGTGTTAATAGGACGTGCATGTATTAACAACCAGATAAAAATGATATCTATAGAACGCTTGTTATAGATTAGAGAACAATTGGAAACTTACTATATGTTTTAAAATGAAAGATTTAATATCTGAAGGTGTGATATCGAACCAAAAGTTGATCGATTAGCATTATCGTTCTTATAGTGTTTCTTAAATATCTACCTACATATGCTTATTTGGAATTTTCCTGAAAGCAGGGGTAAACTGTGCTAAATGAACAAATGTCTTATAGTCTATTTATCAATTAATGTCAAAAAGACAAAAGTAATAATTTCCACATAAAAAGTATCAAAATTTATAACAAATAGTATAAGGTAACAGAAATTTTGTTAAAAATTGAATCTACAAAGGATACTAGGAAAGTTTTGCAATATGACGCAACAATGAATCGCAGGAAGCTGCTTGTTGCTGCATGTTGAGACATATTCATACGTGTCTAGTAGCCGCCACGCCATGTCGATGGGCTTAGTTATTCATTAGCAGTGAGAGTGTAAATTGCTTGCGATGGTATCGTGGTCACGAAATAAGATAGGGGCAGTTTTGCGTTATAATTTCGTGCGTGGTTTAAACATAGACCAGTGCTTCGAAGAAATGACTCTTGCACTAGGTGATGTTTGTCCACATTGCAGAACGATATTCAGGCGGTATAGAGAATTCCACAGGGGAAATTTAACTATGGAGGACGCTGAGAGACTGGGAAGGCCACGAACGTTAGTTGCAGAGGAAAACGTTACTACTGTGAGGAAAATGCCTGGCGAGGGCAAGCGAGTGACCTACCAACAGATAGAGGCTACTTCAGGACTAAATGACCAGCAATTCGTTCGTTTCTGCATGATCATTTTCACGTGAAGAAACTTTGTTCTCTCTGGGTGCCGCATCGACTGACTGAAGAGCAGATGACACAACGTGTGACTTGGTGCCGGGAAAAGTTTAATAAGCGACAATCTCGGTATGTGGACAACATTGTGACAGGTGACGAGACTTTGTTGTACTATTCTGCCGGCCAAAGCTCAAAACAAAGTTTGTTTCTTTGACGATGAGGATACACCCGTAGATGTCAGAAAATCCCGATCTGTAAAGAAGAAAATGATAACTGTATTTTTCATATCGAGTGGTTTTGTGGAACGCGTCATTTTGGACACACAGAAGACAGCCACAGCGAAGTGGAATACTGAACAGAGCCTGCCTAAAGTCATTCGATCTATGAAGAACCTGCTGCCAAAGTCAAGAATGGACACCTGGTTCCTCTATCACGATAATACTCTAGCTCACCGCGTCAAAACCTGCACCAAATATTTAACCACGGCAGGATTGAAACTTCTCGAGCACCCTTCCTACAGTCCAGATCTTGCTCCCTGCGACTTTGCACTGTTCCCGCATGAGAAAATGAAGGTTAAAAGGAGGCGGCTTTCCAGTGAATAGGACCTTCTGTGGGCTTAGGACTGCGAATGTGCTTTACTCCCTAATGAAACTTGGTAGAACTGGTTTAAAGATTGGCTTCGGAGGATGGAGAGGTGTATTGAGTGTAGAGGAAATTACTTTGAAAAAATTAAATAAACGAAGCTGTATTGCAGAACTTTCCTAGTATCCTTTGTAGATACTCTCTAATCGAGCCTAAATGGCATATATGTGGAACACTAAAATTTAGTGCTTCTGTGGATTAAGTAAAGTGGTTCGCTTTTTTCCGTGTTGTTTTTCTTTGAGCGCATGTTCGAACATGTTCCTATTGTAGACTACATAGATTTATTACTTATTTGAATACTAAAATTATTGACAAAATATTCACTACTTTTTGCAGTGCATTTGTTATTATGGTTCCAGAAATTTCGTAAGTTTTGAAGTGCCTAAAAATTCAAGTCCCTATTTGGAATCATTTGTTTAAGGAGTTTCCTAAATTTTTAATGAAGACATGAATATTGTAAGTTAGGTTCAGATTATTTATCAATATTTATTTAAGTCAACTACTAGTAATCCAACACTATAGTAACTCAATTTGCACCAGTGGATTTATTTATTTCTTACTATCTAGTGTACAAATCAAACGAAACTTCAGAAAATATTCATTTTTATTTCTAAATACATAATCACCAGGGTCGTTTATTGTAATTTGTGTGTACAAGGAAAACACACGTTTACTATTCTCCATGCAATTTATTTTAAATAGACTGTCGACTTGTATTTTACTCTGGAAAACAAGTGTACGTACCCTCATCGGTGACGTCGTACGCATAAATAAATTTAAACGAGCGAAATATGCAAATGGTGAACTTCTTTCGATAAATAATCAGGACTTGTCAGGGCGATGGTTATGCCTCAGCGCTTTTATTGACAACAGTGTCAAAAACATTGTAATTGAACTAGAGAGAGAGTGAGACAAAGAAAGTCGAGAGGAAGACAGAGCCAGAAGTAAAGAAAAGAAAGTTTTGAATTAACAAGACTGCTACGTAAATTTCTTTAGATGGTTGGTGTGTGGTGGCTTGTTAATATTTTATCCCCCTACGTGCACAATTTTAATAAGAAATATAGAAAATATTCATATTCAATGAATTAGATTTTCCCGAAGTAGTATGCAGCTATCTACGAAATAACGACAATAGAAATCGAAATCAAAATTGTTATATTTATGGACGCTATATATGCATTTTAATAGATGTGATATTATTTTTTATGACCATTACTCAAAGTATTATATTTTTCTCCATATCAATTACTGTTTGCAAAGTAGACAATTCCTCAACCACAACAAAAAAAATGACACGTAACTGTAATTAAAGTACTTTGCATAACTTATGTGACTTTTCCAAATACATGTGTTACTGTTACCTTTTCGTAATGATTAGAGTGCGGAAATTCGGCCGGTGCTTTATTAGGTGCTTCAGAGATGTTCACTTGTATTACGGAGTCGTGTACGTTGCATAGAACAATGTCGTGGTCACATAGATCGAAAAAACGACCATTATCTGACACAGTAAATAAGTTTATTTGTGAATTGCCGGATTTAATGTACGGTGGTGCAAAAGTGAAATGAAAATAATGAACCTTTTACTCATCCTGGAATAAATAAATAAACTGTAAATTACCTAGTTCGAAAATGTTACAAAATTTTGCACTATCTGCTCGCGAACGTATTGATGATAGAACAAAATCAGAATTGGTAAATAAAAAATTGGTTACGTGTGCACGAAACGACAGATAGTAAAAATGTATATATAAGTCTGTAGTTTTTTAATTTGATCTTAAAGAAACAACTGCCTCCAAAGAAAGTCAAAAGAAATTCCAAGATGCTGAAGTTGAAGCAGATTTACAGATAATTTATAACAATTACAAAGAAATATTTGAAGCGATTGATAAATTACAAAATCCTTCAATGCCATCTGCAGTGGATTAACTGCAAATACTGGACACTGTACCAGCGAAGACAAAAATATTGGTATGCAGATTTAATAGCATTAGAACGAGAGTCTACTAAGTATTAACAAACATTACTTTAATTAGGCAAATCACTAGATATCGAACGATCTTTCTCCTCATATAAGAACTTTTTTCTCACGGCGATCTCTCGATCATATCCTGTTTGTGACTGGAAACATCACTGCAAAGGGCGTTTCGCGTTCCACAAATTAATACAACTATTAGTTTTAGTTATCCGACTATACTCCTCACTTTAGTAATGATCGAGAAATCTTTTTACTTTGCAAATAGTAATGGATAATGCAACATTATTATTTTAAATACAATTTTAAACAATTTTTTATGTCACACAATGTAGTAATTTATTGTAAAATTAGTAGGTCGTTAGGTTAATTTCAGGGATTTTTTTTAAGTAAATTTTAGACATCTATCATTGACGATCTTGACAACTGATCAATATTTGTTAATATAGGTAGTTAATGATACAGAATATCTGTTGATCGTATAAACAGGTTATATAAACAGTAATAGTCATACACAAAATAATTAATGCAAAAAACTTGGTTTTGTAAAATAACAATTAAGACATACATATATAATACTTTTATTGCGAAATGACTACTAACTAATGAAGATTCTGTTACAATACTAAATCTTAGAATAAAATGTAAGAGTTTATATGCACGATAAAATCATTATTTAGCATACGAAAGTCAAAGACAATCTTAATGATGTTCGTCAAACGCTAAGAATCGTCTAACTCTTTATACTCGTGTAGCTAATAGAGGATCTTGTATTAACTCACTTCTTCTCTGCATTTCTACGTCCACTTCTTGAGATGGTAAATAATGATAAGGCTAAACAATGTTACTTTGAAAATGGTTTGAAAATGTCACCGTCCTTAGCCAAACAGTAAAGTAATCTAAAATGATCACTTAACATTTTCGAACATATTAGAAGTGATCGTTTCGAAAACTCTCAAAATTCTTTCTTGGAACTATTCTAAACGTTTGCCCTTTCAAATTGGTGCAGCTTTTCTTATACATAACCCTATGGAAAGAAGTCACAAGGAGTGTGATGAGGTATCCTACAAGGCCCTTTTGTCCTACCATTTCCAACAATAACACGACCAGGTGTTTTGTAAAAACTCCGTCACTACTATAGAGTTATAAGCGGGGCAACCGTCATGTTGAAACCAAATTTCCTCAAAATTGGTATTAATATTGCACCTCTGAGGTTACCATTAATAAGAAAAGGACCTACAATGTCGTTACCTAGTGCACCCGTCCTAATATTAAGGTTTTGAGGCTACTAGTTCTTTTATTGAAATAAAGATGTATACTTTCCATGGATCCATACCGAACAACTGAAACATTACGATTACCATAAATTGGAGAAGAGGACTCATCTGAGAATCAAATTTTCATCTCGATTGCTCATCTCAATCATGGTTTCCCAAAAATTCCATTCTATTAATATTGTCCTGATGAAACATTCCTCGGCTTGTTTGAAATTTTAAATATTAGTATTTGTTGCTTTCTGAACAGTTAGTCCTTCCTTTAATACCGGGTTCGTTAGAGGCTCGTCGACAGTAAGGTTTATTAATCTCTACGTATGAACAACTCTCGTCCCTCTCTCCTCTATAATAGAATTTATAGGGACTTGAGATTGTTTATCTTTTTTTGGCCTTTTTTGACAATCTCCGACTGCACATCCATATTTTTTTAATGCATTTACAATTCTTTTAATTATTGTACAAAATAGGATACGTCGATCGACATACACAACGCAAAATAAATCGGAAGATTGTTGAGCAGAATTTCCAGAAAAATGCCATTGTGTTATTTGAATCTTTTCTTTATTCTATAAACTAACATTGTGTTTTAACACCGTATTCTTGAAGACAACGAAAATAAAATTATTTGTAGTTATATTCGTCTGCAAAATATGTTCTTGAGTTTTTATCGAATATCACTCGGTATTCACGCCTTCGGTAAGTCAATAATATCTATTGCTCTAGCCTTTTACAGGTTCATGTCGACGATCTACGACATATACTGAAAATAACCAAATTTCATAAAACCTTGAAGCATTAAGCGATAAACTACTGATTCTTACTTTCACCGGCAATCATTTAATCAATCACTATTCAAATATGAATAGGTATTTTCTCGTTAACGAGCATCCTGGAGACTGTAAAAGAATAGTTTCGTCTGTTATCGAGCCTCGATGATGTCCTAACAGACGAAATTAGTTAATATATAATACGGTGTGAAATTTAGACAAAGTGTTTTACTTATTTCTTAGCTTTATTTTATCCTTAGTGTAATGGAATTTCACAAAGTATGATAGCAACCTCAACAATCAACTATTTAATTAGTGTTTGTCTGTGATTACGTTTGCGTAGTTATTATTAATATTACTTGCTCAAAGAGGTCGATTTTGAACTACCTTTGTTTAAAAGATCAGCCGTGTTCATTAGATAAAAGAGAGCATGCTTGACATACGATTCTAGTAAATCAATATAAAAAATAGTCACAAATCACAACATTTTAATACCCACTCAAAAAATCAACAGTTAATTATACTTCCTATTTGCAGATCTTTAAGTATTTCTAATAGGCAGGCCAAAAATCATTCACCGCCTTTTGTTCTTCAAGTTTAACAAGGTTAACCAAACCTGTACTTTTAAACGACATTGCGTAAGGAACATTTCCTATTGAGTATTGTTTCCAGAGGATCGGTGGAGTTGAGTCATCCTTTAGAATACACACTCGAATTTTCTGAGGAGTAGGAATATCATAAAACGATAATAATATATTGTAAAATAGAAACAATTATATAGTAAAATAAATAAATAACTGAAAGAAATAGAGGTATGTTTATATAATTATTTAGTAAATTCATATATTTTAGTATGCTAGAAACAAGAACATTGTGGTTAATATTTGTCATACAAATTAATAAGAATCGACTTTTATAAGCTTATATAAGAAATAAGATTATACGATGTATGTATATACATATTAAGTTGTTATAAAACAAATACATATGTAAGTATTTGAATCGTATTTAATTAGAAATATACTTGCAATAATTTGGTTAAGATAACAGTATATTTCAATTCTCATGTAATACTATCTTCCTAGCTAAATTGTATTAGTTAATATTTTACATATAATAATTTAAATCCAATTTAAATCACTGTATTCATCAATTTTGGAAGCTAAAATAAAAAGATAGAACGTTACTATAATATAAAGTTACTATTATTGTAGTGATTTGTACAGAGAGAGAGAGAAAGAGAGAATACTTAGAATATAGAATATGAAATCATGCCCAAGGAAGAGTTTAGGTTATAGAACGTGATAAATAGATAAAAGTGATATATATATTTACGTGGAAAGGATTTTTAGAGCTCCGTAAAATCTTCATAGAATTTTCATTTCTGTATCCAATTTGGGTCGTCGATATCTGAAGAAGAAACGACAGCGCATTTATTTCTAACAAAGTTATAAATAACTTTTACCGCAAATTTAAATTTTTGTTCTAAACGTGTGTAGCAAATTTGCGCCGTCAATCTATGAAGAAAAGACGATGGCACGTTTATTTTTAACACAGTTATAAACAATTCCTTTTTGTTGCCAATTGCACACTAGCATCACAACTTGAGACGTAATTTTTTTGCCAAAAATTTGCACCAAATTTGCGCCTCTGATATCAGAATATAGAACGATGGCGCACTTATTTTTAACAACATTATAAACATCTTTTTTATATTTTTGGTGCCAACTTTGCGCTAGCATAAATAGAGGCACAAATTTTCTTATTGATGACAAATATTTGGGCCTAATTTTCGGCGTCGATATCTGAATAAAAAAGGACGACGCATTTTTTTAACGAAATTATCAACAATTCTGTTGACTATATTTTTATTGTCGACTTCACCTATGACTTAATTTTTCTCTTTTTTGGCAAAGATTTGCCCCCAATTTACGCCAAAAAAAAAAAACAAAGTTAAATACAATAAACATATTTTTTATATATAATATAAAAGATAGCTATTAAAACTTTCGACCAATATTGAAGTACTCTGATAACGAAATACTGGTTTTTCGAATGATCTCTCTTCCAGTGTGCGCGCGCGAGTGTTTATACACTATTGCACCTAAACGTCTAAAGTTAACAACATTGCATTCCAGGCTTCAGCTTGCAGTTTTAATGGCAGAGATGGAAAGCTTTCTAGCCATTTCGGTAAACCAAATCACAGGCAAAACGTTTTGAAAGTATCTCATCGGCGATTAGTTTTTTAATAATTTATAAAGAATACACAAGTGTTAATAGGTTAATTTATAAAAATCTATATAAGAAAAATTTCAAAATTCGGACTTGAAGTACTTTTCTCACAACTACATATAGTTGATATCACAACTTACGGGGTAAGTTTTCTTTTCGAGGTCAAAAATCTGCGACCAATTTGCGCCGTCGATATCTGAACAAAAAACGATGGCATATTTACTTTGAACAATGTTATAAATAAATGTTTGTTGTGCCAAGTTCACACCAGCATCACAACTTGCGGTACAGTTTTTTCTTTGGTGTCCAAAATTTGCACATAATTTGCGCTACCGATATCTACAAAAGAAACGATGCGTATGCATTTTTAAGTAAGTTATAAACAATAATATTTTCGTAGTGCCAATTCCAAGTCATACCACAATCAGGGGCGCAAATGTACACATTTATGACAGTGTTATACAGCAGACTTGTACCGTTAATTTCTGAAGACCAAACGTTGACGTATCTATTTTTGTCGAATTTATAAGTATTCAAAGATGTTCAATCGTTTCTGATCAAATAATTTCACGGAGCTAATCAACTAATACCTTACTTAGTTATTACACGCATACATGCACACGTGTATGTTGCACAACAGTATGATTATGTTGCTTATATTCACATAACAAACAAGGTATTATTACTATTTACAAAGTGCAGTGAATTAAATCTAGCAATTACTATACAGTAACGTACCTACATACATTTTATTTTCCCGTTTTCCCTAAATAAAATTTTCCTTGCTTTGACGGGTACTGTCGAGTGAGTATCCTCCGACACCGAAGAATAATCTCCGGTATATCCAAGTGTTGCCGGTGAAGCGTGAACATCAACCACTCAAGGATTGCGAGTCAACGTATCAGACGCCTAACACATTGCGCCCACGTTCCGAGTTAATAGTAATTATGTAATACTTAATTATATGTTATTTTGTTGTGATTAGATGCTAGTGTAGTATACAAAGAATAATATTGAAACTTTAATGCGTAGTTACTTCAAGTTACAACTTGTGAGTTGGCCTAATGTAGTAGAATATGAAGCTGTATAAATATTGCTAAATATTGGAAACTTCTATATTTTTAATATTTTAAATTATCCAATGTTTAACTGTAATATATCTTATATTATTAAGATATATCAAAAGGCAGTGGAAGTATTTACATGAATTTATATGTATTAACAATTATGCATATGTATCTAACTTAAAGCCATATAAATATGGCTTATCTATATACATATATAATCATGCACACTTTGTAAAATCATGTATAGATAGGAGAGAGAAAATGAGAAAATATATGAATGGTTTATTAATATATGCAAGAATGTATATAATAACTGATAACATGTACCTATATGTACAATGTGCGCAAAACTGTAAAGTTCGTTAAGATAATTTGGAAAAAGCCTAGACGTGTGTTAAGACTTGAAAATATAATGCCAACTTGCCGAATTTTCTTTTAATCGCACATGTATACAGTGTGTATCAGCCAAATGGAATAAATTCGATAATAATTAAGTGGTTGCAAAATTAAGATCGAAGGATTAAATTGAATAGAAAATCATTGATTGGCCAATATCTTTTATTTGGTTATAATATATTCTAAAGTATAAAGATGAAAAATATAGTAATATTACGTTAATAATCAAATAGTAAAGCATACCGTGTATATAATTAAGTTATGTTCCTGTACAAGCAGCGTGCTTTAAAGAACATACTGCTAAATCTCTAAAGTCAATTATCCCTATAATATATATATTTTCTTTACGTAAAATAAAACTTGAAACCTGTCGGATGAAATAAAATGTCGAAAGGAAGTGAAGATGTCAAATTAAATACTATATTGCTGGCAGTGGCGATTTTGTACTACGAGTATATACCTAGCCTGTAAACCTGTAAATAGCGAGTGTAAAAGCTGCCTATGTAGGTTATCTAAGTGTAAACTTGCAAGGATGATTAAATAAATATGATAAATTAGCTGTTAGAACAATAATAAATAACAGCGGTAAAATACAAGGAATATATCGGAACCGTAGAAAAGAGAAACTTCGTGAGTCAAAAATCAAAACACTATTTTATCTATATTACATGTGACATATGTGTGCATAATACGCATGCTGTGCATACGACTGTTTCTTTTTTTGGCACGATTTCTTGACAAGATTTAGCGCGTGACTCTATTAGAAAAACGTTTGCACCCTTTCTCTCTTCAACACATAACTACCGATGAATTAGACAAATGCGGATATATGTTCGTATTTTGCAGCGTTATTGATACACACGGAAAACTTTGATGATTGCAACAATACCTAATATTATGGCATTTAAAATATTTTCGAAATGTTAAAAAACTGTTACTAAAAAATAAACTTGGCTTGCGACAAAGAAAATTATGTAATAGAAAAAAAATTCCAAGTTTAATAATAAAACTCGCGAGCACAAATTTTAAAACGAACGAATTAAATAAAATTGTGCTCGCGAGCAGAATTTTTTCCTACCCTGCTTTATAAATATACGATCAAATAAGACGACTACTTTCAGCAAATAGGTTTTCTAAAGTAACAATGAACAAAATTAGATAATTCAAAGAACATACATATGCGTGTCAATGTATTATATTTACAAGTATTAAATAACTTTTACTACTAATGTGATAGGACTACGTCGTAAGGCATTTATTTGAAAAACACCGAGGTAGTTATATGCGTATACATATTATAATTAAATATAATTTACAATCTACTTCTGGGCTTCCGAGCTGAAACCGCGTCACTGGTATAACCGCCGACGTTTCGTACCCACTCATATGTGAGCCCTGACGATGTCGCATATGAGTGGGTACGTAATTCTAGTAAGAGGATGATTCAAGAAGTTATTAAAATTGTACGTTTATATATGTAGAGAAGACAATAAAAAATGGTAAAATTATTAACAGATGCGAAATATGTATTAAATAATATACCCAAAACAATAACAAGAATTAGCCCAATCATGTGTATGAAAAAAGAAAATTAACAAAGACCGTGGGAAACAGTAGAGAATATTGAATAGGTAATAATTCAGGAAACAATTATAAAACATTGTAAAGAAGTATAAACAAAAATAAAAGAGTAAAAACATAAAATAGAGAAAATTTAATATAGGAGATAAAGTGTTAGTAGGATGTTTAAGGAGAGGAGATAAAAGAAAAGGTGTATGAAGTAAACTACTATCAATTTTTGAAGAGTCATATATAATTAAAAAGAAGTTTGGAGAAAATACTGGGTGTTTCAAAAAGCATATACGTATTTCGAATGCATACATTTACTTAACTTTAAGACATACGAATATGAAACTTTACACACATATTCACGAACATCTCAAGTTCAGATTACAGATGTTCAATATGTCCTCCACCAGCGACACGAACAATATCACATCGATACTCAAATAGCTCCCATACTCGGGCAAGCATGTCCTTCGTCACTGATGTTATGGCAGTACGGATCCGGTTCTTTAACTCTCCCAGGTTCTGTGGGAGCGGTAGTACATAAACGTTGTCTTTATCAAAACCCCACAGGAAGAAGTCACAGGGTGTCAAATCGGTGACCTTGGAGCCTAGCTGAGACATGCTAAGTCGCCAGCTCCTTGACGACCAATCCAACGGTTCAGTAGAATTTCATTCAGATATTCACGCACTTGGCGACTCCAGTGAGGGGGCGCCCCGTCTTGTTGAAAAATGAAGTTGTCTTCGTGCAGCCTCGGAAACAACCAGTTTTGTAACATAGCGAGATACTGCTGACCGTTAATCGTGTTTCCATCAATGAAGAATGGGCCGTAAACAGATGATCGGGATATCGTACAAAACACATTGATTTTAGGTGAATCTCGTACATGTTCAAAGGCTGGTGGGTTCTGTAAACCCCAAATTCGAACATTGTGTTCGCTTACCAGACTACTAATATGGAAATTCGCTTCATCACTGAACACGATGCGTTGTGCGAAAGTGTTAGCAATGTTAATAGCATCATGAATCTCGTTACAAAATGACACACGTTTCCGTTTGTCATCAGGACGTAGAGCTTGTAACTGTAACTTGTATGGCTTTATAACCAACCAACGTCTCACAACACGCCAAATTGTTGTTGCAGGCAGTTGTAACTCCCGACTGACACGACGAGTTGATTTTGAAGGATTACGTTGGAAAGTAGTTTGAATTCCTGCAATATTTTCTTCAGAATCACAAGGGCGGCCAGGACTCTTTCCTTTACATACACATCCTGTATCTACAAACTGTCAATACCATCTGCGAATGTTCCACCCATTCGGAGGATCAATTTGGTAGCTCAACCGGAGACGTCTTTGCACTGTAATCACGGAATTACACTTCGCAAACTCGAAAACAAAAAATTATTTCTGCTGCGGGGTAGTTATTTTAAACATATGACGGTTACCAAGAAAAACAGAAGACAACTGACATCTAGCGGCTATTAAATAAACTAGACTATGTATTCGTTTCTCCAATAGTCGTGCCGAGGCGCAGTGATCAATAGTTTGGAGAAAATAATACTTTGTAATACGTATATTCTTTTTGAAACACGTTGTACTATGAACTGACGAAGGACGGAACAAAAAGAATACGAGGAAATTTCCATATAAATCTAATACATAAATTCAATGGAGAACATAGTACATATTTAAATAAAATTTAAAAAAAATTAGGAAATTATTATAAATTAACTTTTCTTTTAAACTGTGGACAATATTTTGTTTAACATTATGCAAGAGATGTTGATCTAGTAGGAAATAGAATTTATTCTGAGATAGAAGTTAACAAATAAATAAATATTGTTTGAAATGTCATACCGATTAAAATATTTACATAAGTGAAGATATTTAAGTTAAAAAGTTTAGTTTTAGTACAATTATTTTAATTGAGTTACTATTTGTTATGATGGATAAAGATAGTTTGAACAAGGTGAATGTAATTGGAGGTAATAAAAGTATATGAAAGATGTCTAGGTAAACAGTTGATAATTTGTCATAAAAACTGAGCGTGACACAAACTATTTATAAATAAAGACGTAATGAGATAAAATTTACGGATATAAATTAAAATGTATAGTTAAAACTATATTAGGGAAATTATAAAATATTTAGAAAAACATCATAATCTTGACAAGTAAAATCTTGTTTTAAGTTTTAAGGTTTTTTAAAACTTCTTTTTTAATGTAAAATTTATATTATACTTACTAATTTAATAGTGTTAATTCTGGATATGAACTTTATTTTCAGAATTAATGTTAAATTTATTTTGAAACAGTTTTATTTCCAAATTATTTATTGATATGCGTTTCTTTATTTAAAATACGAGAATCTGATTGGTTAATTCAAATTTTCTGTATAAGTAAGATTTTAAAACAAAAAGTGGTTAGTCCAAAATTGTTGCTGTAAGAAAAAACGTAGATCATCGATAAAAAATGTTATTAAACACTACATCAATAAACTAGAGTCATTTGCGTTTATTGTTTTTAAAAGCGTTGTTTAAGTGAAAATATAAATGTGCTAGAAATACACGTAATATTCTTTATAAAAGAAAGGTATGAAAATATAAAAATGGATCATGATAATTATGGTGTTGTGAATGATTTAACTTTTGTGTTTTCTGGAAGGTGATCACATGTCACATGTGCATTGAATCCTTCTATATATTTAAGTGGTGAACATAAAATGTGTATGTTAAGTATGCAGACTTATAATTCAATTCCAAATGTAGAATCACATAATAATGTATTTCGTTAAAAATCTGTAGTAAGTAATCCTTATCAATGGGTAGATATAATTGTTCTGGAGGGTACTTATGATATAACTACATGATATGGAATAATATATGGGTGAATAATTGCGAAGTAAAGAAAGCAGTCGATTTTTTCTTGAGTGGTAATAGTAATACTATGAAAGTTTATATGAGAGTGCGGTAGCAGCTGAGTTTTAGATTGAAATTTTAATAGGTTTGTTGTTCATTTTTCATCGATGGAAATACTCCGATTGTCAGTAATAAAATTGTTGATATAAATAAAATCAGCGCTATTGATATTATTTCGAATATAGTCAATGGTTCTTATATATAAATGGGGAATTGTCTCATGCTTTATATCATTTTTATCCAAACGTGCCACCAGGATTTAAATGAGACGATCTATATGCTTGCAAATACTAATGTGTTAAGTAATATTATTATTCAACCTGTCGATCGGGCAGGATGTATAGTTGATTGAAGAGATGAGTTGATATTATACTTACGTATTAAAAGAAGGATATGAGTTGAAGATAGTATTATTAAAATGAGGAGAAAGAGTAATATTGTGAATAAATTGTGAAGGAAGACGAGAAAATTTGTGCGAAGATCAGCAAATAAGTGGTTGAGTACGGTTGATAGGACGATGATACATAATCATATACCTAATAAAAAGAGACAATTTTTGGAGAGTTTGGATCTGAAAGTTTTGGTATAAGATAATCTGAGTGAGAGGAATGCCTTTGATATTTATTTTATATGAAGTATATTTCAGTATAAGAAGTTTGTTTGTGTGAAGTTAATAGCGGGTACCTATACAAACATATAAACAATAATATAAGTGATGGATATTTTGAAAGAATTAAGTAAGGTTCGTGTTGATAATTCTATTATTGAGAGAAAATTTCATAATCACGTATCTTTTGGTTCACCAAAATATGGGAATCATGATGAAATTATTGATTGTCATACCTGAAATATATAAATATACATATCCGGCAGAATCGAAATTATTAATTGAAGGAAAATTACGTTTAGCTAGTAATGACGCTAAAACAAGTGCTACAGCGTCTTTAATTCATAATGCAGCAGCTTTTATATTTATTAATATCAGATATGTAATTAGCGGAGTTGAGGTAGATGAAGTAACTTTACAGAGGAATCGTTTGCTAATAATATAAGTCTACCTGACGATGAGTGAATTCTCGGAAACATGTAGTAGACAGGGTGTTATTAACATTTGTATGATTTTTTTAACATTCATTTATTCGACAAATCGCCGTGGTGGTAAGCGTTTGTGTATATACGCTCTAGGAACTTTGTTGCCAATATGCGAGATAGACGCGTTCTCGCTTTGTCGTTTAATACATTTTTGTATTGAACGAGAGAGGGAGGTAATGTTAATTCACAATTTTCCAATCTAAAATTGATGTTATACTTACCAATTTCATACCGAAGATCCTAAACATGCATTTTATTTTCAAAATTAAAGTTAAATTTATTTTGAAATCGTTTTATTTTAGAAATTTATATTGAAGTTCTATTGTTCATTCATTCAGTAAACAATATACAAAAACGTTATAAGTGTATTTTGAAAATGCTAGCAATAGCATATGTACATATATAAGTATGTATATATATATATATATATATATATATATAACATTATCAATATTTATGTATGTAATTAATATTTGTTACATAATTGGTTAATGTTCTATCATTTATTTTATGTCATTTGCTTAAAAATTAGTTACAAGAAAGTTTAGTTTTGCCAATATTTTGTTAAAGTTAAATGCATGAAGAAAAGTACGTCCCACATTTATTTTATATTATTATATATATATATATATATATATATATATATATATATATATATATATATATATATATATATATATATATATATATATATATATAAAAATTCGTCATAATTCATTTATTTCATACCTTTTATATTTAAAACACATTTTATACCGTCTCTGTCTTACATATACGTTTCATTACCATACCAATATATATTGTTATGAAATAGATGTTAAATATCAATTACTATGAATAGAAAATCTTTTAAATTGAATAAGAAAGATTAAGGAAGTAAATATTCAAAGTTTTATGTAAAAATGTATACAAAATTTTTAGACTAAAAGTTGTGAGATTGCCATTTAAGTAAATATATATAACTTTAAATTCGTTTCAAAATCTAATATTTTTTATTAATAGGCAATAATTATGTGACCGAAGTCTAATTATAATAATTTTCCAACTACGTTATAATACATTATTAATTTATTGTCTTTGTAAATACTTCCAATTAATACACAATAAAATAAATGAAATATATACAACTCTTAACATTATTTCTAAATGTGATAAAATAAATATATTTCTGTCACATTTAACTGTAATATGAATATTAAATAATACTCACAAATGTTAAACTTTTAAATACTTTGATAATTAATTATAATTTTAAGTAACTCATGTATATATAAATGATTTATTTATTAATTTATTATTTGCAAAGAAATCTTATCATTGTCATTTTTACGTGTTTTGAAAACGTTTAATAAATTTGTATAGACCTATTATTTATTTAATAATTTATTGCTTTTATATATGTATTGAAACACCACTATGTAAATTAACACGTATATACTTACTGGCAAGATATGTCAAAAAGGGAACCGAGACTGCCTTAAACGACCGACTCCGTCCATAATTTCCGGGCAGTTATTTAGCGTTCCCTCAATAAATGCACGGATGTCGGTACTTTGATACCTTGAATGCAATCGAGCGAGTAAGACACTTATATGTACATACTGCCTACTTGAAGATATTTATACGTCTACAGTCTGCTTGAACTTGTACATGTTGCTCTACATACAGAAATGGTCATTTAAAATGAAGTATATTAAAGGCATTTTTTTTTATTTCAATAGGACTTTTAAAAGTGGAGGATCCTTGACATTCACTTTTAGAAGAATATTAATTTAGGGTGCTAATCCCCTTAAGCAATGTGTAAAAATTTTCATTTTTTTGTGTATTTCCTGTAAACCAAAGTACGAGGGTTCAATACAATCGAATCGAATCCACTTGTGTATTATTTTCCATGGATTATATGTCTATTGAATAAAGAGAGACAAGAATTAGTTACAGTGAAATCCTTGCTGACAAAATCGTAATGGCCAGATATAAGTGACTTTAGATTAGGATAACTATAACGGTAAAGGCATTTCTCGAAGATTATCTAGACGATCATTTCATGATAATAATCAAATCAATATCAATGTTTTCATTAATACGAATGAATTTTATAAATTTCCAGCAATTTAGAAACATTGAATTTCTTAACGCTTTAGTTGCACATGTGTAATGGGAATTACATAATGAACATTTCGTCTGAAAAAAGAGTAGAATGGAAAGAAGCTAATTAATTACAAAATCATAAATTTTGTCGTAACAATATTTACTTCATTAAATTGATATATTTATCTACATATACATGTAGTAAAATCTTAGAAAAGCTAATTAAATTAATTTAACGAAATGTTAATTAAATACCACCATGGTAATTGTATCACTTCTTATTTAGCAGCTAACAATTTGGAAAGAAATCTGTAAATATCGAAAAGAGTCCCGACAATCTTTCCTAGCGGTAAATTAGATGAGCACTCCAGATGAACGCCAAATCTAGTTAACATGATTGAGTGACTGTGTCTCCTTCCTTCTCCGCTCTTCACGTTGCTTCCTATAAAGCTGAATTTCTCTTACGCTGAATCATTCCATTGCTGGACTGATAAAGGTTCTATTATTTAGTAATAGATTTTACTCAGCAGCCTTTTCGAATTAATGGTTAAATATTTGTCGCATAGATCCAAACTGTCATCGATTTATATTCAGCTATAACTTATGACATTATTACAGCAATGTTTAATGTGTGATGTGAACAATAAGTGTTAACAATATTTGTTAAATTATATAAATATTTTTAGGCTGTAATATTGTATGTGATAAAGATATTTATTGTATATTTTAGCTATACTCGATTAGAAAATATTCGCTAAAAATATATAGTATAGTAAACTGCCAATATCTGTAGTTATGCATATTATATACGTACGTATCGTTATAATTTGGATGTTATAAAAATTATTGTGAAATGAATATTTGCCTTTCAGCTGTCTTAAAATGTAAATAAACAATTTATTTAAGGTCGAAACAAAAGTTGCAAACTTGTTAAGATATAATAAATTAATTCTTTAACATGTTTATAATAATAAGTGGAAATAAATCGTACTTTGTTTTAATGATTCTAAATTAAATTGATTATACTTATTTTTCGATCTCAGAATATCGTGCATTCTTTTAACAATGCCTTGAGACAATAGTCACAGAAATGTAATTATATGTTAATGATAGTCGTTACTATAACTTCTTTAACGTTTAGCAATGTATTACTTAATATAAAAAACGAAATAAATATGTATGAATTTGTGAATATGAAGTCTTACCTTACTAATACCATAAATAAAGAAATTACGTTCAAATCAGTGAACTATTTCTTCTCTTCTGTAGATAAACTATTAGGTGTGCAACTAAGTTCTCGCTGTTTTTTTGATGAAAATGCAACTTTATTGTGAAAAAATGTTTACAAATGAATCATTCAAAATATTGCCCATCGCTAGCGACAACTTTTTCCCATCTTTCTGGCAGAGCTCGAATACCGTCACGGTAGAAGTGTTCGTTTTTTGAGGTTATCCACGAATCAAGCCATTTTGAGATGTCTTCATATGAGGGGAACTGCTGATTAACCAGACCATGTGCTATCGAACGGAACAAGTAATAATCGGACGGCGCAATATCTGGGGAATATGGCGGGTGGGGTAGGACCTCCCATTTGAGCGTTTCTAAGTAGCTTTTAACGGGTGAGGCCGAGTGTTGTCATGTCGTAGAATCACTTTTTCGTACCTTTGCTCGTATTGTGGCCGCTTTTCGCGCAGTGCTCGGCTCAATCACATCAATTGAGTTCGATACCGTTCCCCAGTGATGGTTTCGTTCTGTTTCAACAGCTCATAATAAATAACACCGCCATAGTCCCACCAAATACACAGCAACACCTTCGCAGCGTGAATATTCGGCCGAACCGACGACGTAGAACTATGACCGGGCAGCCCCATGATTTTGTTTTCTTTGGGTTGCTGTAATGAATCCATTTTTCATCACCCGTAACGATGCGATGAAGAAAACCATTCGCTTTTTGACTCTGAAGCAGTTGTTCACAGGCGAAAAAACGACGCTCAACGTCTCTTGGCGTCAAATCATAAGGAACCCAAGTTCCTTGTTTTCGAATCATTCCCAATGCATGCAATCGCTGGAAAATGGCTTGGCGGGTAACTCCTAATGCCTAGGCAAGCTCTTTTTGTGTTTGGCATGGATCCTCATTGAGCAATGGCTCCAATTCAGCGTCTTCGAAGGTTTTTGGTCTTCCTTCACGCGAATGGTCGTCAACATCGAAATCACCGTCTTTGAAGCGACGGAACCAAACACGGCACGTTATTTCAATTAGAGCAGCATCTCCGTAAACTTTTTGGAGTTATCGATGCGCTTCAGCCGCTGTTTCCTTTGAATGAAAGAAAAAAAGCAACACTTCCCGCAAATGACGATTATTTGGCACAAAATCAGACATTTTCACACAACCAAAAGCATATGACGCAAAAACAAATTCACTAATATGTAAAGCGATTTGTTTACCATATGTCTAAGCTTAGTTCACGACGTTTTGGTTATGTCACAATCGACCAGCACTTACTACTGGAGCCATCTCTTGAAAAACAGCCAGAACTTAGTTGCGCACCTAATAATAACAACTTCTCAAATAAAGAAGAATATATTTTCCAAAATAATTTACAGCTGCACAACAAAAATTAACTTTGACAATACCAGAACAATAATAACAGAAAATTTTATAAAACAAACTATCCTTGTTATATTTACTAAATCTCTAGTACTGTATACCTAGGCAATCTCTTTAGTTATTTAAACCTTCTCTAAATTCGAATAGGATTATAAAAACAATTTGAGCGGATATAAGTACGGCAATCACTAACTTTATTATCAAAATTTATAATTTGTATATAAATAAAGTTTTCTTTCTTCCAAATGCTAGTCATCCTTAATTTAATTTGAAATTTCCCCGCGATGTATCTTTGTTCCCTCAAATCAGTTGCTATCCATATGAAGGTTAATATACAACATCAATATGGCTGCTACTCTTATTTACTTGTTCATTTACCATTATTTTGCATTTTAAATGCTTTCTGCAATATATTACACTTAAATTAGTGAATTTATACATTTTAACACTTAAATATAGGGTAAATACTATCTCAATTTCTTTTAATTTATATATTTTAAATTGAATAAAACTGTACATGTTGATCTTACCACCGTCGGTCTCCATATTTTCTTCAATATCAAAAACGAAAAGATTTGGGATATTCTTCTTTTATTTATTATATTAGTTCATTACATGCTCACACTTCTTATATTAACTGGATTTATACATTATTCCTTATTTGTATTTTAATCTTATTATCTTCACGAATTTTCCAAATGACATTTCCATTGTTTCTTGAATTTCTACATTTTAATTGTGAATTTTGGATGTTTGTGAATTCATTTCTTACTCTTAATGCTTTTTATATGCACAAATGTTATCTTTTTCCTTTTTCTATTTCATTTACTTAATTTCTAACTTTTACCAAATTTATGATTTCAAAGGCTACTTTTACATATTTGAATCATGTATCTTATTTTACTAAAGGCTGTTTCAAATTTCGTGGTTTTTTTAAAGAATGAATAAAGTACATAATTTGCATTCACTTTCGATAACTTTTTTTTTTGGTAATTGAAGTATCTGTTATGACATTTATATGCGAAAAATAATATCTGCTAAATGGCCTCCTCTTGCAGCTCCACAGACGTCCACCTTTTGTTAAAATTTTTAATGACATTTTGACGTAATCGAGGTTCTATCTCACCAATGACACGAATAATTTCATCTTTCAAAGCAGGAATTGATTGTGGATTGTTTTTATAAACCTGACTTCTCACATAACCCCAAAGAAAATAGTTTAACGGTGTCAAATCACACGATCTTGATGGCCAATTAACATCATCGTTTCTTGAGATTACACGTCCAGGAAATTTTTCTCTTAATAAATCAATTGATTCGTGTGCAAAGTGAGGTGTAGCGCCATCCTGTCGAAACCACATATCCTCTAGATCAATATTTATTAATTCAGGCCACAAAAATTCGGTTATCATCCGACGATATCGATCACCATTAACAGTTGCAGCTACACCAGCACTATTTTCAGAGAAGTAAGGTCCAATTACACCACCTGACCATAATGCACACCAAACGTTAGCTCGTTTAGGATGTATAGGTTTCTCATGAATAATTCGTGGACTTTCCTCACCTCAGATACGGCAATTTTGTTTATTAACATAGCCACCAAGTTCAAAATGTGCCTCATCGGAAAATATTATTTTTTGAGAAAAATCATCTGGTTGTTCATTGATGAAATTGACAAATGATCGACGTTTTAAATGATCTCATGGCTTCAGTTACTGTGTTATTTGAACCTTATATAGCTTCAGAGCTAAATACTTGTGTAAAATACGCCATGTGGTTAATCCACTAAGTCCAAGTTGTTGTGAACGTCGCCTAATGGACATTTCAGGATCTTCAGCAACACTTTCGCAAACCAAACCAATATTTTCTTGTGAACGACCTCTACGACGGTATTTTTCACTTTTTTGATCTTCCGCGGAACCGTTCTCTTAAATTTTTTTAATAATTCGACCAATAGTGCTTTCAGATGGACGATTATGTAAACTATAAAATTCACGTAATTTTCAAAAACTCTTTTCAGAAAACGCTGACTTTCATAAAATAATTCAACAAATTGAACGCGTTCTTGCACCGTGTATGAAGCCATTTTTATAAATGTCATACACACAGTTTTTAGATGCCCACATACCCAAACAAATTCAGTGCGCCAACTATATTTTATTTATTCCGCGCAATTTGAAACACCTTTATATCAAACTTACAACTGGACCTTTTTACATAAATTAAAAATTAAAAAAAACTAATACAGACGGGGTACTAATTAGGAAACTATTAAAAATATCAGTAACAACAAAGGAAAAGTTAAGATCCCAATTAAAGTTATCAAAATTAATAACTCTATAAAGAAAATGTGATAAGATAAAGCTAAATCGAATTAATGTGTTACGGGCACGTAGCAAATCATGTTATACACATAAGACCTCCTCCAGTCCGATCAGTGATAACAAAAATCGTACCCGCAGAAAAGTTGTATGGAATCCGTAAAATTTCTTCAACGTATATATTACTTCAATAATGTAATTTGTAGCATGTTAGTAGATTCGAATATTACACTTCTATGCGGTCTAGTGATTAGGACCATTGTCCGGTAAATATGAGATTGTAATTTCGAATCTCACCAGAGGACATTAACTTTTTCGAAATTCTCTAAACGTCTATACGTTAATTTTGTTGGAGACTAATTAATTGAATTAATCAAGAAAAAGCAAAAGCCCTTTACCACACCAATGTTGGAGGAAAATGAGCTTCTGCTGTTGATGACAACGTAGTTGTTGAAATAAGTGTACAGAATACAAAGATCCATGTGATAAGTGGTTTCCGTCTTTTTTACATCGTATATACGATGTAAAAAAGATGTAAAAATTAAAGCTAACATATCTTATTACATTTTTCATATAAATAGCAATAAATATTAGCGGAAGAATGATCTATTTTATTAATCTACAAAACAATATTTTATTAAAATTCGCCTTAGAATTACATATGTTAATATTTCAACTACAAACTTTTTCGACATTGTTTTTAAAAAATAATCTGTTTTGAAGCATGAATTCTAGAAAAAACTACCCTACATTTATAAATTACTTCTTAAAATATAGAGAAAAGGTAAAAAATTATCTGGAGTAAGATTTAAACAAAAATGTTTCGTCGGTAATTAAGAAAACGAAATGCCAATATGTTGACAATATTATATTTCTGTAAATAAATTATTCTTGACAAAAACATAGCAGTTGAGGAATGG
Organism: Dermolepida albohirtum; assembly: GCA_031893035.1. Lineage (NCBI taxonomy): Eukaryota > Metazoa > Arthropoda > Insecta > Coleoptera > Scarabaeidae > Dermolepida > Dermolepida albohirtum. The sequence continues at coordinate 333,203 of JAVIWB010004509.1, read as the reverse complement.
TCAAATCTTATCGTGAGACTCTTTTCTAACGTTTAGTAACTGGGTAACAATAATATATATCGTCAACAGTTAAAATGAAAATAAAATATTAACATGTAAGAATACATGGTTAATTTTTAAGAAAAGAGGTACGTATATAGTTGTTATACTACGAAAACAAATAAAACGAAGTGTAAGTTTATAATTGTGTTCTTAAAAAAACAATATTTCGCTTTAATTTAATTAATTAAGACTCGCGATAATATGTTGAGATAATAGACGTCGAGAATTATATCTAGTAATAAATGTCTCTCTTCAGATTATCTACTAATATGTGATACTGTAAAAACTCGGCCTACTAATTAGTTTTTTAGTAAGCTAATAATCTGAAAACGTTTATTGTTGAGTGATGAAATTAGATTTAAGTTTCTGTTTCCGGATATTAATTATTATACATTTAATTAACCAGAATTTTTCAAATTTATAGCTCAATAAAACGCCTTCAATTGACATAAAATTGAAAAAAAATATAAATACATACATATGTACATTCATTGGACAATCAGTCGATTCGTATTCTGTAAAAGACCGAGTAACATTTACAGGTTGCATACGGGAACCAATGTATTCTCTGTGTTGCTCTTGTAATCTACTGATAGAATACATTAAGCTTCGAAAGCATTTGTGGTTTGTCAAATGCATGTCCTTTCTGTTCGGAAATAATATTATTGTAGTAAATTAGAATCTTTAAAAGGCTATAACAATGAAGGTTTGTTGCATAGAAGAAGTAAATTTACCATATCATCTTTTATTAGATACAATTGTAAGAAATTTAATATCAGAAAGCGTAGGTAATAAATTCTGGACCGTAGTAAGAATTTGGAATTACATATACATTTAATACTAGTACTAAAACAATTTTAGATATTCATTTACGTATACTAGTTTTACCATATTTAGTTTAGCATTAATTGAATATGCCATTGCTTTCTTACTCTTTCTTACCCTAAGCTAAATTTTTCCAAACAGTTTATTCCAGATTATTTTTCTGTTTTCTACTTATTTATTAGAATCAGCTTTTGCAGATAGGATCTTTAATCTTGCTTCCCGACAGCAGTAGTTAATCTTCAAGGTTTTCCTGCAATTCAAGGTAATGAGACATATTAGTAACTATCACACACTTCAATCCAATTCCTGCAATCCAATTTTTCAATAGGCCATTAATATAGATATTAAATAATAGACATCCTAGACTTGATCCTTAAAGTACTCTATAGGTAGCTGTAAAAATGTTGGAATAGACTCTTTTGTTGTGCACGTACCTTGATTTATTCTCATGGTAAGGGTCACTTAAGTATAAGAGATGCTAAAAGACCTATAGAATTCAATTTCCTTAGCAATAGGGTATGACTGATGATGTCAAATGCCTTGGTAGATTGTGTATACAAAACATCTACCTCAATAGACATAATAAGAAAATGAATTATTTCAGGCAGTTCGATTACGTCAATCTTCCTGTCTCAAGACCGGCACCACTGTCGATTATATAGTTTGTTATAAAAGCTGTCTAAACACTTTGGAGCAATATTTTTCAACCTTTTTATACAGCGACCCAAAGTTTTTGTATTGCTATCCTGACCGAAATATATATTTCGTTATCTAGCAAAATGGAAGTAATTCTAATAAAAGCCTGCTATTTGCGTCCCTTCCAATATTTGTATATTTATACAAATCAAATAATTAGGTTAATTAAAATTGACAATTTCAAAAAGCCAGAATCTCTGGAAATTTAAGAAATACATACAAACATATATTTTTCTATTTTGATTTTCTTATATATTTTCTGTATTATTTCTCAACCCATAAAAATTTCTATGTAACTTTGTTGAGAAACGCTGGTTTAGAGTACGAAGATGAAATACTAATGTTAAAAAATACTGTAATTTAAAATATTCTTCTCTTATTTTTAAGCACATATTTTAATTACAGTTCATAGTACGTTATGGCCTCAACCAAGACTGATTGATAGTAAAGCAAAATGCCCATATTCTTCAACGATCCTTTCGCTAGACATTCGGCATGCTTACAATAGCTGAAAAAAGTCATGGAGAACCAGGAAAGGTTCTTTATACAATTAGATTAAAACAACAAAGGGTGCCATAGCATTGATCGTCTGGAAGCCACTCGCTAACACTGAAGCAAAGGGGATTCAAAAAACACATTCCTTTGCTCCATTTTCTTAAGATTAATATTGTCTTTATTTCGGGTTTCACAGACGTTGTATAGATATTTTTACCAATGTTCATTTTTAACGTTTCTCAATTATTATTTTTTTAAAGAAATTAATGTATGTACGAGGGTAGCCGTTTATATTTGGCGAATAGCAAACGAAAAAAATTTTTATTATCGAAAATAGTTTTATTGCTTTTCAAAATATTCTCCTTGAAAATCAGTGCACCTTCGCCTTCGTTTAAGCCAATCCGAATGCATTGCTGCCACTGTGAAAGCGGTATCTCCAAAATATGAGTTTTGCATGCCTCATCTGCCTCTTCCTGCGTACAAAACCGTTGACCATGAAGTTTATACTTCACCTGTGGGAACAAAAAGAAATCACAGAGTGCTAGATCAGGGCATTGTCATGGTGGATAATGAACTGTCGTTTTCGGTTTGTTTTCCTTATTTCTTCAAAAACTTTTGGCAAATAAATAGTTATGTCTCATTCGGAATTGATGACCGTTCTACAGCTCTCTAAAGGCACGGTTGCAACGTAACCGTTTTTTCTGTAAAAACAGGCGACCATTTGTTTTGATGTGCTTCGAGGTTTTGGATCATCTTGGAATACCCACACAGTCGACTGCTGTTTACTACAGCTCATACGTATAGATCTAAGATTCATTACTTGTGACGACTTTATAAATGTTCTTTGAAGTACCGTCAATTTATTTTTTATGCATTTCTGGGCACCAATCGCCGCGAGTCCGTTTTTGAGCGGGTGTCGAATTATGTAGTACCTAACGTGAACACAGCTTCTTAACGGCTAAATGTTAATGCATGATCTTAGACTACCTAGAGATGCCTCGATCTCACGGTATATCACATGGTGGTCTTGCATTATCAATTCAGACACTGCATTAATATTTTCCGACACAACGACATTTGTGGGACGACCTTCACGAAATTCTTCGTCCAAAGAACGCCGTCCAAGTTTGAAATCACTATACCAATGAAATACTGTACTTTGCGATGGCGTTTCATCACCATCTAAAGCTCGTCGATGTATTCTAGTTGAGATAATCCACGCCGAAAGTTATGAAAAAAAAAATTGCACGAAAATGTTCACGAGTTAATTTCATTTTTTCGCTGACATAAAATTTTCAAGTTACTGTCAACAATAGGAATAGTGACCGGCAAATACAACTGTCAAGTTAAATATATTGTAAAAAATGACAAACTTCACGATGCAATAATCAGATCGGAGGCACCATTAACAGTGTTGCCAGTTGGCAACATATAAACGACTACCCTCCTATATATATATATATATGTGTGTATGTTTCAAATTCAAACTATACAGCCCGTTCGTAAATTTAGTTACTAAAAATTTTGTATTCTTTAAATGCTTGTTATTGAATTAATTCTTTTTATATAATTAAATACGTGGTTTATCTTTACATTTATATTGGACACAGGCTATAAAGCTCTAATTATTCTCCCAGCTATACGTATTGTATAATTATTTTCATTAATTATACACACACAAAAAAACAATGAGTCAAGTAACTGTTTTTGAGTTATTAAATGTATAAAAGAATTGATTATTACCACTGATCTAGAAGCAAAGAAGTGAAGCTAAATTGTTAAATGCATAAATAATTAATTAATAACTACAGTTAGCTTATGCTCAAAGTAACTACGTTAAATTACTAAATGAACAAAATAACACATAATTTCTAGAGTTTATTAATAAGCAAAGTAGCCACGGTAAATTATTAAATGAAAATAAAAAATTTCATAGTTGCTACAACTGATCAATGAGAAAAGGAAAATTATTAAATGAATGAAAGATTACTTAATTATTGCATTTGATCAACGAGCAAAAATAGCCACGGTAAATTAGTAACACTATCAGAGACTAACTAATTACTTCAGCTGGTTACCAAGCAAAGTAGCTACATTAAATTATTAAATAAACAAATGAATAACTAATTATATTTACCAAAGAAATATATATATAAAGATTAAAGTATTATCATTACGAAGGATTCTAGAGTTGTTTTAACCTAAGGGTGCTCTATGTGACCGATATGGATAACGTTTCGTACCTCTCTTAAATAGCACTTCAATATTTGGGATGAGTCCAGAATTAGTCTTTTTTAGGGTGGTAAAATAAATTTAACGCCACCTTCCTTGATGCAGTGGAACATGTTCCGCTCAGAAGATAAAATTTTAAATCCACGTGAGGCCCCTAATTTCAATATAAAAAGGAGAGCAAAGAAAATTCAATTGTGTAATTCACACCTCGGTTGGATGGACGGTATATTCACAGAATTAAACTGCGAGTCAAAAATCCAAAAATCAAGTGAACATAGACGACGTATTCCTACATGGTGGAATTATCAACAGTAACTATAACCTCAATATCCCAAGTCGATAATTTAATCAATCGACATTATTATATTCCAACATTACTTTGTAACAAAAACTGCTTTCTTGAATAAAATGCACAATTTCGCATCCAAAAAAAAAAAAACAATTTCTTTCTTTGACACAAGAATTCAACGGTGTGCATTTAGTTACGAGAGTTATACAAGAGAGCGAAAAAGGCCGTTAGGTATATAAACTTCGATCAAACAACGTCAGTAGGAAAAAACAACAAGAGGAAGATCGTGAATTATGATACAATCTCATTATTAATACAATTGGCTACGAAATACTACGGGGATAACTCCCAACCCGAGTTAACAAAAACGAATATTTTCTACAACATCGTTTATTACAACATTAAATTAAACATACTAGATTGCAGTAGTAGTATCGCAAAAAGTTAAAAACTATTTCAATTAAACCACCCACTTGGTGAAAGAAAATGTGTGTTTCCTCAGACTTTATTTCAATTTAAAAACAAGTGATAATCAAAAGGACTCAGTTCAGGAAAATAGGGAGGGAGTTCAAGTAATTCAAACTGTATATCATGAACTTCTTCCATGACAACGTGGGGTTTGTGCAAAGAGGGCTTGAAAAAGGATTGAAAAAATGAAGTAAGAACTTTCTCAGCAGATTTTGACCACGAAATTCCTTAAGTCATGGAGAACTAGAGTACCTTTATTCCATTCATTGTTACTTTGTTTCTGGATGGTAGAAATGTATCCAAGTTTCATCCAGGGTAACAACATGATTGAAGCTCTTTTAAGCATCCAAACATTTGGATTTTTAGTTCATGTTCAAATCGATATGAATTATGTGATGGACGCATTCATATGATATATTCAGTAATGCATCAAATATACCTTTGAGTTCAATTCGACGGTCTGTATCGATGTTTTCGGGAACTTACAAAAAATCGATCGTCTGTCAATGGAAATTGTACCTCTTTTGAAGTATTCAGTCAAATCTTTTATAGTCGGATGTAATAGACAATAATCACCAAGTACATATATCTTTATAAACCTATTTACTTTTTAATTATTTCAAATAACAGTAATTAGTGGTGACACATAAATTTAACAATTTTCACAATTCGACATTCGATATTCTTTTTTCTTAAATTTGATTACGAAACTACGCTTTAACTTTTTGAGGTGCAAACTCATAATTATATTTTTAGTAAGTTACTGTTAGTTACTATGGTTTTGTAATAAATTACTTGTACAAGTAATTGGTCAAGGCCAAGTAGATACACTCTCATACATCTATCTGGATGTATCTTCGTATAATTTATATGTAAATGGTGTTTCTTTTTTGGAGGCGAAAAACTCTAAATTGAAATAAAGCACAGAAAAATGTTTTTAATATCCATGAAATTAGCTTTATTTAAAAGATAGTTTTATGGCATTAATGTTTGACTATGATTTCGGGCATGTAGCCGCTACGACTGGCACGTACATGGCATAATCTGGAGGTCCAATATTCACACACTCTTCGCCGTAAATCAGGCTGTATTTCGGCAATAACGCGTCGAATGTTGGCTTCCAAGTGCTCAATTGTTTCAAATTTATCGATGTATAGATGCTACTCTACCATTTCGTGAAATTAATCGTTCGTCAAATGTTTCTATCAGTTAATTAATTGTATCGCGCGCTGTATGGCATATGGCGCCATGCTACTGAAACCACACATGTTTGCAACATTAATTCCTGGCAGTTGAGGTACGACAAAGTTGTTAATCATGTCTCTGTACTACTAACCGTTGACTAACTTTCTGACCATCATCATTTTTGAAGTCATATGGGGTCTATGCTTCCTCTGGACCATAGAGCGCACCAAACGGATGTAATAGTGTTTTGACAATGGCTTGTGGATTATCATCGCTTCAAATGCGACAATTCAGCTTATTGACATAGCCATTTAACCAAAGGTTTGCTTGATCACTGAACGAATTTTTCAAATAAAATTGTGGATCAATAGCAATATTTCCTTCGGCCCATTCACCAAATGTACTACGCGAACTACATATGTTGAATTTTGTAAGTACGTAAACCAAGATATTTTCGCAAAATTTTCCATAAAGTAAATGGACACAAGTTTAATTGTTGAGCAGGATGACGAATTGTCGCATTTGGATCATCATCAACACTACGCTGTACACCAATAATCGTTTATTGTGTGCACACTATACGACGTCTTACTGGATGCGTATTATCGTTTAGAGCAAACTTACTGCGAAAACGATCCATAATTTATCAAATTAATAGCTCCGAATGACTATTATGAGTACCATGAAATACAGGTAATGCCCGATGAGTTTCTCGAATTGAACCATGTTTTTTAAAATAAATTCGAACAATTTACAAACGTTGTTCCAGCGTGAGTCTATTCATGATGAATTGTCAAACTAAACTAATTCCAAAACAACCGAGAACTATTAAATCGGCTGTCATAGAAAAGAGTATTGCCAATTTAAAATTCTCCGCATCTCCCCAAAAAAAAACACCTCTATATAATACAGGAATAGGACCAGTATATCAACATTGAATTAAAATGCGAGAATAACAATTGTTTGAAAATATCGTAGTGCATTGAAGTAGTAATAATCAAAATAGATGGATTCGCTTTTAATGTAAAAACTAACTTTTTTTAGATGTGCATCGATGATATGTAGATACACAGTTACACTATTAATCAAATCATGTGCGAGTGACCTGTTAATAAATGTACATGATTGCCGACATCGCCATCAATGTGGATTCGTCGAGAAAGTACATTAACAAATTATCTCTCTTGGAGTGGTCGAGTATTTCGGAAAAAGTAACTGCTCGGAAGCAGGTCACCTGAAAAATTAAACGTTCGTGGAAATAATTAACTTTGATGTGAAGAAGGTCATCAACACATGTTCCGCAGTCACACTAAATTAATTTGTAAATACGTTTAACGTTAAAGTGAAAAATGACTAAACACTGAGTTTCGTATTTCTATTTGAAGGCGTATTTCATTTTTTACGTAAAATCGCTAAACGTCAGTATGAATGTAAAAAAATAAAGATACACATATTCTTCTCAGAACATCAAATGATAATTTCGATGTTTAAATTAGTAAATGTTTTTAAAAGTGTATTTATGAATGTATGTATTGTATTATATATTGTATATTCGTATTTATATAGATCTATTTATTAATTTAATAAGTTCTAAATATCAAGAGCGTAAATATTAGCTAATACCAGAAGAATTATTAGACGTTTATAGTTAAGTTTACCAATAATATATATATATATATATATATATATATATATATATATTAACATCTGCGATGCGCTGCTGAAACGGAATGAAATCGTTCGAACGAAGATTCTCGCGCTTGTAAGTATGAGTACTATTATATTCTCGGGCTCTCAGCGATATTGGACAGAAGTTCTCGACGGTGCATCAACCTGAAACAGTTTCAGGTAAACGCTGTACTACGAAACAACTCCTGAAGAAGCTGATTGAGATGTCATCGAAAAGTTGAGACGCCGATTCTTTCGAGAACTTCTATCCAACATATTACTCATATATATAGACACTGCATATGAATTCTCACATGAGAGCAGAAGAACCTATTAATTAATCGAACTACTCTACTAGCAAAAAATATTAAATGTTTCAGATAACTCACCAATCACTTTAACTATGTTTTCTGAAATATTTAATAAAAAAAGCTAACATAATCCAACCCAACCAAAACACTCACATCAGGAGGGTACAGATAAAATTGAAAGCCTTAAAGTTCTTATAAAGACATCTAAAGATATAGAAATAGCCGTACAAAATTTAACTTCCTTAATGATTCAAGCTGTAATTTTCGACTCAACAACTTTGCAAACTTATAAATGAAGACATGATGAAAATCTAATAATACTAAAAGACAAACTTGCCGAAAAAGATACCTATGCAAAAGTATCTGGCAAGATACATGAACGACAACGAATAAGGGAATCCGACACAAGTGCTGTGGGGTAAAGAAGCTATTGTCGACGCTTAAAAATCAATTTGTTCAGGCATATCTTGAAAATTTGTTCCTGTTCCGTACAAGAAGATTAAACAGAGAGCAACAATCTATTCCACCTATTGAAAACCAAAAAGGATAATATATCACAAATAACAAATAAAAGTCTAACATGTTAAAGTCATTAGATATAGATATCGTCAAAGAAAATATAAACATAGTACAAAATTGTTTTAGAACGTCCTTTTCAAATGGACAAATTAATGAAGAACTTTAGCTAACACGATGTACCAACAAATATAGTATCATATGATATCAAACAAATAAAACACCATATTATGACCTCACATCTAGGATATTCCAAAAACTTAAAAAAAAACGTATTGTAACAATATTACTAATATTTAATACAATATTTTGACTAAGTTATTTTCTTAGTCAACGGCAGACAGTCGAAATAAAAATGTTCTCCAAGCTTAGTAAAAACACCGTAATAAAGAAACACCATGGCTATGAATTACTAAAATATTATTTATCAGTTTTTCTTAGTTAAATGACGGTTGGAATATATAAACATACATTAATTCACTTCTGGAGTACCTCAAGGTAGTGTACTGGGATCAGGCTGTATCTGTTGATTACTTTGGATTTACCAACGATAAAATTAACTACATTCGCCAATGCTACGGCAATACCAGAATCCTGAAACTCCATCGATGATTTTCAAAATAAAGTTGAACGAGATGGAAGACTAAAACTAATAAGACGAATTCAAAGGTAACTTTCACAATGAGAAGAGAACATTGCCTCCAGTTAATCTAAATAGCTATCAACTAACAAAAGCATGAATAAATGCCTGACATGGTGAATATATATATTCACTAAGAGAAAACAGCTAGGAGATAAGTTGCAGCAATTATACTGAGTCATTGACAGAAAATCACAATTAACACTAAAATACAAAATTAAGCAATTTTAAAGCCCATTTAAACTTATAGTCTACAGATTTGGACCTCAAAATCCATTTAGCTGAGAAAGAATTAAGATATTTAAAAACGAAGCCTAGTCAATTATAGGCCACGCATTTTTATACGTTCTCAACTTTGTAATAAAACAGAATTCAAAAATCTCAACTATAAAAAGAAAAGTAAAACGATATACTGACGCGTATGAGGTCAGAATTAGTTCACTCCTAAATGTTACTCAGAAGAAATTTATTCAACAATTAGTCAGGGAAGTGTGCGGACTTAAATAACGATAACTAGACTTGGAAAGAAAATATCTCACTGGAAGCTTTTCCTTTATGTAAGATAATTGCATAAGTCCATAACGCTTTTGATCCCTATGATTAGAGTATCTTAAAGATAATTGTTAGTATATGTGAAAGTTATATTAATGCCGTATTATTATTTAGTTGAATACTTTTTGAATTGCTGAATTTGTTCAAAGATTATTTCATTTATAGTCCAAAGAAAATTTAATATTAAGTAGAAAAAAACAAACATTTTCGGCGTATACTTTTATTAGAGTTCAACAAAGCAGTAAATGCATCAAAAGCCGCTACAACCATTTATACGGTTTACTGATAAAACGTACTTTTAGTAAAATAGCAGTATGGAATTGATTTTCTCAATTTAGAAAAGGCAATTTTGATAAACCATTTGTAAAGATAAAACTATCGAACTTTGATGAAGATCATTTGAACACTTTAATTTATGATTATTCACCCCAATAAAGTCCATTGTATGTATTATAATCAATCCGTCGATATAATATATATATATATATATATATATATATATATGTATATGTAGATATATATTGTATATATATGAACTAATGCATCAAAGTTATGTCATTTGTGAAATGCCGAAAAATAACTTCTTCTCGTAGTATAAGAAAATACCATAGATTGTAAAGATATTAGAGAGGTCTTCGATTCTGCAGAGGTAAATTTAAAGTCTCTTCTTAGATCTAGCATTGATACTGACGTCCGAAATTACGTAACTAAAGTCAACTACTCCGTCAAGAATGATCCGAATAAATTGTGGAATTTCATTAGGTAAGAACAAAACACATATTTCTGTCTCAATGATGGGTGGTGATAGATACTGAATCTCCCGATCAGATTGCTGATGCTTTTGCGTCACACTTTTCGTCTGCTTTTATTAGCGGTATTCATGTAGCAAGTAATGAGTCGTCTTTTACACACTACATCATTTTGCTGAGCATCTCGAGCTATTGATTCATACGATCCACAATGACGATGAGCCCTAATTCCGTCCCCACCCTCAAAGATTGTCAACGTGTGCTTCGGCTTCTATTATTGCATATCTATAATACTATATTACGACAGGGAACGTTTACTGATTATTGAAAAAGTGAGAAAGTTGACCCTGGTTTCAAATCTGGGATCAAAAATGAAATAAAATCTACAGAGCTGTACCTCTCATATGCAACTTTGCCAAGATTTTTGAAGTAACGATTGCTAAACCGATTTGTCGTCATGCTGTAAGTCAGTATTCTATTTATCAACACGGCTACATAAGAAGGAGCTCAACAATCACCAATTTATGTTCCTTTGTACATTTTGTGTCTGATGCTAAGTGACTTTGGAATTTCCAAAAATTTGATGTAGGTCCTTAGATATTATTTGTATGGACATACGAACTATGTATAATGTAATGGTTTCTATATTGCTCACATTTATTGTGCAAGCAGTACCTAAAGAATCTGTGTTGGACCCATTACTCTTCCTTATCTTCATAAATTATACTACAAATTGTGTAAAATCGCATTATTTACTATATAAGGACGATTTAAAAATTGATTGTTCAGCTTTACAAACCGATCCAACATGCCTTCAGCGCAGGAGTTTAGATAATAATTTGTTGTTATTGTTGTAATTATATATATAATATTGTTGTAATATAAGGTAATGAATTATATAAGAAAATAGCATATCAAAATATTCGCGTATACAATGTATGATTCTCCTCTGAATAGGTGAGTTGTTTAATTATTTACCCATAATAGTTTAAAATACTTGGATTTCTAACAAGAAATACCAAATGTCTTGAAAATGAATCATCATTTTCTGCAACGCGTTCATTAGATCTAAACTTGTAGTATGGAATCCATACAACGTAAAGTACTCTGATATAATTGAAAAAGTACAGAAAAGACACTTTATTATCGCACCAATCACACATTCTTGTCACATGACTACATGCGACATATTATTGGCTCAATTTGGTTATGCGTTTTTAAGTAACCGTAGAATTATATCTCAGATTATTTTTGTTTGTAAGTTGGTCAATAGTGTTTTGTATGCTTCGGATATATTGCAATTGTTTGGCTTTTTCATATACTAGTTACAACTACCACTCATCACTCACACTCACCTATTATGTCTATGAATGTGAATATGATATCGATTTGTTTACTGCAACTTTATAATCATTGAAAAATTTTTTAATTTCAGAATTTAAAATAAATTAATGATCTTTATTTGTTTATTATACTTCAGTGGGTATCGTTTAGTTTGTACTATTAATATGTGTTAATTCCTTTTCATTATTAATTTTGTATAATTTTTCCTTTTCTATACGCTGTTTCTCGTATAGTATATATTTCTTTTGTTTGTTGTCAGCATATATTACCCTGTAATTAGTAGTTAGACTGCTGTTGGATAATAAAGTATTATTATTATAACAAAACAAAATCGCCGACATTCATAATTTTTCAAATATTTGATTTATTGTTCAGCTTTAAATTTTGTGCATTCAATTTATAAATTATAAATAAAGATTTCCATTCCAGCCTATATACTATATATATAAACATAAAGATATTTTTCACACCTTCCAAAGATTAACTAGTTCTTCTCTTACATACTGCTGTAAAATATGTGCTCCTGCTTAAGTATAGTATATTAAAATTTTATTCAACTTACTATGATGAAAGATAGATGTCTAGCTAAACTTAAGTCGTAAAAATAATGACCGTTATGCTACCCATGCCTTTTATTTAATACTAAATAAAACATTTTTCAATCATCATGACAAATTTCGCAGCACCAGAAAACAATCAACTAATTCAGCGTGTATATGTTCGAAGTTTTATTAAATAAAGCGTTGAAAGCGTCAAAAGTCTCACTCATAAAAAAAAATTGACAATATTTTTTTATTCAAAAAGATTAGCTTGTTTCAGTTTCATTTAAAGCTATTAATAGTATATCCGAGATATAAAATGCATGCATCTATAGTTTCATCAACTATAAAACAAATAGATTTGCTTATTTCAGGCCAGAAATTCTTTTCAAGAATATTAAAAAATTCTAATTTCAACTGCTTTGTACATCGTATTTGTAATGCTGAATTTTTTAAAAAAATTTCTGTTCTACGCGTGGCACTCGAACCCACGATCTTATTTACGGATACGTTTTTCTTTTACATATAATAATTATTTATACCATCAATATTTTAATTTTATAATTTCAATTAAAAAGAGATCTGAAAGCGCATTGAAGCACGTCGACTTTCTTTCGAAAACAAATAAAGCAATAACTGCAAAAGAAAATGACAACGAAAACTTTGTGAGAGTTTTATTTCAAGTTTTCATTAATAGCGGGAAGTAGAAAACCGAAAACAATTGAAGAACTAACTTTGCTTGATATAAAAATAATTATTTCTGCAATGTCCAATAAAAAAAGTTGTCAAGGATTTATCTTTAATGCCCTTGTCAAATAATATAGTAACAAGGTAATTATACAACTTGTCAATAAATATTAAATTTTTAAAGAAAGTTCTATGTTTTCCTATTTTGCCCCAAAAATGGATCAAATCATTTATATACATATATATATATATATATATATATATATATATATATATATATATATAATCTAAAGATATCGATGAGTTCGACGTTAGAATGAAACAACATTATATAGTGTAAAACCTACAGCAAATCAAAAAATTAATGTCAACTTTAAATTATTAAGACACGATATTGATCAAATTATATAAATACTTGTGTTACTAAAGAATTGAATTTCAGACACAATACAATTGAAAATTAGAAAGGGTTACGAAGTTATTTGAAGGAAATTAATTAGAATTGCAATCTGAATTCCTTAATTTATCCTGATTATATAGAGAACCCATCAAAAGGCATACAAAAGAGAACTATCCTATTATTACTTATTATGTTATTTTCAAGTCTTCTACAAACACAACCAAAATCTCAATATAATAAAAGCTAATTATTTTCAAATTAGCCAAGCACATATCATTTTGAAAAGGTGTTGTTAATTTTACCAAAGTTCAATGAGTTTATATTATGTTCATTAATCTTAAACAAGCAATAGTTAGGTATAGTAATGTTACGTAAGTAGCCCCGCCACCAGAACTGTAATCTTTAGCGATGAATTCAACTATACTTATCATTAAACAAATTATGGTGTTTTGAAATTTTTACTTATAATCTTTTACATGCGTATTGTATATTAACGGTATTCTATTAGATCAGCAGATCGTTGCGTCTGCGAACACAGGAGATCAGTACACATCTAGCTGTATAAGTGTGAAAATCATTCGTCTGCTATATTGATTCAAAATGGCCACTGTAAGAGAAAATTCCTTCAAGTATGAAATCCGCGCTAGTGCTGGCTTTCGACTTTGTGATGCAAAAACTTTTCAGCAGTAGACATTCACTCTGAAATCTGTACTGTTTAAAAATCAAATATAATAAGTGATGAAGTTGTGTATCAATGACGCTGTATGTTTATTCAAGAAAGGGAATAGTCATGATGAGCAAAGGAATGATTACCTTCTTGGTAATTAACTTAAAAGTTAGTAACTAAATCCGTTAAAACCGGTATTTCAGGATATTTCAACTTTCACAGCAGTTCACAGAAACTTCAAGATTTCTTCTGTGTACAATAGCCTTAGTAATCTTAAGCTATCGGTTCTATGCTCGATGGGTTTCGAAAATTTTTTGAGAGCCACAACACACAAAGACTGGTCTCTTCTTTAGACTTTTTTTCACTGCATCATGCTGAATAAAATGAGTTTCTGAAGAGAATTGTTACCAAGGATGATACTTGGGTCTCGTGTTCAATCCTGAAATAGACAGCATTCAATAGAATGAGACCACACTGCTTTGCCAACCAGATCAAGGTACACAAAACAAACATTGTAAGAAAGATAATAGCTGCCGCCTTTTAAACGCAAAAGTAATATTGATGATGGAATACGTGAGTGGGGAGCAATCACGAGTGCTCCAGTTTACAGCCCAGAGCTGGTTCCAAGTGGTTTTACTTGTTTATGAATTTGAGTAAGTGTCTGGGATCAGAACCACTTTCTCCTTTGACTCCGATGAAGAAATTGAAGATGTCATATGCTGCCTGCAATCCCAGATGGCCGAATTTTATGAAGAAGGAATTTAAAGAGCTAATTAAACGCTATGAAAAAAGCCTTAATTTGAATAATGGCTATGTAGAAATATAATATACACCAATTAAAAACTTAAAAAATTATTTGTATTTAAAAACTTCGCTTTCACTTTCAATTAGCCCTTGGCGGTTTAATGATTTTAAATAGTTAATAACGCAGAATGTTCTCAGAAAAAGAAACTGCAGTTCTTACCTGAATTTGCCTATTACATAAAAATCCGGCACCTATGAACTAGTTAAGTTAGATTTCGAGGCTGTATTCCTCCTAAAATAAAATCCAAAACTTTATCAATGAAGAAAGAAAAAGAAATGTTCAAGAAAAATTCAAATTTATTAACTACTCCCCGTATAAATTCAAAAGAAAAGGTATAAATAACAAAACTTGGAATAGGTAAATTTCTAAGTTAAAAAATTATTAAATCTAACGCAACAAATAACGGGGGTTGACTAAACTCAAAAGTAAATAAAATTTTGCCAAAACGCGAAAGAACCGATTACTTGCGTTTAATAAACCATCCAAGAAAACAATAATAATAATAATATTTATGAAGTTTCTGAACTTAATATTAAATACGAATTAATAAAAAAAGCAAAATTAGAAAGATGATATTGATTGACAATAGAATAACGTACAAAATTAAATATTCTTATCTGGAATGAATAATAATGTAAACAAAAAAATTAATTAAATGAAAGTGACGTATGCATTAACGAGTAGTAAAATATCTTCCTTTTTTCGACAAGAATGGTTTATAGAATACCGAAATTGTAAAGAGATGGGTATTTACTATAACTACAATACTAAGATAATTGAACTTGAATTGACGTAAATCTAATAACACAAAAATATTGAAACTCGAATTAACACTGCTATAGATAATTCATTTATTAATATTTGTAAACAAGCAAAGTTAAAAGTTCATGTTGGAATGAAATTAAACTGAGTGAAACAATTACTAATATAGGAAAATAAAGATTTGCAATGAGATCGTTTGACCCAAGATATGCGGGTTTCCCAAATCAATTTGCTGGCTGAAAAGGAAGAAATTTGGTCTACCCTACATGTAAAGTCATCTAGATCCTAAGCAGTTATGTTGGAATATGAAGATATGGAGTCAGTCATAACTAAGATACACTTCTTCCCCCCAAATTTGGAATATGTTACGGAAACTATAAAACCTATTGTTTTCGGTGGCACAATGAATAATCCTCCAAAGTGGTTCCTACTTTTTCGACGAAACTCTCCCATAAAATAGAGAGAAAAATCATCAATCCTTAGTTTTGACCACTAAATCTAAAATCTTTTAGTACTTTGGTTTAAATTCTAACTTAACGAGTACTGAGCCATAGCACAGATCAG
This sequence comes from Dermolepida albohirtum, assembly GCA_031893035.1. Lineage (NCBI taxonomy): Eukaryota > Metazoa > Arthropoda > Insecta > Coleoptera > Scarabaeidae > Dermolepida > Dermolepida albohirtum. The sequence continues at coordinate 316,767 of JAVIWB010004509.1, read as the reverse complement.
TCTCTAGATGGGAAATTAGTATAGAATTTCACAAGTGGAAAAATACAGAAACAAGCAACACGTTTTATTAAAATTTGAAGGGGCGACCTCACGAAGCCACAGGCAATTCAAAAACTTGAAGAACTGTGACAAGTAATAATGATATGTAGTAGACGGAAGTTATTTACCGATTGGTATAGGAAATTAGGTAAAATATTGAATTTGGGGGGAAATTTTGCACGAATAAGGGTAACTTTGTAGATGGTTTGAGATAAATAAGCTACGAAATGGTATAAAATATCTAAACAAAATAATACATTGCCATAAAACAAGCTAGGAAGTTGGTAACGTAACGTATGTACTGAGATTACAAAAGGAAAAGGACACCACCCAACAATTAATAAAACTGGGAAGAAGATGAAATTAATATTAACGTAGAGGACCAAAATAAAGCTACAGTTGGGTGTTAATCTGACAAATGAGACCAGTTTATTTAATAATAAATATTAAGGTTTTCAAAACAAACTGGACTTTGGAAGTAGGAATGTATAAAGAGGATGCGATATAATTACTACGCTATAGTTACTCAAAGATACTTAATTGTGGATTAAGAAAGCTCCTGATTAGATTGTGACATTCTCTATACGATCACCATTTATATAATTTTGTAACCGTTTTGAAGCGGTTTTTTTTTAATATCATACCTGCATTATATGATTGTGATGCATTTGTTCTTAATTAAAATAAAACAGAAGTTAAGTTTTTAATATGCTTATTTTCAAATTGTATTTATGTCTCCAATTAGATACCGACCATTGCGCGAGAAAATTGTTATGTCATCAATTATCACCTGCAACGTTATTTAATTGGCTTCGAAAAATTAATTTAAAAATTATTTATCCGTGAACTTATTTTATTCTAGATTTCCAGTAACTCTGAAATTGAATATTCTTATAATTACAATTTTTTTATTTAATTTATCAAAACTTAAACTGGTCTTTGTTCATAATAGACAAGCACTGTTCTCTCAATTCAAATGTGATTTTTAAATAGTTATTGACGAAGTATTGAATTAATAGAGACACAAATATGTAAATGAATTGCGTTAAAGTTTCAATAACTCTAAAGCTTTACCTGTTAATTTACATGATTAAGTATATTGCAATACATACATACATACATAGATGATACAAATAGGTTAAAAGCTTTAAGATATATAATAATAAAAATAATAAATATTTATTTGCAAACAACCAAATGAATTCTTGTTAGTCGAGTGTTAACAAAGCCTAATTTATTTTTTATATTTATTTATATTTAAAATATATTGTTTAAAGTAATTAAGTATAATTGATAAAAAATAGTGCCAGTTAATATAACACCTTCGAATACTTCTGTAAACTAACTTCAACCTTTTCAAACAAGAAAATGAATATACAGATGTGTCTTCATATGGCTACGCATACGTTAAAGCCATCATCGCCGGAGTGTATAAAAGCACGCTAATCGCCCAAAAATTTACCTCTGCGATTAGAAGAATTACAATTTTGAATATCTTCCGAAATAAAAATGCATAACGATTTGTGAGATAAAGGCTTGAAGTGTTATAGATTAATTAGAATGGTAGAAGGCAACAAAGTATTTCCTAAATTCTTTTAATTAGACTTTGAAATTGCTTTTTGAAAATGGGGGTACTCGACAAATGCAAGGGTAAGATTGATCAACAGCAACAACTCGATACTTTTCACATTGGGTACATAGAGTCGCCTTCTTAATGCAACCCAAATTCAAAGAGAGATTACTACTACCATATTACTTGTAGCGGATTTGTCATTGAATAATACAGATCCATATTTACATTGTAACTAAATTACAGGCATACTCAGATTCGAGGTGAATCCAGCATTCTATAATTTTCCCAGAAAAGTCTCAGTATCAGAATAGTAGTGTAGAGGTACTTATTATTAGAGGTATTAGAGGGAAAACTGATTTTTATTTTATAAAACGGGAAACTCTCAGAGATATCTGTACGAGATTCTGCTATCCATTGTTCTTCTGTAGGCAGCAACAGTGGAAAATGAATTCCTTTTCTTAGATGATAATGCTCGTTCTCATCGAGCAAACATCGTGAATAAGTGGATTAATAAAGTTGAGAAACAAACTCTCAAATGATAATCCAATAGAAAACGCTTGGTATACGAGGGTAGTCGTTTATATTTCGGGAACTGGCAGTACTGCTAGTGTTGCCTCCGATCTGATGATTGCAACGTGAAGTCATTCTTTCGGCGTGGATTATCTCAACAAGAATGCATCGACGAACTGAATTCTTTATATGGTGATAAAGCACTATCGAAAATACAGTATATCGTCGGTATAGTGAAATCAAACTTAGACTGCGTTCTTTGGACGATGAATTTCGTGAAGGTCGTCCCACATATGTTGTTGTGTCGGAAAACATTAATGCAGTATCTGAATCGATAATGCAAGACCGTCCTGTGACATACCGTGAGATCGTGGCAGCTCTAGGTATTAGTAACACCAGCGTGCATAAGATTCTGCATGAACATTTAGCCGTTAAGAATTCACGTTGGGTATGACATAATTTGACAACCGCTAAAAAAGGGACTCGCGTCGATTAGTGCCAAGAAATGCACAAACAAATAATGGCAGTGCTTCAAAGAACATTTATAAAGTCGTCACGTGATGAATCTTGGATCTATACGTATGAGCCCTATAGTAAACAGCAGTCGACCGTGTGGATATTCCAAGATGAGCCAAAACCAGCAAAAGTTGTTCGCGCTCGAAGCACATCAAAACAAATGGTCGCCTGTTTTTTCGGAAAAATCGGTCTTGTTGCAACCGTGCCTTTAGAGAGTTGTAGAACGGTCAATTCCGAATGGTACACAAATTCATTTGTCAAAAGTTTTTGAAGAAATAACGAAAATAAACCGAAAACGACTGATCATTCTCCACCATGACGATGTAAGCTCTCACAGGTGGGGTCAAACAATTGAATATTTAATTGGGCAAAACATTGAATTGATGAGGCATCCCCCGTACAGCTCAGATCTAGCACCCTGTAATTTCTTCCCACACGTGAAGAATAAACTTCTTGGTCAACGGTTTTTTACGCCGGAAGAGGCAGTTAAGTCATTCAAAACCCATATTTTGAAGATACCGCCTTCGCAGTAGCAGCAATGCTTTTCGGATTGGTTTAAACGCATGCAAAAGTGCATTGATTTTCAAGGAGAATATTTTGAAAAGTAATAAAACTATTCTCGGTAATAAAATTTTTTTTTGTTCGCTGTTCCCGAAGGCTACCCTCGTTTCGTGAGAGAACATGTTGTTGCAAAAAATATATCACCAAGAACCGATATTTATACGTATAGAACAATTATAACTGTTTCTTTTCTATTTAGTGTTTGAACTTGCAAAATTATGTGCATATGTATCTACACATAACGAACAGTTCGCTGTTCATAAAAAAATTTAAAATATTTGTGTTTTATTTCAATTACAGGGCTTTCAAAACAGAGAGTTTCCTTAACGAAGCTAAAATACAACAATGTGTTTACATACTTCGTCAAAAATATATAACAAAGAATGATGTTAAATCAATGTTTGGTAATAAAACTAATTAGTAATAGTGGACGATACTCACGAAACAACTTGGACACCAAATTCATGTAAATTGTTATTACACACGTACTCAAATTATGTTCTATCAATACGAGAATAATAAAAGAATTTGAAAATATTCGCAAAGATCATCCATAAAGACACTTCTTTAAAACGAAACAGCATATACCTAAGCCTCTTGATGTTTTATTAATTCATTAGTACAAAATGAAGGCAATTCAAATTAATATTACCAGTAACAAAAGGTCTAAGTAAATGATGTACATAGAGAAAATTGTATTCGGCAGGTTAATGCATTTATCCAATTGTGAAAATAAAAAATCAATGCAGAGAAGAGAATAGTTTCTGGCAATGCATTTGATGAAAGACTACCAACCGAAACAAAACCCGATGAACAGGCATTTGCCCGTACATAAAAAATGATAGTCTGTATACTCATTGACCTCTCACGGTATAAATAATCCCACGTCCATTGCCTTGACGCACTATGAATAATACATTCGCTTATTGTAGGTTTCTGTTTGTGTGTATTTACGCGTTAACATTTGTAGATGAGTATGTTAAAAGTAATTTAATTTAAGTGCTGTTGATTAATAATCGCTTTAATGTGGTCGATTTTTACCTTTAACCGGTCCTGTTTGTGCTATAACGTTTTATTCATAACACTTCGCTCATCTGTTATCACATTAACTTTATTAAAAAGTAAAATTTCAATTTTAAATAGAATTTGTTTTCCTTGTTAGGAAAAGAATTTCATACTCACTTTCATATATCACTTTATTAATACTTATTAATATATGTACAAGTTACAGTTTTTGTAGTCAAACATAAAAATAATTCATGCGATTAACCTTAACAATCAATCAATTTCATAGTATTCAATGTGTGATACCAATGTACAACTTCGATAAAATAAAAAATTTACAGATGTTTTCACTTTTGCAAACGTAAAACCAAAGAAGTAGTTTACTCTTTAAAGTAACAAGTCAAATCGGTATAATATTACACAGAATGTGACGGAATGACGCAAGCATACAAAGGGTACTAGGAAAGTTTTGCAATATGACGCAACAATGAGTCGTAGGAAGCTGCTTGTTGCTGCATGTTGAGACATGTTCATACGTTACGTGCATAGTAGCCGCCGCGCCATGTCGACGGGTTCAGTTATTCATTAGCAGTGAGAGTGTAAAGTGCTTGCGATAGCATCGTGGTCACGAAATGAGATAAGGGCAGTTTTGCGTTATAATTTCGTGCATGGTTTAAACATAAACCAGTGCTTCGTAGAAATGACTCTTGCACTAGGTGATGTTTGTCTACCTCGCACAACGATATTCAGGTGGTACAGAGAATTCCAAACGTTACTACTGTGAGGAAAATGCTTGGTGAGGACTGGCTAGTGACTTACCAACAGATAGAGGGTACTTCAGGCCTAAATGCACCAGCAATTCGTTCGATTCTGCATGATCGTTTGCACGTGAAGAAACTCTGTTCTCTCTGGGTGCCGCATCGACTGACTGAAGCACACGACACAACGTGTGACTTGGTGCCGGGAGATGCTAAAAAAGTTTAATAAGGGACAATCTCGGTATGTGAACAACATCGTGACAGGTGACGAGACTTGGCTGTACTGTTACGATGCGCCGACCAAAGCTCAAAACATAGTTTGGCTCTTTGTTGATGAGGACACACCCGTAGTAGTCAAAAAATTCCGATCTGAAAAGAAAAAAATGGTAGCTGTATTTTTCAAATTGGGTGGAATTGTGGAACGCGTCGTTTTGGACACACAGAAGACAGTCACAGCTAAGTGGTATACTGGACGGTACCTGCCTGAAGTCATTGGATCTATGAAAAATCTGCGGCCAAAGTCAAGAATGGACACCTGGTTCCTCCATCACGATAATGCTCCAGCTAACCGAGCCAAAGCCTGCACCGAATATTTGACAACAAATCTATTGAAACTTCTCGACCACCCTCCCTACAGTCCAGATCTTGCTGCCTACGACTTCGCACTGTTCTCGCTTGTGAAAATGCAGCAAAATGGGGGCAGTTTTCCAGTGATGATGACCTTCTGCGGGCTTGGGACAACGAGTGTGCTTTACTCCCTAGTGAAACTTAGTAGAACTGGTTTAAAGTTTGGTTTCAGAGCATGGAGAGGTGTATTAAGTGTAGAGGAAATTACTTTGAAAAAATTAAATAAACAAAGCTGTATTGCAAAACTTTCCAAGTACCCTTTGTATTAAGTATATATGTAGTAATCTAAGAAATATTTACTGATAATACTATCAAATTACAACACTCAGAAAGGTACCGTGTTTGGATTTTTACAGATCCAAACACCATAAATTATAAATCCGATATCAACCAGTTAAGTACAATCTATTGCAATCTAATATAAAGAAAGTCAAGTGTCACACAGATTAATTCTTTATCACATTCATATACTTTTTGTTTTTTGTTGGCACCTCGTATATTAGTTCTTTTAAAGCCTAGCACTTTTCGAGAAGAAAAAAAAGAAAAGGTCTCCTCTCTTTTTTTTTAGGATTTTACACGGAAAATAGTTTAGTTAGAAATGCAAGTCATTTGGGGAACATGTTCTTAAATTTACCTATCACTAACAATTAACGCTAGTATAATAGTTTACGGTTTTGTATGTAGTATATAGTAAGAATGGCAAATCAGATATTAATGATTTTTAAATTAATCTAATTTTTTGTAAGAAAAGATAACAATTAGTAACATGATCAATATAGTGTACATGGTATTGTTTCAGAACTCCTGATGAAGTAAATTTACTGCGAAATATTGATTATAAAACAAAGGATTGGTTTTTAATTTTCCTAACAGTGACCGAATACACGACTAACATTATTATTTTGGATTATCGTATACACGGTCGACCAAGCGCCTTTAACAAATTTTATATGTATATATATACAGACTTGTTCATTCTAGAATTAGATATGCGCTGTCCACAAGTGGAAAGAGTGCAGTTAGGTTAAAGCGCGCGAGAAAGGAGGATAGAATATCTCTCACTGGCAGTTTCGTTTTCTCCCACTTTTGTATTGCAAACAACTTCCCCTACTTTCTCGCGTGAACCTTCTTATTCTAGTAAACAAATATCTGAAGTAGTTGACGTAAAACCTCTAACAGTTCGTCGTATTCTACACTAGGATTTTTAAAAGTTTCTTTTAATTTTTTCATTGTTTGAAAATCTTTTTAATTTTTAGAATTGTCTATTTCATTTATTTAAAGAATATTTTATTAGTTTCACGCCAAACGGCAAAACATTTCAAGAAAATAGCCATGTTTGAAAATCTTTTTAATTTTTAGAATTTTCTATTTCATTTATTTCAAGAATATTTTATTAGTTTCACGCCAAACGGCAAAACATTTCAAGAAAATAGCCATGTTTGAAAATCTTTTTAATTTTTAGAATTTTCTATTTCATTTATTTCAAGAATATTTTATTAGTTTCACGCCAAACGGCAAAACATTTCAAGAAAATAGCCATGTTGCATTTTATTAAAAGATTCAAATAAAATGCATCAAATAATTTATACAATTCAAAAATGTAGGTACGTATTGTCAATGCATAATGATTTACAGCCCCGACCTACACACATCATGTCGCTGGTGAACACTGATTTCAGACATTCTCACGCGTAACACGCGAGAGAGTAGGGGAAGTTGTTTGCAATACAAAAGTGGGAGAAAACGAAACTGCCAGTGAGAGATATTCTATCCTCCTTTCTCGCGCGCTTTAACCTAACTGCACTCTTTCCACTTGTGGACAGCGCATATCTAATTCTAGAATGAACAAGTCTGTATATATATATATATACATATCGCTCTTATAAGAATTAACAGAATCCAATTCATATTGATTTATATTGCAAACTTAAACTAATTACAACAGTATTGAAACTGACAGTTTCAGCGCAACAAACAGTAGCAGTAGTTGAGCCCTCAAGATGTCCCATACGAGTGGGTACGAAACCTCGTGACGCGATTCCAGCCCAGAAGCATAGAAGAAGATAGTATGGACTACGACGGCGAAGTTTACGTACCAGATTAATTACAACAGTATTTTACAAGATATTTTGTTCTAGATATTGATACCAATATAATGTACAGTATGTTACGACACTTAAATACGCATATTATATGGTGCGATATAAAAAAGACACATAACGTATTTACATGCAAGAATTCATTATATAAAATGTTTACATTTCTTAATAAAAACACTCCATTTATATGTATAAAAATGTTCATTCTAATGTAAAGAAATCTAGTTCCACTTTTTAAAGGATACGTATAGATATATTGATTAATTTTGCTTCGTATACACTTAATATAGTGAGATTGTTTTAATACATTATGAGATGTTCTTATATATATGTCTTGAAATCTTATGTTGTGGGAATTGCATTCCACGTTCTCAATAGAACATAAATATTGATTTAAATACTGCTCTTGTATATACGTGGGCAAGGTGAAAAGTTCTCGGCCTGACAGAGATTGTTGGACGATAGGCGAGTGAAAGTGAGTGAAATAGCTGAGGCTGTGGGGATATCGGAAGAAAGGGTGCGAAACATTTTGCACAAAGAATTAGAGATGAGAAAGCTCTGCGCAAGATGGGTGCCGCATTTGCTGAATGTCGATCAAAAGCAAATGCGCAAACGATTTTTGGAGCATTCTTTGAACCGATTTAACAAGAATCCGACCGATTTTGTGCGGCGATTTGTCACCATGGATGAGACATGTGTCCACCACTACACGCCAAAAACGAAACAGCAGTCGAAGCAGTGGGTGTAAGCCGGTGGTTCAGCGCCAAAGAAGGCGAAGTTAATCGCATCTGCCGGAAAAGTCATGTTCAGCGTGTTTTGGGATAGAAAGGGAATCTTGTTAATTGATTACCTTGAAAAAGGCAGAACAATTACAGACGCATATTACTCTAACCTTCTTGACCAGCTGGATGCCAAAATTTGCGAAAAGAGGCCTTGTTTGAAGAAGAAAAAAATCGTTTTTCATCAGGACAACGCACCCGCACACAAGGGTACGTTGGCGATGGGAAAATTGCGGGATTTGGGGTACGATTTACTCGGCCATCCTCCCTATTCTCCTGATTTGGCACTCTCAAACTTCCATCTATTCCCAAATTTGAAAAAATTTGTTTCTGGAAAGCGATTCACATCCAACGGAGAAGTTGAAATGACCGCAGAAGAATATTTTGACAGCCTTCCAGACTCTCACCCTCCGGGAAGGAATATTGATGTTAGAAAAACGCTGGACCAAGTGTGTTGAACTCCATGTAGAAAAATAAAATCATTTTTTAAATTTAACTCGCAATCTTTCATTGTCAGGTCGAGAACTTTTCATCTTGCCCATGTGGTTGTTAGAGTTTCGGATATAATTTCTTTAAACCCAAAAATATATGTATATAGTGTAAATTTACCATAACAGTATATTATATATAGTACATATATAATACATAAATACAATTTAGTAAGTTTGTTGAAATCTGGAACCAATAACTCCAATTTGAGTATATTTTAATAATAGGTTACAAATGTTGATATATCTATTAAAATAACAATGGGTGATATCCAGATAATAGAAACATAATAATGAAAGAATATGGCGTACTCGAATGTGCCACATAATAAATTTTGAATAAATTCATTAGTATGCAATCTCAATGTAATTTTGCAAGTAATTCGTTATTTATGTGAAGGATCAATCAAGATAAGGGTTATGTTAAAATATCGATACTAACGATCATATAATAAGGTTACGGATATCGGTAGACAATATTTAGAAAAAACGTTTAAATATAATGAGCAAAATGTCCCACAGATGGATTTAGCATTTCTAAAATTTTGGACAAAAACATAAAATCTGAGAATTTAGTGTAGAAGATAAGTATAAACAAATAAATTTAATACATAATGATGTTTAGAAATTGATATTAAGACATTTTGAAAAAGGACAGGGACATGATAGAACGATGACGTGTAAGACAAAGATCACGGAATGTTCCTCTTCATTAATTGCGTGCAAGCCGCTCAAGTCAGCCGCAGATAGTCTTTTCGGTACCTATATAAGCGGGAGTTATAATCGAAGACAAGAGAATTCCCCTGACTTAAATAACTAAAAGACAGAAAAATTTTGTAAATATATGTACCCATAAAATTTTGTTAAATTTATTTTACGGTATTGTGGTGAAATATTGGAGGCCATATTTTTCCACGCAGCCAAAGATCTACAACCACCAATTTGAGGTAAAACAGAAAGACTTTCTTCGCCTCTTCCTTTTGACGAAATCAGTGGTATTCGCGGTGAAATAGCCAACTCAAATCCGACACCGTATTCTCTATTTCAGCTTTTCTTCACAACTCCAAATTAAGAAAGCGAAACCCTTTGTACCAGAGAGTATACGGTTGAATTCTTCGGCGCATCAGCCAATGCGTGGAACGCGCAGAAGATGCGAATTATGTAATACTAAAGCAAAGCCAATCCGCACTGACTGGATTTGCAGCACCTGCTAGGTGCCACTTTGTTTAGGAAAAGTGAAATCTTGTTTCCAAACTTACCATACAAAATAATATTCAATTCAATTTTAGAAGTTATTTTTATTTTTATCATGAATATATCTAATAAATGTACAAAATAAATGTAAAAAAAATAAATAGGAAGTTTTATTTATATGTATGTAAATGGAACGGTGGTACAAAAATCAGACCTCCGGTTTTTGAAAAAACGGTCTATGTTGTTATGAAATATCCAATGAATTCCACCTATATATAACCTTTTAACACCGTTTAACCAAAAAATTTAAAAAAAAAAACAAAAGGGGAAAACTTTGCTCTACTTGGGTGAAATTTTTTGTCATATATCTGCTCCAGTAAGAGTTAAAGTTTTCGAAAACTGAGGTTTTCGAATTTAGAGAAAGTTAAGTCTAAATTATTTTATAGCATTTTTAGTCAATATCTAGTCAATATCTTACTGTTCATAATTCCCCATTCAATGTTACCTGTTCGTTATCAATTAAACATTTTTTGGATTTTCTTTTATTTCATTTATATATATATATATATATATATATATATATATATATATATATATATATATATATATATAGTTATATATAGTTTTGATGGACTTAATTCATAATAAAAATAACTTGTAATTGTTTTATTTATCTAACCGTTGTTTTGACTAGATACTAGGTTAATTCCAAAGAACCCCATCTCAACTCCTTGAATATTTTACAAAAGAATCCAAATAAAAGTGCCTCGTAATTAAATTTGTGCTGTGAGAGTTATATCAATACACAAAATTTATTCTATATTACATAGTATATATCTCAGCAATTTGTGTATAATATTACTAAATAACTGTATGAACATACATTTATTTCTTTTGTCACCGTCTTCTTTATTTATTCTGCTATGTTATTTTATTACAATATTTATATACACGAGGATCATTCAAATACAAATCTGAAACTTTGATACTCTCACTTAGCGACGTGGGGGAGAATCGGTGGTGAGACAATGGAGAGATGATAATCACGCACACGGCCCTCACACTAATATGCGTCTCTTTTAGAATCCCTATTGGTGAACCTGAAATACCAGGACTTATTACGCATCGCGTTATTTTCGTTTCCTCGCAAACGGAGACGTGAAATTAAGACGTCAAGCACAGTTTAGTGATGCTTTTCTGAGAAAAATCCAAGTGTTTAATTGGGCTAAAAAGTTTCGAAAATGGTCGTGGAAAAACAAATCCATAAATGTCACCCGGCAACCACGTTAGTCAAGATATGTTCAGACCGTGCTTGAGCATGGAGAAGATCATCTCTGCGTTACTGCTGCCGGATTTGAATCGAAGGTGGGCATAAGTGTTTGAAGTGTTTATACCATTGTATCAGACACACTCGAATGCAGAAATATATTAGCAAGATGGATTTTAGGTCCTTTCACTGAGGCACACAAGAATGTGCGAAAAGACGTCTGTCAATGACTTCTTAATAAGAAGAAAAAAGAGGATTTTTTGGCCTTCAACGACACATGTCCATCATTGTACCCCAGAGAACAAAATAACGTTGTTGGAATCAACTTATTTTGAAAAATCCAGACTGCCGATTACTACTTTTTTTTGGGATCATAACTTCAATACTTACATATATACCAAAAGAGACTAATATTCGTTTTGGTAACAGCCATTTTTTGGCTTGATAACTCCAAGCATGTCATTTAAGAAAAGTTGGCCCGGTCGAAATTCTTTATACCATCACTTTACACTAGCTGATACTTATTAACAAATATCATGTAGGATCCATCCAAACAATATCTTACAACTTAAATCATATTTAGAATTATAAACAAGAACAGTCCGGTAATTTTTGTTCAGTTCCATTGTTTCTTATGCAGATGATGTTTGATTCAAGATTCTAAACCTTTGGTGTTTACACATATTCATATTCTTGTAACTGTGTTCAAATTTCAAATAAAATTTATAGCTAAAAATCTTGACTTATTAGAAAAGCTTAATGGAAAGAGGATAGTCATCACAATTGATTAAATTTAATCGATTATTTTATTTTTAAATTTGTATTTATTTAAATTATCGACATTTTACTAACAATATGTATATACCTACAAACACCAAATACTTATTATAAAAAAAACGTTTTTATAAAAATGTCAAACTGTTTGACAATAATGAATAGGAACTCACAATATATTCAAAAAATGTACTATAAACTTAAAAATGAAGTGCCTTGCTCTCATAAACAGTTAGGAATCTATTGTGTTACAAGCAAATGCATACCCCACATTTCGCAAATAGTTTCGAAAGTTGTTAATTCTAATTGAGAAACTGTAACTCGTTTGCCATATTTATCAGATTTATGTCGAAGAGATCTGTAACAGTATCAATTTCATTGATGTAAATTTTGTAAAAACCATAGGACCATACCTATTGGTAAGTATTTTCATTTTTTAATAAAATATTATAAGAGAAAGAAGAAAAATGAGAAATGTAACTGCCTGAATCTTTATACCATTATCCTACACATTAAAGTTATTATACTTTACCTTATTTAATTTTACTTTTGGCCCTATTGATATCATCAGTGTAAATGAGAGTATTTTCCTTCAGGGAGATATAATGCCTTTTTCATTATTGAATAAAAATCTACTAGCTAATATGTAACATTATGAAAGTAATGTTAATAACTACGAAAATTTAATGAATGCGTTAAAAAGAATCATTTATTGAATAGTAAAAAATATTTAGGTAACAAAAGTACTATTTTACCGCATCTCTATTGAAATGTGCGTATAATAAAGCAAAAGATCATCATAATATCAAGTAAAATATCTCTATATGATCAGAAAAACATATTTTACGAAAAAACATGTTAGAAAGCCAAATGGATGAGCAACTTCTGTTTAGACTTTGTGTTTTCAAGAGCTTTACCAACTCATTTAATGTAAATTTGAATTAATTAATACTATACAAAGAGCTAGCGGCAAATTAAGTTTATGTTTATATTATTTACCCCTATATATTCTGAAAGTTAACAAAAGTCGATTATATTGTATTAGAGATGAATTTGTGTTTACGAATATGTAGATCTATTTGTTTCAGGTAAAAAGTGGGAAACTGTTAGTGGGGTAAGGGAATATCAATTCATTAACCTTGTTAAAATTCATGACCTCCGTTTTAGAAAATGTAATCTCTTCTTTGTTATATATACAGTACTCACAGAATATATTATATTTTATTTTTCCAACAATATACAATACCTATAATTATAGTGGTAACATCATAATATGTTATACGTGTCTTTGTGTGTGTGTGTGTGTGTTTGCATATAGTGTACATATGTGCATAATAAAATATATATCTGTTTGACTTGATCTTGTCTAGGAACTCAGTTTTTTAAAAGGAAGCCGTTCACTTAAAATTTCGAAAACAGTTTTTAATCCATGGTAATGGCAGTTTGTTTAATAGATCTAGTTATTTGTTGCTTGGCAACAGTAGAGTTCTGTGGCTGAGCAGTACACCTGCTTCTTGGATCTCACCTGTGTCGTCCTTCCCTCTCTTCTTCTTTTTGAGCTAGTGGCATCATTTTAGCACGCAACAACTTCTTGTATATATGTATGTGATATTGTTTTATTTTTTCACTAATATTAATTTGGAAATGTCGTTTGCTTCACTTGTTCTATTATACGTAATACCTTTCCCTATAAAATGAAGGTGCCATTTGTATGGGCTGACTCGTCACAGAGTTGGATACTGGAGTTCATTTGTGAGGAAAAAATGTGTGAGAGGCTCTTTGCTTATTGGTTATGGTTCTGGTTCTCCGTATGGCTTCTTCGGGAGAGCGTCAGCTTCATATCTCCAAGTTAATTTGGTGTCTAAGTATATCCCCAATACTTTACGGACACTACGTTTGCGGCAGTTTAGTTTCCTTTAGAAGTAAAAGCTAAATTAGGTAACTTTTGATTCATTGAAAATAATTTATTTGCTGAAAACCATATTACAGCTTTTAATAGTATATATTTTATGTACTTTTACAGCATTAAATCTCTGAAATATTGTGGAAAATCATTGACATTCGAACTGAACATTCAATATCTGATAATATACATCTTGCTACCGATCATAAAATAAGAACATTCCAATTTCCATAAAAGTATGTCACTTTTGATACAATCTGAACCCTTGGATAGATACCGCACTAATATCATGGAATATTCTACTTCCTCAAAGGAATACTAATTGAAATTTATCGATTTATCGATGCAACAGCATCCATAATTAATCTACCAGTACGAAGAGAAAATTGAAACTTGGCAAGAATGTTATATTTTTCTAAAGGAGTGGCGACAACAAGGCAACCTCAAAATGTTAATAGGGTAGATGAAACCGAAATAGGTTATTATTATTTAGTGTTGTACTGTTTGATTGGACACAAAGGTCTTGCAGCTTTCTAGATTCTCTTTTGCTACAGTACTGTGCTTGCTTAAAATTTTTGAACACTCAAGCTTATATTTGAATATTATTCCCTATTCCTCTTTGCATGTTGAGTTGTATATATAATCGAGGTAGTTTTTTTCTTTTTTTGTTTTCCCGATGTAGAATTTCGTATAATTATTAAATATCTTTTCAGATCATCGCCGTCCAGGTGGTTATGTGCTTACCTGTATTAATATGAACGTTTTTTGTTTTTCTGTCTAACTTCGTTAGTAAGTCTAGTTCGCTAGTTGTTCTTAGCAATTTTAATAATCATGTTTTGTATCCACTTCATTCAGAGTTTGCAAGTTTACCTATTCTTGTGATTTAAAGTAATTTTAGAATATACAAATGGTACTAGGAAAGTTTTGCAATATGACGCAACAACGAATAGTAGGAAGCTGCTTGTTGCTGCATGTTGAGTCATATTCATACGTGCATAGTAGCCACCGCGCCATGTAGATGGGTTCAGTTATTTATTAGCAGTGACAGTGTAAAGTGCTTGCGATGGCATCGTGGTCACGAAATGAGATAAGGGCAGCCTTGCGATATAAGCTAAGTGGTATACTGAACAGTGCCTGCCTAAAGTCATTGGATCTATGAAGAACCTGCGGCTAAAGTCAAGAATGGATACCTGGTTCCTCCATCACGATAATGCTCCAGCTCACCGCGCCAAAGCCTACACCGAATATTTGACCACAACAGGATTGAAACTTCTCGACCACCCTCCCTACAGTTCAGATCTTGCTCCCTGCGACTTTCCACTGTTCCTGCATGTGAAAATGAAGCTAAAAGGGAGGTGGTTTTCCAGTGCTGATGACCTTCTGCGGGCTTGGGACAACGAGTGTGCTTTACTCCCTAGTGAAACTTGACAGAACTAGTTTAAAGATTGGTTTCGGAGGAGATCTCATCAATAAAATACAGGTTTTTACAAGCTAGATATAGCAGCTGTGGCTGCATATACTTTCGACCCCTCCCCTCCCAGATAAGCGATCAAACTTGTATGCGCCCTCGTATTGTCATGACGAAATACTCCTCCTTTACGATTAACTAGCTCTGAATGTTCCTGGTTGATGAATTCACCCAAACTATCCAATTGCAGACAGTACACATTTGAATTGTTTCTTTTCTTGGTATGAGGTCGACAGTGGCGGCTCGTGAGTATTTGACATGGTGAGGCAGATAGAATAATAAATATTCAAAATTGTTTACAATTGATTAATAAACTCTATATACCTACTACATATAAAAACAGTTTATATATATTTATATATATATATATATATATATAGGGCTTCCAGTACAAACAGGGCTGCCAGACGTGAACTGAGCCCTATATCGCGCCCCATTCGATTTTTAAGGGAAAACGAAGTTTCAAAGCAAACCCTTGTGAAACGAAAATAAATATTCTAAAAAATCAAACAAATTCTAAAAACATTAATCGAAAATAAGAACTCAATCTTCTAGGATTTAAAAATAAAAAATAAATACATTCCTATTATAATATAAAATTTAATAATATAACAAATATATACATATATATGTATATATATATATATATAAATCAACAACAATCCAATAACAAAATTTCAAAATTACATGCAAAATGAAAATATCTTAAAATACAGAAAATTTCCTTTATTGGCATTGCACGTAGAACTACATTTAATAGATTTTACTTCTTGTATAGCAAAGGTATCCTCCGGTTTTTTGTGTTAGCAAAATAATCAATTACATCATTATAAAATCGTTCATCCCTCGTCATCATTTTAACCAATTCCTTTTCGATTGCAATTAGTGCACAGTTACTAAGTCTTTGTTGTCCAATTGTATTTCTAACATACGATTTTATACGTTTCAATGTGAAAAAACTTCGCTCAACGGACGCGGAAGTTACCGATATGGTAACTACTATACTTAGCAATTTAAAAAGTTCTGGCATACAGATGGCTAACTTTTGTTCGTGCATAAATCTTAACATTTCACATGGTGTTTTAGAATTACCAAGGAGTTGCATGTCACTATAAATAACAGCTAATTCATTTTTTAATTGAATTTGATCAAAAAATTTATATTGTTCAAACAAATTATTTAAGAGCCTCTGAGGAAATGCCTTCGAATATTCTTCAAATTTACTTTCTGTTAATAAATCAAAAAAAGCAAGTTTTTCTAAATCAATAAATCTAATTTCAATTTGACTAATAAACGTATCTAGAATTTCGAAAAATAATTTTCTATAATTTTGTTTAGTATCTGGAACGTCATCAATTCTACGCCTTTTATGTGCAACAGATTCGTCAGACATCGAATTTTCGTATACAGTACTGAAATATGTATCACACTCCCGAAATTCTCTAAACTTATCAAGCAAAAACGTAATTATTATTATTATTATTGAAATTTCTGTTAGACTTACCGTGTATTGTAAGAGATTTTGATAAACCAGGGTTTGATCTTGGAAGGTTTTTGACATATAATTGATCTTCTACCGATAGAACAACGAACGTATTTCTTATTAAAAAATCTACAATGTCTTGTGTATTTCTTACATTTTCTAAATCCATATTCACAATTTTTAAATCACTGAAAATATCACTAAACAAATATTAAAATATTTAACCTAACTTTGTTATTCCCCCAAGCTGTAATTTGCGATTCGGGCCGAGAATGTCAGCCTCGAGTATATTCGGTAGTTCGGCGATTGTGATTCGATGAGAGGCTCAGTTCAAATTGGCTTCAGACTAAATAATACATACATACATACATTGATATCTAAAGAATATCTACTTGAAACAATAAAAATACTCCTGTTAAAACTTAAAACATATTATTTGCGTGGAGGAAATATTGAGAAACTGTACAAGGAGAATGTAAACCTTTAGACATCTTTATATCATTAAATAAATACTTAATTTATCCTATTAATAATGCTTTCTATATTATTAAAAAATTCAAAAATCTCACAATAAAGTTAGAAAAATCTATTAACTTTTTGAATATTTTTTCTTCTTTGTTATCTTAAATATGTAGCTAATACTTTACTGTAATTTCCATAGAAATTGAGAATTTTTTTGACTGCTGTAGTGCGTTATAAATTTTCAATGAGAGGCAATGAGTGGCCGGGCCTCAAATATTCGTGTTTAGTAGGGATATACATAGATCAAGCATGAAGTTGGTCGGGGCAAGTATACGCGCTCGTACATTCGCACGGAATTAAAATGAAATGATAAATTTGTACTTTGCTTGTAATGCCGGTTTATTTAAAACTATTTTCTTATTGTTTATAAGATAAATTCTGAATAAAAGATGATAATTAATTTATAAAGAATTTTAAAAGTATACATATTATTCTTGTTATAATTCCAAGATTTAGATGGTGAGGCACTGCCTCACCTGCCTCACCTGACCAGCCGCCACTGGAGGTCGAGACACTACGTTGGGGGCATAACTTTCCTCTGTTGAATGTTGCTTTCGATGATGTTTGAGGTGTGTCTTTGAATTCTTTCGAATTTGGACCAAAATACCAAATTGTTGTAAACAATTTATTTCTCATCACTGTCGTTTTCCCAAAGCTTAATATTCTGGAATAAATACGTGAAATATCCGTTTCCTAGGCGAACAGCGTTATCAAATTTTATACCAACCGCCCGTGAACGTATTGAACACAAGATTAAATTTGAATTGAAAAGTAAAGAAATGTAAGAATGGACCAAACAACATATCATAAAAAAATCTGTTGTTAATGTTATGGTACGTACAATAGGACCACCTTAATCGTCATCTTCAATGTTACTATCTTTCAGCCGAAGTCACATCGAATGTATTAAAATTGGAAAATTGTTAACTGTTAATGTTTATGAGTGATAGTACGGCAAACATGCTTTCTGTGAGCCGGTCTCTTAAAAAACTTTGTACTAACTTGTTACATGTTGCGTGCAAAATTAATGCTTTTAGTACTGTGACAAAAACTATTCGACTATGTTATTCTGTGGTAGACGATTTAATAGCGCATACAAAAATAGTGTTTATCAAATCCCCATAACGTGTTCGCGAATTTCACAAACTATGTACCGGTATTCCTGAACTATCAGAGCTTATTCTTATATCTTTGGGGAACATGCAGCGTTTTACAATTACAAATATTTCCAGGATGTAAAGAACGTTGTTTTAAAATTCGATCCGAAAAAAGCCGCACCTATCAAGCAAAGGCAGTCAAAATTTCAATATAAGTTATGACACATTTAAAAAGTATTCGGAACAATTACTTGGAACAAACAATAGTAAAATTAGAATGTCCTTTGCAGGAATCTGTCCAAATAGTGAAAGACATTCACGTACAGCTATGCGCGGTAGAAGATGCAAAAATTTTGGTTTATAAGGAAATTTGAAATTTTTTCCCCACACCGAACTCGATATGTTAAAATCATTGTCGAACCATACTTAATGCTGCAAATTTTTAACCGATGTTATTCCACTTTGTGACTTCACGGACGTTTAGAACGTGTGTGTTCCACAAGGTTCTATAAATTTACTAAATTTATTCTATTATGTACGTATTATAGTACGCACGCCAATAACGCGCACCTGTACAATCAATGAAATAAGAGTTTCGAGTTACAATCGCTGACACCACAATTAGTTTTCGACTCCAAGGAATTTATATATTGATTGTATTATTCCATAGTATGACCACATTTTTTATTTACAAATACATAATGATTTCTTGTACAGTAATTTTACCAAATTACTTATTTTGTGGTAATTTGTAATATAAGCTTTTCACTCCATCTGTAACTGCTTGTAGCAATTTCTTATTTTCGCACCCTTCATCGTCTTTTCCAATCTTCTGGGCAGAAGAATCTAAAAATTCAGACACTACGTTCGGATTCTTTGAATCTCAACATTAGGTATTTTACATACTCATCACAAAACTCGCCAGGATTTAATTGGAACAATTTGATCTGGACTAATAACATATTAGTACTATCCATTTTACTCTAAAAAAAAAACCTTTTTACCGACATACATAAATATAATTAGACATTTATTTATATAAATAAATAAATAAAATAAATCACTGACATACGGATATAGACAGAAAGACAATAAATCAAATGCCCATTCGATTTACATATCGTCATACTAAGAACTACTAAAGCCATAGAATCAATGATTATTAAACTTCTTTTGTTTTTCTCATATGAACAACATTGACATAATTTTTAGACAAATTACTTCTTTGTTTTGCTGTTAATATATACACTATTTATTATTATTGATACCGTTATCTCGATTTTTAATATTTAGTATTCGTCAAACGAAATATTAAACTATGATAACGATTTCGCAGAATTTCAAATCCCGTGACAATTAAAAGCTTTCACAAGCTCAGCCAATAAAAATATGAAGACGAAGAGAGGAAAAAAGTATCACGAGATGATAGTGCTGCAGAGTGGTGTAAAAACTAGGTATATAGTTGTAGAAACGTGTATATATTGAGAGTACTGGTCTGCGGGTATAATATTAAAACCAAACAAATGATATAATGCATATGCATTACGGGTAGACCGTTTTCCGAATGAGACGTGCTCTACTCACGGCCTGCTGGGATACATTAACACATAGAGACCGCTCCCAGGTAATTTCGTAATGGCCGGGGTTTCACGTGACAAGTGCAAACAGACGCTAATCGCCCGTAATTTAGTAATTATCGATTACTGCTTTTTAATATCTTGTGCCAACGTATATTCATATATGCGTAGGTACGTTTTATTGCTTCAATATTCGCTCAGACGTGATGATCGTTGATATTTTCGAATTCAAATGACATCGCTAATGATAATGGTGATTGTTTACCGGTGGTTGTGATTTACGTTGGATGATGCAACTAAATGTAATCGTCTTAAGGTATTCGAAAAATTAAGAAAGAATCATACTGACCGTAAAAATAATATCTAGACTTTGTTTAATTTATCTAAAATCAATATTTGTCAATCTACACATAGCTGGTTTCAATTTCTTCGAAATTGAATATTATTTCCTGCATTTGCTTTAATAAAATTCTTCTTTTAACCTTGGTTAATTGAGTATTGTTATTCAATTTCTATTTTTCGCGGTACTATAATCTATTTATATATTGGTGCTGTTCCATACTACGAAAGCTTTGCAACGATATTTTATTTCTAAAATCTTCTAAATTAACTTTCACCATATTCTGTGCACTAGTCATTTGTTCAAAACAAGTCACCAAACTAATTCTTCCTCGTTTCGTCTGAAAGATTGGCATACTCTTCTTTCCATGTTCTAAGAAGATCCTTGTCGTTTGGAAGACACTCGTAGATTGAAGCATGGAGTAATAAAGGTAATGAATATATCTCACTTGAAGATATTCATACGAAATGGTACGCATAGTTGCTCAATGAATGTCCAAACATTCTTCTATATCGAGATAACTTACAGGCTCATTGGATTCGAATATTTTCTTGAAATCAATATTCTCTATTACGGACGAGATAGGCGTCTTGTACACGAAGCAAGCTCAATCGAAAGTCGAAATTTTCTCTCTAGGACTCCTTATACCGTATGAATACGATTGTCCAATATAAATAAACATCTTTTAACATAGGAGCCATTTTCTCCAAACAATGATCAACGTTCAATTCACATGCAAAGTTATAACATCGGATTGTCCATTACTCCGTTTTACAGTTTAAGAGCAACAAACACAGAAAGACCGACCTGCGCGCTACAGTATAGGCTAGAGCCTACACTGAATTTGACACAGCAACAATCGCTTATTCCATAATGTAAAGTTTTTGTAGTGATGTTTTGTATTATCCTAAAAAGTGCCGTAAGACAATAGATTTGTTCAAATAACAAGAAAAATAAGTTCTCATAAAGCATAGAGAAGCTATCGAAGAAAATAGAATGTACTACAATGAAAAATGATATAGAAGAAGGCCACCTAAATACGCCTAATATTAATTTCATTAATTATTTCCAGACTTTTGATCACCCTGCTGGCATATCGTCTTCAATGCTCATACAACGCGTTTAAATTGTGCTATCCAATGACAAATTATGATTTCTCAAGAAACATTATCAAATTTTGTTGCATGTCAACTAGATGTATGTAATGTACTAAAATTAAATATTTCGTTGCACTGCGAATTGCGAATTTATGCATCTTAGAATTTTCCATTTAGACACTTTATTCACATTAGTGTATCTTTCAACTATAACATCAGAAGTAAACCTGTTTGTTACCATGAAGACGTTAAAACATAATATAATGTTAAGATCGTCAGAAAGATGGCTCCAGTAGTCGAATTCCTTCCGAATCATTTTCGTATATACTTGTTAGAAGTGTATCAGTGAATCGAAGAAAATCCACAAAGGGGTAGTGGATGATCGTCGACTGAAAGTGCGCGAGCTAGCAGATATAGTAGGCATTTCAAAAAGTACGGTACATGGCATATTATCTGAAAATTTGGACATGAGAACGCTGTGTGCAAGATGGATGCCGCGTTTGCTCACACTCGAGCAAAAACAGTGTCGCGAAGATGTTTTAATTGAGTGTTTAGCGAAGTTTCACAGCAACAAAGCAGAATTTTTGCCCCATTTCATAAACATGGATGAAACATTGGTGCATCACTTCACACCCGAGATAAAGGAACAATCAAAACAATGGGCTCAAGAGAGAACCGACTCCAATAAAGGCGAAGACCGTTTCATCTGTAGGCAAGGTCATAACATCTGTTTTATGGAATGCGCGTGGAATAATTTTCATTGACTTTCTTGAAAAAGGAAAAACTATCAACGGCGAGTATTATGCGAACTTATTGCAACGTTTGAGAAAGAAATCAAACAAACACGACCGCATTTGGGTAAGAAGGAAGTGTTCAAGATAATGCACCAGCTCACATATCCATTATTGCAATGGCCAAAATTAATTATTCAAAGTTTTAATTGCTACCTCATACACCCTATTCGCCAGATTTAGCCCCTTCGGATGATTTTCTGTTCCCAAACTTGAAAAAATGGCTCAGTGGTTAAAGATTTCCCAACGATGAAGAAGTGATATCGGCAGTTAATAGCTATTTTGAGGAGCGAGACAGTTCTTATTATAAAAAATGTATCGAACTTATTGAACATGGCTGGGAAAAGTATATAGAGCTAAAAGGAGATTATCTTGAAAAATAAATATATTTCTTTCCAAAGTTTTTGTGTTTTCTTTGTTGGGTCGGGTGCTTCTGGACCACCCTCGTATAGTTATTTATAATAGCCTTCGAACAGTAAGTACATGTGCCATCTCCATTATAAATTTTAACAAAAGTTTGAACTTATACCACCATTATCTCCACGGTTCCGGTCTCTATTGATAATCGTGACACCATGCTTTACTTCTTTCTCACCTTGTCACATATTCTTGGATCATTAACTGATGTGGTCTTTACTTGACGAAAATCCATAGTAATAGTAAACACAACTATATTGAAACAATATAACAATTGTTTCGCTAACACTGTGGCTTCTTCAGACTCAAATGTAAATCTGTTAATACCTGTTAACAATTATCCACAATTAAACTTATTTTATTGCAACTGTATATCACCCCTGCTCTGAAAATTGTTTAGTTCACTAGAATATATTCCGTTTGTGTTAAATTTACATTTCAGTTTGTGTTGGCGAAACAATTGTTACACTTTGCCAATAAAGATATTTTGTGAAAATCACACAATTGTGGTTTTGTGTTTAATATTGTTCTTGGATCTATCTTTTCTGTTCAGTTTTTCCTACTATGTCTTTCAATGCAGGTTAATATATTTTATAAATTTGTTTAGCATGCCTTGGAATTAATTTCATAACAAACGTCAACCTAAATCTTTGAGTGATGATATGGTACTCGTTTTTGAATATATAGCCGCGAAAAGAATTAATTAAGCTAACTAACAATTGCGTAATAAATATCTTATTCCATATAGTATGCATATGTATATAATAGGCAGAATTGCTATTTTAGGACAATATTCCAAATGAACGCTACCGTTTTCTAAATATTCATTTTTTTTTGAAAATGTCATTCATGTAACTGACATGTGTCACTTAAGAAACGGCATTATTTCATTCTTTATTGGTTCTTTTTCCACCATTTACACGCAAATATTATGTGTATACGATATAAATGACAGCTTGCAGCGTGTTAAAAACAGTCGAGTCTGTTATATTATTCATTTTTTAAATCAATTCTTTTCGTGTTTTGTTCCAAGGAATAAAGCAATAAATATGCGACAAATCTCTCGAAAAGCGAATAGGGATGACATGAACATTTATTTGCTTACGTAAAAATGTAGACGTGGAAAGTGCGATGGTAAAAAAGTGAACGCGCTTGTTCTGAATTGGCAAGGGAGTTTACGTTTATGTAACGGAACTTCGCTGTGAGGAAAAAGCTATTATCTCCAGCAATAATGGCATGAATTGTATAGCCAATAGAAAAATATAATGCTTCATAGGGTACATAGGGTAGACAGATCAGACCTTTTAGACGATAAGATGTAGCCCCTACCTCAATTAATAATCATTTTTATTTGGTAAGAACAGATTTTGATCATTCTGAATTCTTATGCAAATAGGAAGCAAGTACGGACATATATGTGTATATACAGTTCTACTAACAACAATAGTTAATTAATTATGAAGATTTATTTTTTTCTAGAAGACAAATTACTTCGAAACAGATATATTTGCTAAATAATAGAATCGTTGAGAGTTGAGACCTTTAAAGATATCGTTATTGTTTCTTATTTAATGCTGAATTTTTAAACAATATAACAGCAACATATATGGTAAAGCATATCGATCCTTAGGATTTTTTTCTAAGAAACTCAACCGTGTAAACGTGCTATTTCACGAATACTATTACTAATTATATACGGAAATGATTCGGAGGGAACTCGACTTCTATCAACCTCTATCTGACAAACTTAACATTATATTCTATTATATTTTTATGATAACAAGTTGGTTTATTTTTGATATTGGATTTGAAAGCTGCAAGAATGTGAATAAAATGTATAAATGGAAAATCCTAAAATGTATAAACCCGGAATTCGAAATGCAACGAAATATTTAATTTTAATGCATTAAATATATCTAGTTGATATGCAACAGAGTTTGAAGAATGCTTCTTCAGAAGTCGTAATTTGTCACTGGATAGCACAATTTAAACGCGGTATATGACTATTGAATCAAATGACCAAGTCCTTTGTATTTAGTTTCTGAAAAGTATACACGATTTTGTGTGAATGATCAGATAAACAAATACCAATTCAAGGTGGTTCCTTTTGGTTTATCATAATCATGAGCAGCGTTAGTAAAATCTATGAATCACGTATTATCGAAGGATGAAAAGTATTGTGTTTACTGTCAATTGCATAGATAATATGTTAATACTTAGTGAAAGTGAAAAACTGCATTACTACCACATAAGGAAGATAATAGAATTAGACAAAGCAGGATTAAAATTAAATATAAAGAAATATGAATTTTTCGAAGAAATCAAATTTTTCAGATATATAGTAAAGGGTTTTCCAATAGGGACTTGACAACTTTTAATTCAATTTGTGAACGCACCCTTTCACTAATTATCGAACTGTCACTGTCAATTTATTCAGTATACTTAATATTTTCATCATGGTAAAGTACACGAACGAACAACGTCTGCAAAATATAAAAATTTACTACAGAAATTCGGAGTCGGTGACCGCTACTTTTTAAGAGCATTAACTCCGATTTTCGATCGTAATTCTCGCCCTAGTAGACAGGCAGTAACAAGTTTAGTGCAAAAATTTGAGTCTACATATTCGTTGTGTGATGTTGCCGTGCCAGTGAGACAACGGGTTGGTCGAAGTGTCGAAAATATCGCTGCCGTTGAAACGTCCGTAGCAAATGATCCAAATCAGTCAATTCCACGGCGTTCTCAAGAGTTGGGCATCGCCCAGACCACTTTATGGCGAATTTTGCGTAAGGATCTTGGTTTACATCCATACAAGATCAAGCTGACTCAAGAATTGAAGTCAATGGACCATTTGAAGCGACGTACGTTCTCCGATTGGGCTCTGGAAAAGATGCGCCAAGATGATCAATGTCATCGCAAAATCATTTTCAGTGACGAAGCTCATTTTTGGCTCAATGGGTTCGTCAATAAGCAAAATATGCGTTATTGGTCGGGTGAAAATCCACATGTGCTTCACGAAACACCACTTCATCCACAAAAAATAACTGTTTGGTGCGGTTTGCATGCCGGCGGCGTCATAGGGCCATATTTTTTCGTCGACGATAATGATCGTCAAGTTACTGTGAATGGTAATCGTTATCGCGCCATAATTACCGATTATTTTTGGCCCGAATTGGAAGATATGGACTTGGACAACATGTGGTTTCAGCAGGACGGTGCCACGAGCCACACAGCACACGTTACAATCGATTTATTGAAGAGTAAACTTACTTAATGAGCGTGTTATCTCAAGAAATGGACCAGTCGATTGGCCGCCTCGTTTGTGCGATTTAACGCCTCTAGACTTTTTTCTTTGGGGCTACGTCAAGTCATTGGTCTACGCCAACAAGCCGACAACGTTGGAAGAGCTCAGAGCCAACATTGAACGCGAAATAGCAACCGTTTCGGCCGAATTGTGTGGCCGAGTCATCGAAAATTGTCTCCAGCGAATCGACCGCTGCAAACGTGCCCGCGGTGGCCATATGAACGAAGTCGAGTTCCATTCATAAATATTTTGATTGTACTTCAACCCGATAATAAAGTTTTTGAAATATCTCAAATGGTCTGCATTTTATTTTGAAAAAACTTGTCAAGTCCTTATTGGAAAACCCTTTAGTTAATCAAAATGAGATAAAGAAAGAATCGAAGCAATGCAAAAATATTAGAGACTATACAATATTAAATCATTAAGAAGTTTGGAACCATTATGTATTATAGAGAATTTATACAGATCTATCAGCGAAAGCAAACCATTATTTAATTTATTAAAAAGGGAAAAAGATAGCGCTGGACTGAAACTGAGGAAAAGGTATTTGAAGATTTAAATAAAAGTTTTATTAAATATTTGCAACTAAAATAACCAGAATTTGATTTACCATTTTTTGTTCAAACAGATGCTTCTGATAGTACTGTACCTAAGGAAAAGAAAATTGAAAATATTTAATACAGGAGATAAGGTAACAATTAGAAGTTTAAGAAGAGGGAATACTAAAAAAGGTATACGTGAAAATTATTCACGAAAATCCTATAGATTGTTCACAATAAGTAGTCGCGAACACTGGTATCAGCTATACAAACAGATTAAATTATATCAAAACAAAAAGAAAAACTTTGTTCGTATAAACTTTAATACATTCAGGAGTTAACAGAGACTTATCTACACTAACGTCCACAATAGATAAACATTTGGACAAACATATGATCGCGTAGTGGGACCTTTCTGTTTAGATATTCTTAAGTAAAGATACTTCTCAGAGATAAACTGATTCCAACCCTAATAGTTTAATATCCAAATCCAGAAGATCCAGATATTCCTAATAACACTAAATGGTTACGAAAGAATGAAGCACAAGACTGTTAAACTTGTCATGTTTCAAATTATTTAGACGTAGTTCTTCCTAATAGATAAGATTTTCTGTAATCTCCAACTATTTAAAAAATAAACTTTTTAAAACGAAGCCTACGAATTTAGACAATTTAAAAGAACAAATTACAACAGAAATGAGGAGAATAATATTTAATTTTAAACAATGTTAAAAATGTATTCCGTCATTAAGTTTGGAGTGCGTCCAGAAGTTGATTCAGAATATTTTGAGTTACGATAATTAATTAGTAGTTCACTTTTCAATTCTTACAGTTTTTCCAATTTGATATTTTCCTTGTTTTCAAAAATAAATGGCAATATCTCACGAACTACTAAATATAAAGACATTAAATGTGGGTTTTATGCAAAGGCCTTCGAGAGTTCTATCCAAAACTGTCATGAAAAATAAACTATTCTATTAAAAAGAAATGTATATGACTCCAAACTCAAAAACTGGTAACGTCGCTTGCATGTAAAATCAGCGCCGAAAGAATAATTTACCTGTTTCAGTGTTTTTGTGAAATACTTACAGCTTTGGAATTACTGAATTTATTAAGTTTCTATATTGATTACATACAGTTTCATTCATTTCTTCATTTATCTAAGAAAGTATCGAGAATCCAAGGCGTAAATGCAATAAATAAATTTTTCTTGTATATATAGTATTTCAACAAGGGAGTTTTGATTGCCTTGAGTTGATCGCAAATGTGTACAAAACGCAATTGTTTGCACTTTTCGCAGTTAACAATGAACATAAAAGCTACAGACCTTCATAAACGTGCAGGATTCAGATAAATTATCAACCTTTTTGTTCATAAGACTGTATGTATCTGTGAGAAGTCAAAGCTTCATTTTTTCTTAATCCAGAAATACATTAAAGGACATTTTTCTACTTCTATATACGTAAGTTGCATATTACAAACATTTTACATCGAATGTAAATGGCGTTGCGAACATAGAGGCAAAATGAATGACCTCACCTAAAGTGTTAAATTTAACGCTCCACTTGTGGTCCCATGATCTACAACAAAGTACCCATGACTAAATATTCCTCTTTTACGGAGTAAATCATTACCTCGCGCGAATGTAGTTCATATTCATATTCTCAATTTTGACAGTTATGCAGATTATCATTACATTTTGCAAAATGTGTTGTCAATCCAATGAGTAAATCAAATTGACGCCTCCAAAACTGTAAAATAAGGCAAATGTAATTACGAAAATTTATTACCAATAAAATTCAAAGAAAGATACCAAATTGATGTATTAAACATTTATGGATTGGTGGAAGGGAAACCATCTGAATTCGTTTTCGGAAAATATCTTACTAACATATTTTGGACACATCACAACTAAAGTCAAGTCATCATCTTCGTGAGTTATTTTAAATTTAATAATAAACTATAATTTTAATATTAGGCTGTTTTACTTATTTTAAGTAACTGACGCTTGCCGAAAAGTGGAACTAAAAAATTTAAGAAAGCCGGATGTATAAAATTCAAGGAAAATATTTTTCATAAAAATTTGCGAAACAAAAACAAAAGTAAACAGATTATTTGTAATTTCTAGGACATTTTATGACATTTGTAAACAATACATGGAAGGTCGTCAACAGGTATGGGATCTCAACATTTCGCAATTTTTTCTTAATTACCAAAGAGGAAAATGCACGAGACAAATTGCCGGAATTATAAATTAGGCAATGTACCCAAACAAATAACAAAATAGAAAATTAACAAACTTATCGGACAAATCCATCACATAACAAAGTTCAGCCACTATCCACGTAAATGGAGAAAGTGATTTAATAACGCTGAAAAGACATGGAGGATGGAAATCTTCATCTACGGCAGAAGGATACGTCGATGTCCTTTAACTAATAAATCTAGGACAGCTCACAAAAATATGCATTCCATTCAAAACAACAAAGATAATAATATTTGCTTGTAATGAAAATGCAGTAACCTCTTATCCTTAAAAATTGTCGTAACTTCACCATTAATTATTTTCAGAAATAATAAAGTTTGATTTTGTTTATCAATTTTCTTTTATACTTTTGATCTGATGCTATAATATAGACGTACAAGTAGTACAATACATGATTCTAGTTGTAAAACAGTTATGCACTTCTGGAATTACACACTCGCTTATGGCTCATGCATAACTTTACACGTGTACGCAACTTACAACTCTCGTAACGTAATATACGATTACTTTATTACCACCAAATTGTAAATGTTTTTTAATGAATAATCTTAAACTTCTATTTGGCAAATTCTATGTTTAATCGAAAAAGTGGTTGTAATACAAATATCTCTTAAAAAGCAGTTGACGAATTTATTGATTTAATATCAGGTTATTTAGAAAATTCATTGAGATTTTGTATGTGTATAACATATTTTTCGCGTTCCAATACGTTAAAAGATCTATAAATGTATCATGTCACATGCATAGATGATCTAAAATTAGCAGTTTAAAAAAGCTTCACTGTAATGTGTAGCTATGCTTGGCGAACTGCTTGGCTGTTTGGTTTAATTTTCTTAGTAAAGGAAAATAATGTGCATTTTCAGTATTTAATGCTTATTTATTAGAGAAATTGGTAAAATACCGTGCAAACATGATGTAGGATAAAATATGTACAACTGCTAATACTTTAGAAATATGATAATCGTGTTTATTTTTAGCATTAATTTTTTTTATAAAACTATTCATAATTGCTGTTTACCTTATAAATACATAAAGATATTGATTAAAACTAGTTCACACTTTGCTTGTCATATTGGAAGATAAGATACTCTCTTTATAAAAGTACTACTTTCATATCTTCCTCTTTTACTCATTCAACAGAAATCGTAAGGTTACTCCGAGTTATAAATTATAATTAACAATACCCGAGTAAACTGAATGAAATACGTCGTGAGGGTTGAGGGTGTGACAGGACCGATGCAGAACGTATCAACCTTTATTACTGTTTGCTACCCACAATGGTGTATGTATGCAGTTGTATATGTGTATGTAGCAACAAATCTACATTAACCTATATTACAAGAACAGACGTCTTAGATAGTGTCGAAATTGAAACATGTATTGTTGGATTTGTAACATCTTTGAATTGGTTTAAATATATAACGTGGTACATAAAATGCTATAAAAATACCGCATATATGTATATATGTAGTTAATTAATCGAAGAGATAATTCCACGTCAGAAGTGTGTAATCGTACTTACTACAGTTTACTTTATTAATAAAAAAAAGGGCTTATTAAGAAAACAAAATAAGCAACACAGAGGCAAAATTCACATTCCGTAAAATGTCAAATTAATTTATAATAGTTTATACCAAGAATAAACAAGTTTTATCTTTCACTTATAGTATTTAATACAATTGCTGATGCTAATATAAGCAATACAAAAATTAAAAGCATTAGAAATTAAGTACTTGATCTATAACATACTAGTATTGTATTGTTCGTGTTATAACAGTGCCAGCTACTGTAAGTGAAAGAAAATACTTAATTTTTGTAGTATATACTATGAAATCTTGTCGTTCTGATGAAGACAAAAATCAATTGATTTGAAACGTCCGTAACGTCACGTGCTGATCTAAATTCACATATTTTCTATCTGCTTCTGGGTTTCCGGGCTGGAACCGCGTCACTAGTATATCTGCCGACGTTTTCAGTTTCAGTGCAGTAGTTCAGCACTGAAGATGTCCCATACAAATGGGTACGAAACGTCGGCAGATATACTAGTGACGCGGTTCCAGCCCGGAAACCCAGAAGCAGATAGCATGGACCACGACCGCGGAAGTCTACGTACCAAATTCACATATTTTCTTTTTTTTAAAAAATTATATATATTAACATATAGCATATATATATATATATATATATATATATATATATATATACAGACAAGTTTTTTACAAATAACAAAAGCATATGTGTTGTCAAGAAGTATTTTGCAAACCAAAACAAGGAATTTTTTTAAAGGACTTTAAATTACTGCTAACATGTGTAAACTCAATAAATAAAATTTTGTTCTGAAATATTATGGCTACGCTTTTATATGACAGGCTAAATACTTCAATCAATATCTCGTCATAAATTGTATTTAGTAGGAATACGCAATGAGCAATTCGATCTTTCTAAAACCTGTAGCACAAAAATCTCCAGATTGAAACATTTCTATCTTCGTACACTGGCGTCACTTCTCCCTTTTTCGTGTATGCATTGACTGAACTTTGTAAGAAATTAAGTTCTAGTCATCATATAACTACGAGGATAGTTTGACAAGTAGTAAGAATGACACACAGGTGGCTCTCCAATTGGTAAAACAAATGCACTTTAATTTAGGTTGGCTATTTATATGTTTACATTCCGATATTTAGATAAATGGGTTGATTAGTTTATTTTTGACAGCTGATTGAAAAAGAAGCAACACGTCGTTTTGTTAAAAATGGAAAAAGCAGAGTATCGTGTGGTGATTAAATACTTCGTAATTAAGGGTATGAAAGCTAACGAAATAAAAGACGAGTTACGGGAAACATTAGGTGAATCTGCTCCATCATCCGCCACAATAAGTAGATGGGTAAATGAACTTAAACGTGGTAGAACAAGCTGTGTTGATGAAGCGCGCTCTGGAGCACACAAAATCGTGACTTCTAAGGAAATGATTTTCAAAATCCATAATATTATTACGCAAGATCTACGACTCAAAGGGAGAGAGATAGCAGACATGGTAAATTTTTCAACAGAACGCGTACACCACATTTTAACGAAAGAATTGGGCCTTTCCAAGTTTTCGGCAAAGATGGGTGCCGCAATTGCTTACGACTGATCAAAAGTTCACTCGTTTGCGCATTTCTAATGAGTGTTTGGACTTTCATAAGCGGAATCCGGTTGATTTTTGTAGGCGATTTGTTACTTGCGATGAAACGTGGGTAACAACAGTCGAAACAATGGTTAGAACGTGGTTCTGCACCTCCAAAGAAAGCGGAAACCACTTTATCGGCAAACAAGGTGATAGCATCAATTTTTTGAGATTCAAAGGGTATTTTGCTCATTGATTACCTTCAGAAAGGTGCCACAATAAACGGACAATATTATGCAGAACTTCTACAAAAATTAAATGTTGAGATTCGTGCTAAACGGCCAGGAATGGCAAAGAAAAAGATTCTGTTTCACCAAGACGACGCTCCCTCACATACCAGCACAGTTGCGATGTCCAAAATCCACGAGTTGCATTTCCAATTAGTACCGCATGCACCTTATTCGCCGGAGCTAGCCCCTTCCGACTTCCACCTTTTTCCAAAATTGAAAACGACACTAGGTGGAAAGAAATTTTCGTCTAACGACGAGTTTATCATCTTCATAAATGAGTGTTTTGCAAGCCTTCCGGAATCGCATTTTAGAGATGGCATAAGGGCATTAGAGCACCGTTGGAATAAATGTATTATTCTTTTAGGAGAATATATTGAAAAATAAAAATTATCTTGTATTTAAAAAATTCGTTTTTCTTTTCTGTTCTCAATGCTTGTCAAACTACCCTCGTATCTATATATTGATATAAATGATTTATGAAAATATAAATTTAAAGAAATGTTTACATTTAACATGTTTCGGCTAATCTTGGAATACCCGCACAGTTGACTGCTGTTTACTATCGGGCTCATACGTACAGATCCAAGATTCATCACTTGTGACGACTTTATAAATGTTCTTTGAAGCACCGCCATTGTATTTTTTGTGCATTTCTTGGCACCAATCTACACGAGTCTGTTTTTGAGCAGTTGTCAAATTATGTGCTACCCGACTTGAACATAGCTCCTTAACGGCTAAATGTTTTTGAAGGATCTTTTGCACGCTGGTGTTACTAATACCTAGAGATGCCTCGATCTCACGGTATGTCACATGATTGTCTTGCATTATCAATTCAGACACTGCATTAATGTTTTCCAACAAAACAACATTTGTGAGATGAGCTTCACGAAATTCATCGTCCAAAGAACACCGTCCAAGTTTGAATTCACTATACCAACGATATACTGTAGTTGTCGATGGTGCTTCATTGCCATATAAAGAATTCAGCTCGTCCATGCATTTTTGTTGAGATAATCCACGCCGAAGGTTATGAAAAATAATTGCACGAAAATGTTCGCGAGTTAATTCCATTTTTTCGCTGGCATAAAATTTTCAAGTTACTGTCAACAATAGAAATAGCGACGGGATAATAAAACTGTCAAGGTAAGTATATTGTCAAAAATGACAAACTTCACAATGCAATCATCAGATCGGAGGCTACACTAACAGTGTTGCCAGTTCCCGAAATATAAACGGCTACCCTCGTATATGTGTGTACCATACATCATTATACATATAAAAAGTAAACAGTGAATGTCCTTGCTCATTATTACGCTTAAAAGTCGAAGAAATAATCAGACAATCTATCACGGAAACTTGGGTATTATGAAGCTTGGAAAATTATCCCGCTGGCAAAAGATTTAACAGTAACAATATAATATACTGTACTATATCTGAACGTACCTCTTCATAAATTGGCTTACTTTAGTAATTCTTATTCAATGAGGCGAGCTTTGCTTATATTGAAATTATCATGTGCTACCTAGTTTAGATGCAGTGGGGCGCTAATATTAAGAATACATGTCTCTTCTTACACTTAATATTTTATTTTACGAAGAACTTACTTAAAATAAAATTATGTGGATTTATAGTTTCTAGAAAGTTTTGAAGTAGCTTTCAACTTACTTTGGAATAGCCTAAAACAATTAATGCCCATGGCAAAAGAGTAAAATCATATTTCGCATATCTAACATCTTTTCTACGTACTCTTTGACTCATGATTTATTGAAAATGTAATCATACAGATGTATCTTTAGAATTCAATTCTCATATTAAAGCAGTCGAAAAGAAAAGTATATCTGAAAATAACAATGAGGATAACTGAAGTGATAAGCGATGATTTGAACCTACATATGTCATACAGATAGTCAAGCGAACAGGTGCTTATCTCTTAATAAATTCCCTTCGCGTTAATATTTACTCGTACTTATCTGATATATGAATCATTCTGACATCATTTGTATTATTTCACTTGCTGCCGTTAAGTCGAAAATATATTTCTTATGTAATGGGAAAGTAATAACATTTACCGCCATAATTTATAAAACGAGTAAACAACGAAGAAAAAATTTGATTAGTTTGCTATTGTAAATTGTGCTACTAGCATATTGGTATATTTAGAATAATATCATTGAAAATGTGTAGGTGAAGTATCTTCCGATGCAAATTGTTTTCTTTCACCATTCTCAAAATTTAATTAAGTGCTTTTCAAAATTAAATTATTTATAATGTTTTAAACTATTTCAGTTAGAATACATGAAAAATTTTCTTCCATTTTCCATTAAATTTAGTAAGCATAAAGTTTGCAATAGAAATTGACCAATTAAAATTTCAAATTCACAAATATTGTATACTGTCAATCTCAACGAAAATTCCTAAATTTTAAATTTACTATTATTTATCAAAAGAAGATCATAAGAGAGACAAATTAGAAGATACATTTTAAAAAATATTTGTTAAATTTAGTTAGTCTGTTACTTTGTTTTAGTCTATTAGAAGTACATAATAATCTAAGTAACCAAGAATATTAATATATTGAAAAACCAATCTTCAAAAAAAACAAGGGCTTATATTTACATCATGTCACGCCATCCTTACTAATGGCAAACTACTTTCAATTCTCATTTCAATGTTTATTAGTTCGCCAGAACGAATTCAGTAAATCGCGTATATTAGCACGCACAAATTTGTTATTAATTAAGTTTTAGTTGATGTATATTGCGATGAATAGTCTACGTACAGAAAATAACAGGATCGATTAAAAAAAAGTCAACTTTATACAGAAAGCTATAAGAAATAGGTGTTGCCTTTACCAATCGATTACACACTGGGGAAATCAGTAAACAGGAAGCAATGGATATCAGTGCCTCTTTGCAGACAGACATGAGACAAGAATTCTCTCTAGTGGCTCGTTGTAGACTTCGTTGCTGACTAATTGTGCCGCACTTATGCAACTTAAGCCATGCAGTCTTGGTTGCTCGAAATGCGTTTTAATGCGGTACAACGATAAGAGCCATCTTAAGTTGAATTTATTTTACCCAAAAGAAATTCCTATACAAATATAAATATAAATAGTAATGTATGTACTTTATACATATTTAATGTTGTATTTGTAATGTTTTATTTCAGACTTTAAGGCCAATTCTTTGAGTTTATTATACAGTTCTACAACTTTTAAAACAAGGCATGGTATATCTGAAACAATAACGTATGTACAAATGTATTATATGTATGTAAATTTATTACACGATTCACAATTAAGTCTACACTAACTTTATACTTATATACCGCATATACCTACTTATATACATATACGTGTATATTATGCGTACTTGAAAATACTTCAACAAACATAGGTTTTCGTATCTTTTTTCCTAATTTTAATTATTGTAATAATTAGACTGCATCTTTGGGATCAGAAATACTTATAAACATTTTGACATCATTTTCAAAAGTTAAAACTTTACGCGTGAATAAAGGTGACACATCATTTGTTACATGTATAATTTTTCTTGTGTTCATATTTTGCGGACACTGCCATACATTATCAAATCACAAAATTTTGGGTATAAGTATTCGACCAATATTTATTACACTATTCTTTGTTAGTCTTCCCGCCCTCTCTTATCTGTCAACTTAAGTTTATAATTAATATTATTAATAGGTTACATATCTCCCTGATCTTTTAATTTTCATTTTAATTGTCGGGTTTGCATTATTGTTATCATAATATTCATTCCAAGTCATTCCCTGTATTTTGTACTTAATTGCTATAATAATGAGTCGGTATTTGTTCTTTTCCTAGTTTATTTTTTTTTTTTTGAACACGTCATACTTTGAATTGCATAAAAGTTAAATGGTCTGCTGATGTCGTGCTCTCTATCGATTATTAACGTTGACTGTTAAGGAGTCTACCATTGTTTATGTCATCAAACTACTTAGCTTACTACTTAGCAACGATCACGTTGAAATATATTATGCTGATCAATTAATTATGGCGATCGATTAATTTATCCACAATTATAAATTGTGTCAGTTAAGTCCGTGAACACGTGGTTGAAACTTCAGGTTGGTTTGGTCATTGACATCTTACTAGAAACGCGATTTTATTCTCATTAATCAACCCTCGAAACCAACTGTGAGAGTCCTTTGCTTTCCTCCCATTAGTAGCTTGTTAATTATTAAATGGACTGGATTACCGTATTTATGAAAATCCGGTGTTTATCTGATTAAGAAGACGGAGTTTTTCCAGTTTTAGGGTTTAACGAAGCCGTTTGGTATCTTGCTTTACAATACGAGACAGCAGGGAATTGAAACTAAGCCAGGGATCGAGGACCTTCGTAAATAATGCCATTTAAATAGATTACTGTTATTTATATTCGATTCATAAGACTGTGGAATTTATCGTTTAGTTTATATGCAACCGTTCAGTCTAAGCGTTTAGAGCCTGTTACCCTGATTTGTTCATTGAAGCAGTAGTTAAATTTTAATGCGAGCTGGTTAAATTACAGGTAATTATACAATTATTTATTTATCGTTATGTGGAATTAATTGATTTAACTAATTATAGAGTCTTTAGACTGCATTTATTATTAAAACTGATGCACTTATAGTCTAAATTAAATTCAAGGGCCTGTTGATATACCATTCCCTATTTAAATATTACTTCTACAATTTAATAACTTTAATTTAGCCAACAACTCTAATTTACTTGCTAGTAATTGCGAGGTTTAAATATTACCTTCATAAATTTTTTCGCTTCAAATTAATTAATTAAAGGCCATTTTAGTAAATAGTTAATGATTCATTATTCAAATATTCCCTTCATATCTTTGTTAATCCTATATTAATTAAGGGCTCATAGGACGGTTAGCCATAGTTGTTTATTTTAGCTAGTTGACAATTTATAATAAACCGTCAGCTAATTATAGTATATTTTTTCCTTACACATAATCTTTTGGTTTTCATAGACCACAGTCAATTATAGGCTATAAAGTCAGTTATTTAATGTAATTATTAATTTAATAATGAACCGAACATTATTTTCTGATGTGATTTATTATTATTGTATGGTTTGTTTCTTTTTGCTTTGGAAAGTGCTCATTAAGTGACACATACATATATACGTCATAGAATATTTTTTTGAACTACTAATGCGAACCAGCTATACGTATGAAGTGTGTGAAGTGTGAATAAGGAATTAGAGTTCTGAACTGTAACGTAGACGTTTCTTGTTTAAATACCTATCTAATGTATATTTCTTTTTTTTTTCTGATACTGTGTATTGCAAAATATTTGAACAAATACAATGAATTTATAATAATAGTGCTTAACTTTTCTTTTTTGGCTATAAAAAAGACCCCTTCTTTTTTTCTCTTGCTTAACTAGATACCGACCTTAATTTATTGATTTACATTTTGCTTCAGTTTTAACTTAGGGCTTTCTGAATAACAATACTGTGGCGTCCTATTAGATCTGATTCACTGAAACCTCCACCCCATTTTCCGAGTTTATTTCTTGAGCTAGTTTTAACACCCTGAAAATCATGCACAGGAATTTTTAAAGATGAGGATACGGGAGTTTATTTATTATCCTACTAAGCACAGGGCGGGTCGTTACTCATTAATAAGTAAATTAAAGAGTAAGGTGACAAGCATTATAATATATTTTCAAATACTAAGTAATTACAGTAAAGTGCGTGTTAAACACGAGTATATGAGTACAATGTTGTTTACAGAGTTTATAACTGTCGAAAGTAGATAGAAATAGAAAACATATGTGTGTTGATGGTAGAATTAAGTAAAATTATAGAACGGAGATATTTAAATGAGAAGCAAGTTTGGTAGTAAAACAGAGTTGCACAATTGTGCGTGTATTTTCCCAATTAGTAAAACCCAATTCGAATAGCATGTATTTCAAGGGCTATAGCAAGAGAAAAAAAAGATTTTTTCTCCTTGTAATAACTAAATACATATTTTTACACTTTAAATTTTTTAGTTTTTTTAGATTTTTAAACGTGCTCTTCTTCTCCTCTTTACATTAATATAGCACTTATACGATGAGGTGTTCCAATAAGACATTTAATTTCCAATAGCCCGCCATTTTAACAGTTGTTACGAGTCAACCTGTAACTACCTGACAAATGATAAGTAAAAACTACGCCATTAATAAAAATGGGACGATATACGCTTCAACAACGCACTGAAATTATTAAAATGCACTACAAAAATGGTGAAAATTTCTCGGTCACAGTTCGCAAAACTAAAGTTAAATTTTGGGTCGTTGTGTGAAACTGGTGGAAAAATTTGAGCTGTTGAGACAAGTTAGTGCTATGAAGAATCGAACTTGTATACGTCGCCCAAGAACAACTGAGAATATTGCTGTTGTAGCCCATAGTGTTGAGGAAAACCCAGGTTTGTCTATTTCTCGTCGATTTTTGGAATTGGGCATTCTACAAGCGACATTAGACCGTATATTGCATAAGGACTTAGGTCTTAAGGCCTTTAGAGTTCAGTTAACACAAGAACTCACACCTGCCTACCATCAACAACGTCGTGTCTTTGCTGATTGGGTTCCTGAAATGCATTAAACTGATCCGGAATTTCATCGAAAAATCATATTGAGTGATGAGGCCCATTCTCAATTCGAAGGCTACATTAACAAGCAGAATTGTCGCATTTGGTCTCGGAAAACCCAAGAATTTTTGTTGAAAAGCCTCTCCATCTCAACGTGTGACAGTTTGGTGCGGTTTTTAGTCTGGCGGGGTCGTTGGACATTACTTTTTCGAAAATGAGGTTGGAGCAACTGTTACGGTGAATGAATTGCGCTATCAAACGATGATTAATGATTTTGTATGGCCGGAATTGGAAGATATTGATGTGGATGACGTTTATTTTCAACAAGACGGCGCTATATGCCACACAAGTAACAATACCATCGCTCTTTTGCTTGAAAAGCTTCCTGACCGTGCGATTTCTCCAAGAGGCGATCACAATTGGCCACCAAGATCTTGTTATTTAACACCTCTAGTATTTTTTTTTTGGGACTAGGTGAAGGATAAGGTCTATGCCAATGGCCCGCAATCGATTCAAGGCCTTAAAGATGGAACTCATGAAGTTATTGAGGACATACAGCCGCAAATGTGCGAATTGGTGATGGAAAAATTCGTGGAAAGAATATGGTCCTGCAAGCTTAGCCGTGACAGCCATTTGGCTGATATTGCTTTCTATTATTAATGGCATACCGTCCTACTTACAATTATATAAACATTCGATGATTTCGCTTAAAAATACTCGTTTTTTTACACATCAAAATGAAATATCTTATTGGAAGACCCGTTATTAAAAAAAATGAAAATATATTTTATAAAACATTCTAATAATAAATAATCTGCGAAACCATAAGCCAATTTAATGTCAATCGAAAATAGTATTTACTCTATCTAGAGTACTGTTGTGGTATGCATAGCTTTATCTAGTAATACTAAATAGTAAATTTGATATGTTGAGTGACATTTTTATCATTAAAAAGAGTATAAAAACGAATGTATTTGAGTGTTCGTGCGTTTAGAAATTTGGAAAATAATTTAAAAGAATATGGTTTGTTTTCCAAATCTATTAAAATGCAGATGTAGAACCAAATGTTAGTAACGTGCTAATGAAAATCCTTCAACATTTTTTAGAGAAATTGAGATCAGCATTTTCCTGAGAATGGATATGCTTCACCACATATGCTGCTGTTACATTGCTTAAAATTCAGCGTTATATCAAAAACAATGCCTATGTGCTTAAAAATCTCTACAATATGAACGATTTTATTATTGAATGAGTGCAAAAAGAGTAAAAAAATAGCATTTTACATTTGTTAATATTCAAATGTAGATAATTGTCACTGCACCAATTGTTTACCATTTCAACATAGGTTTGGTGTTTGAGACCAACATTAAAATTCCCCAATGTTAAAAATATTTTTAAATCATGAACATATAACAAACAGCGCCACTAGGTCAAAGATGAAATGTCGCTAATACATAAAATAAATAACAGTGATCCAAGGATCGCTTCTTTAAGAACCCCAATGGACAAATCGTGCAAAAAAAGAGCTTGATCGATTCTATTGAAGGCACGAGGAAATTGAAAAACAATATCGACTTGACCTCTATAAATAACGCCTCTTCAATGAACTGTATAAGAAACTTTACTTAGTTACTTGTCTGTCATGAATGTTGTAACTGTCAAATGAAAGAAGAAATACTAGTATATGAGAGCGTATAGAATACACTAAAAAAATTTTATATGATTTTGGTTGAACCGTAATTGGTAATTTTGAAATTATTATTCTTTTTTTGAAAACCGGAAGAATTTTGGATTGTTTTTACCGGTGGAAAGGTTAATGTCAAAAATTTTTAACCATAAAACTCAATATCAGTAGTGGTAGATTGTAAAACATTGAAAAAGTAATGACGAATTAAAAACTAATCTGAAACGTACAAATCACTATAAATATTCTCGTTCTTGATTATTTCTTTTTAATAAATAGAAAGTTGTACATTTAAATTACTGCTTTTGTATTAGCTACATACAATCATTTTCTAAAGCCATATCATTCGATTTCTATTTCTCTTATACAATTTCATCAGCAATAAATGTCTCAAGACTATGATTAAAAAGCAATATTCTTATTCTAGCAATAATGATACTCACTTGTTTCCGAGCACTGGTATCTAGAGTCTATTTTATTATTACAAATTTTATTCATTGCCTAAATGAAATTTTAAGTAAAGGTTTGTTGTTTTTTATATTAATTTAAAAACCCAAAGTTTTAAAGAACGAAATTTCAATATTAACACTTCCTCGATGAGGCTAATACCCCAATATGCCTGGCATCTTGTTTGAGGATTTTATTGGCCCTTAAGGAACATATTCCCTGTTTCTCTTTCTCACTGCCTTTGCCTCTTAAAACGTGAACGTTTAATTAAAATACACTTAACGGAATGTCACTAAAAGTAATTAAAGATTTCGCGGTCTACGGAAATTAAGCTACCAACGGGATCGACGAGCAAAAGTATAAGATATACGTATATACGAAACATATTATAGGAAAGCCGAAACGATATTTTCCAGATAACAAGTGGTAGAGACACGGGGTATTAAAGGTGTGGTTTGTTTGATGAATGTATAATCAAACCACCCATCAGGCTTTTCGTTGTGCTGCTGACTACATAGAAATAAGAAGCTGTCACACGTCTAGTTGTAGGAGTATTGTGTAATGAAAACAGCAAAGATGATGACAGCGAAAGTAGTTTACATACATACTCACTTATGTAATATGAACAAGTAAGTTGTTTACGTATAACACGTATTAATTAACTTAATAGCTTCAACAAAATATAACAACGTAAAGTATACTCGTCGAAATTAGTTAATAAATACCTACACTTTATATCTATTATCTAACGTTCTCAGTAAAATTTTCCCTCTCTGTTTGCTAGAAAAGATATTTTGATTATTTCATCTTTAGAAACTTTTAGCTCGTATTTTATTATAATTTATGAAAATATTAAACAAATAAACAACACAGCCGATGTATTTAAAAGAAA
Organism: Dermolepida albohirtum; assembly: GCA_031893035.1. Classification (NCBI taxonomy): domain Eukaryota; kingdom Metazoa; phylum Arthropoda; class Insecta; order Coleoptera; family Scarabaeidae; genus Dermolepida; species Dermolepida albohirtum. The sequence goes on along the minus strand of JAVIWB010004509.1, from coordinate 274,740 downwards.
ATATAAAAATCCTATGTCGAGGCGGTTCTGGAAAAAAATCGTATATCGAACGTTGTCTGTCAATAATTGTCAGAATCTTATGCCAAAAACAGTATTGTGCATTTTAGAAATTTAAATTAATATTCAATAATGAATACAAAGCATTCATGGCAACCATGAATGCTTTAGTTAAGGATATATTTAAGGACTCTATGAACGATTAATCTGCTTCAAGTTATTTTAAGTCATTTTCTTAAATAATTAGTTCTGTGTTCATATTATTAATCTAATGCGGTAACTAGATAGAGTTGAAAAGAAAATGCTTTTATGGGTAGCATCAGCCTCTATAACAACGTCACTGGTCCCACTGCAATGGTTATTGGAATCCCAATAGACCTGATGGTCCAGGAGCGGACTCTCATGCATGAGTGCAGACACAAGAACCGTAGCATCTAATCTAGTCGAAGGAAATACGTTGGCTAAGTTGCAGGCCACTTTATTAAAAATTGCCAACAGGTACAAACTCAAAAATAAACAAAAAGAAATAACAGCAAACTTAAATAAAAGTGCAATAGTAATCCAAAACTATGGTTTACAATACAATCAATCATAAAGCACGCATATGTATTGCCGATTTCAAGGGAGGTAGATTCGAAGTAGGTTAAAATTCAACGCTGAATGCACCATAGACGCCTATAAGAAAATGTTGGTCCTTGTTGTGGGGATATGAATTAAGTCATTCGCTTTTAAACCCAGACGTGCAACAAGAAAATCAATATTTGACAAAAAAATCTTGTGTCAACTATGCCAGTAGTAACACTTAACATAAATAGAGATGGTCTTTTTCCTTTCAGAGAAACGATGTCATGTCGCTCAAGCAGTTCGCTGAAATCGGTTCCACGGGCAGGAAATCGTCCATTACATTTAAAACAGATATAATAGTAGTTAGTAATAATATTGTCAAAATATTTGCATGTACGAATAATAAATTCAAGAGATCTAGAAGCCGCTGCTCTCACCTCAACATCATGACTAGAGAAAGTATATTTCTCGTCAAATAATACGTGTGGGTCTTTTGTTGTGGACGTACGAGAAATTCCAACACCTTTAATAGAGTACTACGACCATTAATAGAGTACTACGATTCAATTACAGATATCTCTCTATAATAAGACACCAAGAAGAATTTATCTGTGTTTACCTAAAATTAATTGCACAATTACCAGTTATAAATTTTATTAACATTAGTTTGCAGTGCATTAACATCAGACAAAGAAAAAATTCTGTAAAAAATTTTAAGACAGGGTAATCGATAGACTTATCATCAACATCAAGTTATCAAAAAATATACTAAATCAAAGTGGACCAAGGTTGGACTTCTTCGGTACACCCGAAATAAAATCCGAGACCTAAATACATTGTAGTGAATTTAATTGACTCTATTAGTCAAATAGGACTGGTTCAACAATGCAGTTTCAGCAATAATCTACAGAGGCCAAAAGAATTTAATTTATGCAAAAGAATTCTATGATCAATAATATCAAATGCCCGAGCAAAGTCAGTATAAATAACATCCAATTGAACACCAGCATCGAGAGAATGAGCTATTTCCTGCGATATCAAAGCCAAATTGGTTGAGATAGACCTTTGAGACATAAATCCATGCTGTGCAATAGAAGAATGTGGTCTAGCGCCGTAAGAAACATACCTATAAATCAGCATTTCGATCACTTTTGAGAAACTGGAGTTAGCAACAGGCCTATAATTGCGAATATCAGTACTTTCCTCTTTCTTAAAGATAGAAAATATTCTGGCAATCTTCCAGACATCAGAGAACAAGGACGGGCGCATAGCAAGATTATAAATCTTAATTAAGTAATCAGCTAGAATATGGGCACGATTTCTCATCCGGAAACAACCTCTTCAACCTCTTAATGCTATGGATTACCTTAGTCGGAAAGCTAGATGGTAAGCATAAAGGTAACAAACTAGAAGCCACGTCAGGCAGGGCATAGTCAGCAGATTTCGGAAGGAAAACGTTGGAAAAAGCTGAGGCGAATGCGTTAGTAATACAGAGAGAGTTTGTGAAAGTCTTCTTTGTGAAAATTATATCTAATGTTGTTATTGGAAGGGAAAATAGTTTTGCGGACTTAGGCACAGTAATAGCTAGAGCAAAATTAGATAAAACCAGATCAAGTAGTCTGTCATTCGCATTTACAACATTGTTAAATTGACACAGGTCTAAAAATCCATGAACGACTAAAACACTTTAAGTTTTGGATCGCCAGATCCAGAATCAGAAATAAAATTAGGTAATCACCCGTCCATGACTACACGTTTATCTGAGATGGATACCTCAAGCAAACTAAGAAAGTGTTCTTAGGCATTCGAATCCGCTCCCTAAAGATCTGAAAGTGATACTCGCCACTTTGAAAATAGCGAGTAGGTTCTGGCCATGTCAAACAACAGAGAAAAGCCAAGTCTCAGTGGACAGTAGAATATCCAAGGTGGAAAAGTGACTAGCAGTAAGCAACGTATGAGTCTTACTACGAAGACCGCGAACGTTGTGATAATAGATAGCAAGAAGGGAACATCTGTTGGGCTTATTTAGTTTAAAGTAGAAATTATTCAGGGCCAAAACGCCAAAAAAAGCGATGTATATTCGTGAATAATCTCTTGAGTTGCGAGTAAAGGATTTACTTTACCTTGTTTCTGGAGTAATTGGTGCTAGTATAAAAATTTTAATCTCTTCATGCAAAGCAAAAACTGCTATCTTTAAACTGACCAGATCATTACCAAACTTCAAACAGTCCCTGGAGATCCAATACAGGCCGCAGTTAAAACTGATCATTAACTACATTCCTCGCCAGTTCAACGTATATCATAATAAGGACGTTTTAATGATTTCTTGTAAACGGTCCAGTTAATATAATTGTCGTCTTTGCTTAGTGAAATATTGCAACAAGTACAATTCATGTTATGACGCAGGTGTTAAACATAATATGTATATATATATGTCTATAAAAATATTTAGAGAGACACACACACACACAAATAAATATATATATATATATATATATATGTATATATAAAACTATACAGTTAACTTTTAATATATAGGCCTTACACAGATTTTAAGACCCTAGTTTTAAGCTTAATTTTAAAACAAACACAAATTAGAATTTGTTTGAAAATAACCACGCACAAAACAGCAGTAAGCAGCTGACTATGGCACTCATATCTAATAATCTCTATACCTCTTAATTGCAAAATTCACCGTAATATGTATCCAATGGGGTTTTTCTTCCAAGAAACATGCTTCGCTTTCAGATATATTTTCAAGTATTTTTGACTGCTTCATTTTATTAAACTACTAAATGTCAGCTAGAATTAAAAATGGATGTTAATGTTAAAAAATTTCTCAAAGTTAACGAAAATTATTATTCAGTATATTAGTCAAAGAGAAACGTTATTTATATTTTTTCTTATAACTAATAATTTATTTGGTGGTATGTTTATGAAACTACAAATAGCAATTTACTTGTAACCGAACGGTATAACTATTAAGTTTCAAAAAGCTCTAATTATTAGTATATTAGTTAAACGCACTAGATTTTCGTCGACGATGAAAGCATGTCAACAACTGAAGTGCAGTATGTTGGCAAATAATTCATTATTAATACTCTCATGCAGCTTTGATACGGTCGGAGGATTAAAATGTTTTGCTATGTTATTATGATATACGCTCTCACACTGTAACTACTCAATATAGCCATGAAATTAATAGACATCCATTTAATTAAAAAACTTTTTGTTGTAACATGCACGAATTTGTTGTAATCGTTGACTTTAATCCACATACTTAAACCTTTTCTATATAGTTTAATCATCACAATTTACGAATATAATTATCTAATATATTTTCTTCCCTAAAACATACGTCTGCTTAATTATGTACATATATTGCAATGCTGTTCTAAATTCTGTACCCTATCTATCTTTGTGGACTAGCTCAAACGTAATTGAAGTCAGATGAATAAAATATTTGTGACAAACCAAAATAATTTATTTTAAGTTAAATTACAGTTTATCTCTTTCATTGACAATTTTAATAGCACAAGGACAAACAAAAGCATACGTACTGTTAAATGTTGTTCTGCTAAGTAAGTAACTATGTGAGACGATTTCCTCCTTAACTGTATAGATCGCCATGGAAAGCATGGTTTGAAACAAGCCAAGGTGGAACACCACAACTCCACACAGGCTTTATATTTGGAGATGAACGTGATGAAATTGGTGTCGCGTATACCGTATGGCATATGCCTAGGCATGCCTAGATACTTTATTTCATCCTTTTACGCGGAGGAATATTACTGTTATTGGTTAAAAGAAATTTTTCAAATATATGCTGATTAATCTTTTCGCTAGATTTAGAGAAATTTTTATTCCTTTACATGGCAATTTCTTTAAAATCTTTTCTGCTACCAAATCATATATAGATGCATTATAGTGAGTAAGATCGTAAGATGACCGATTTGAATTACACTGCTTTCAATGGAGTAATTTGTAAGTTCAATTGATGTGAGGAATTGATAATACGAACTTCTTTTTTAAGGAAAGTTTCTATAGAAAGTAGTTTAAAAAGTCACTAAAATATTTAGTCCCTACCAACAGCGCTGTAGCAGCTACAAAAATTAATTTAAATTTGACTAGTTTATATGAAATATTTTCAAGGCATTCCTTATATTTGAATCCCAGCAAATTAGTGGTGATCGTTTTCGGAAATAAACATGAGTATTATAGTTTCGTAAACTCATTTGATTGTTAGAATAAAATACTAAAATTTGATTGCATGGCAGTATAGTAATTGAGGTGTTACATTTGATACAGTTTTGAGATTCAAACAGCATATGACAAATTGTATATGCTGCGTTATAGTTAATATATCCTCATCGTACGTATGGTATCTCAGTTGTCAGTAAAATACTGATATGTAACTCTTTAATATGATCTTCGTTCCCGTTTTGCTCATCATTAAGCGGTCCTGTTTTGGATCCAAACCCTCGAGACCCTTCGAGAATACAACGCGTACAAAATTCTTGATTGCGATTAATATATGGCATCAGAAAATTTGATCTTGTCAGTCATAAATTAACTACCTTAAAATGGTTGCATATACTTTGCATATTTCATAAAATTGTGCAACTGACCAAATTTATTTTTTTTAATTTTTTTTACGCAAATAAATAAGTTTTGATGCTCACAGTAGGAATTTACCATTTCATCATAGAACCTCGTTGCTTGAGAGAGAATTCACATGCAACATATCTAAACTATACAATGATATACCATTATCTCTCAAGTGCTATTAATCCAAAACTTTTAAGCGCGAAGTACATAGAATGGTTTTAAGTAACCAAGATCGTGTTCGGTGATTGACGTTCATAATAACTGAGCTTACCTTAATTTATGGCGAATCGGATCTGCTAAGTACTACAGGCTACTATTATCATCTATATGTTGTTATATCCACATTATTAAATAGGTTCAGTTTAAGTTAGATTAGAGTTAACTTTAGATTTAGGCATATTTCCTCTAAATTATATAAATATTCCATAGGTCAACGGTAAAGTTTAAGAGAAGCGCAATGCCACGCATTACATCTAAACTTCCTTTTAGGGTTTTGCTTAATCACATGAACAGTTGGATTTTGTGTGCATATGCATTGTAGTTTTGTGTGCTCCTTTGCGAAATAAAGGCAACTTATTATTATTATTATATGATAGTGTATTGCTCAGAACGATTTTATAAATTAATGAAATTTCATCGATATTTTGCACAAACTGAGTTGCAGTTTTCTAATTTAATTAAATCGTATCTGTTTTAATGTCTGTGTTTAAGTATTACATTATTATCTATGAACGTACATAGATATTTGCTTATTACTTATATTAACGATGAATATTAGCTACCATCGCTAAGGCTTAGTAAGCTCTGAATCATGTTACGCGCTTCCAAATTAACAGGCTGTATATGTTCGTCGATATATTGTTACTCCTTTACAAAGAATTTTATGAAATTCTTCCCCTTCCTGTCTCGTATCAATACGTAGAAGTTACATATGGTTATAGGAATTGTAGTAACCGAAAATCTTGTAGAGATATAATTAAATGAAAATGATTTTTTTTCTATTTCTCTGTTTATAAGCTTCTAGGAATTAAATAGCTACAAGCTTATACTTTTCTATTGAACAAACGCACTAGCTAGTCCACCTAGCTAATGGATGTACATAATGCGAAATAATTTCAGTAATACATAAACAATACATAAATTAGAAATCGGAAGCAAAGTTTTCACATGATATATTTATGTTATATAAAAACGTGGTTTTTATATAACATATTAATGTTATATAAAAAACCTTAATTATATGAAAAGTTATTTGCTTATACGAATTATAAGATTTTCAAACAAATTTCAAAAGGAATTCCTTACGTCTCTAAAACTTTCTTCGATAATCGGGGTTATCTCCAAGAAGTAATTAAAAGTGTTTCAAAAAATATTTATTTATTCAAACTAATAAATTTTAATAATTATTATAAAGTTACATTTTTTAGTCTGCCAAATGAAATGCCTCTTCGGTGTCTAGTATATTATATCGTATTTAAACTGATTAGATACTTCTTAACAAATAATCTTATACAAAGTGCATTAGGAAAGTTTTGCAATATGATGCAACAATGAATCGTAGGAAACTGCTTGGTGTTCATACGTGCATAGTAGCCGCCGCGCCATATGGATGGGCTCAGGTATTCATTAGCAGTGAGAGTGTAAAGTACTTGCGATGGCATCGTGGTCACGAAATGAGATAAAGACAGTTTTGCTATATAATTTCGTGCATGGTTTAAACATAGACCAGTGTTTCGAAGAAATGACTGTTGCACTAGGTGACGTTTGTCCACATCGCACAACGATATTCAGGTAGTATAGAGAATTCCAAATGGGAAATTTAACTGTGGAGGATGCTGAGAAGCCGGGAAGGCCACGAACGTCAGTTACGAAGGAAAACGTTACTACTGTGAGGAAAATGCTTGGCGAGGACAGGCGAGTGACATACTAACAGAGGATACTTCAGGCCTAAATGCACCAGCAATTCGTTCGATTCTGCATGATCATTTGCACGTGAAGAAACTTTGTTCTCTCTGGGTGCCGCATCGACTGACTGAAGAGCAGATGACACGACGTGTGACTTGGTGCCGGGAGATGCTAAAAAAGTTTAATAAGGGACAATCTCGGTATGTGAACAACATCGCGACAGGTGACGAGACTTGGCTTTACTATTAAGATGTGCCGACCAAAGCTCAAAACAAAGTTTGGGTATTTTGTGATGAGGACACACGCGTAGTTGTCAGAAAATCCCGATCTTTAAAGAATAAAATGATAACCGTATTTTTCAAATCGAGTGGAATTGTGGAACGCGTTGTTTTGGATACACAGACGACAGTTACAGCTAAGTGGTATACTGAACAGTGCGTGCCTAAAGTCATTGGATCTATGAAGTCGAGAATAGACACCTGGTTCCTTCATCACGATAATGCTGCAGCTCACCACGCCAAAGCCTGCACCGAGTATTTGACCGCGACAGAATCGAAACTTCTCGATCACCTTCCCTATAGTCCAGATCTTGTTCCCTGCGATTTTACACTGTTCCCGCATGTGAAAATGAAGCTAAAGGAGAGGCGGCTTTCCAGTGATGAGGACCTTCTGCGGGCTTGGGATAACGAGTTTGCTTTACTCCCTAGTGAAACTTGGCAGAACTGGTTTAAAGATTGATTTCGGAGAATGTAGAGATGCATTGAGCGTAGAGGAAATTACTTTGAAAAAATTAAATAAACAAAGCTTTATTGCAAAACTATCCTAGTACCCTTTGTACACACACACACACATACACACACACACACACATATGTATATATATATATATATATATATATATATATATATGTATAATAATAATAAGCTTTACTTTACCACCAATTATAATACAAATAAGGAGATAACGTCATTGTCTATGATTTGGTATGGGTGTGTATGTATGTATATATGTACTGTGTGTAAGCGTGGTGTAAACATATGTGTGCACGAAGCAGAACATATTGTTCATTATTGTGTAAAATCCGTTTTGTAGAAGAAATGTTTTTATGTCATTTCTGAATTTCAAATTGGGTTTCAAAATGGGTTTTTCAGTTCACGATAATGGCAAACTGTTAAACATATATATATATAAAAGACTGCGTTTGATAACAATAGGCTAATTATATTATTCTTCATTACCCTTTACTCGTAAGTTTCTAAAATTCTCACATATTTATTTTTATGAATATAGACGCTAGATTTCTCCTTCTCCGAAGTGTCTCCGAATAGTATAAGGTGCTGGTAACATTGTTTAGGAAGGTAAGTGCTTTATAGTTTTTTATAAATAACGCATTATGGTATTAACCCATTAAAAACTAAGGCAATTAAAAATGAAAACTTGTTCAATTCATTTATTTAATTTAGTTAAAATATATTTCCAGCAATAGTAGCTACACCAAGTGCCAGCGAGCGTTTCGAAGTTAGCAGTGTCTGCGTATAATTTCGAAGATAGTAACAAACAATATGAATCTGAAACTCTAACTGGTCTATTTGGAACTTGTTTGCAGTTTTATATAACTTCCACGCATTGACCACAACGTAACTCAACATTGTGGTAAGAAGGGGCCACCACCATTTCTTTCCTCGAAATTTTATTCTATAGTTGTTGAGAGCGTAGTCATGAAGATCAACGCCTGCCATCAACTTAGGTTGGTTAACACTAATTTTTGCCTTTTTGAATGAACACCATCGACTAACGGTATGCATTGGTGCGATAGTTTCGAAATTTGAGTGGGGTAATTAAATTTTCAGAAAGATTGTAAACCGTCATTAAACCAAATGGAGAACATTATCTAATTAAAAAAATTGTTGCTATAGATATTTTTATTTTTAATCTACCTTAAAAATTGGCGGAGACTATGCCAACAACAAGTTTTATTTGAACTACTACGAAGATGCGAAAATGACGACTCTGCTGTGTAAGCCACATATATGTACTTATCAATGAATCTCAGTGGTGGTTCATTTTTTTTCTGATAGAGTAAATGAATCGCGCTGTGTAATTCATTCCTAACGGACTTTTTAATCCTTATACACATTTGCTATATTTTTTGATGTGTAAATGAATGGATTGACAAAACTACTATATGGTATCTCCCATGTGCAAGTTGATATTTCTAAAATCAAATAGTTTTCCGTTTTTAGTTTTAAATATGTTTTGTATTATAATACCGCTCTTAAAACTTTTCTTAATTCTTTTCTGCTCATGAATTTTCTGGCATTTACGCATATATTTAGTTCACAATCTTTTACTTTTATGCTACCTACGCAAAATATAAAAAAGGAACATGACAATCAGGAAAAAAAACTCATAACCTGAAAACTTCATGAATTATTAATGTAATCTGCCATTCTGTGCGCCCTCTGTTGCCCCTTTAGTGTATTACTGTTTATTTGCCCGTTTTACAACGACCATTTAACTGAATTTATGCATCGTTAATTGTATTTGTGTCGGTTAACTTGCAAACACTTTAACAGAATTATTACCGGTCCATTACACACACTCGACGACATCGAAACAGTTATACGTTTTAAAAGTTTCTTCGTCGGCACGGATACGTAACTAAAAACGTAACATCTACGGCCGACGATGTGACGCTGTGATTCTGACTACCGCCTCTCATACTCCCCTCACGCCCCATTAGACACAAGACCGCCCATTCTTATATTCATGAGATCTAGTTAAAATTTAAATACATTTCACAAATTAAGTGTTAAATTGTGACGCCATTAAACAATGCGTCTGCGATTCAATTGCTTGGAAAGAATTGGAACGACTTTCATGATGAGAAAATGTTCCTAACAGTGTTCGTGTATATCAGACAAAACTCACATCTGTGTGTGATTGTTGATGCGAGTTGTTGTTGTGTAAGCACTTCATCTATTAAAATGCAAATTTCATGTAAGGTTGACACGGATGGTCATTATTTTGATAATTCCACAATTTCTAGCCTTTAATTACTGCGTTGAATCGAGCTGCAGACTCGATTAGCAGTCGTGTTAATCACTAGAATGTTAACTGCTCAATGGTAAAAATGATTTTATACTTCCTTTTTCTACATATTTACATTTTAGGCATTTAACTAATATTATAAATAAAACATGTTTAATAATAATAAGTTTGCAATATACTATTAAACTAATCAATAAGATTTGTAAGAAAAGAAATGAATATGAAGAAGAATTTTCTTAGTTATTTTGCCCACAGTTTTCTACTCTCTGCCTTCCCATGGAATTTTATTTCCCATTGTGGAAATCACATCGTTTCCCAACATTCTCTGGGTCTGCTTTTTTCATTTTTACAGTGTCTGAATTAGAAGACTTTCTTTGATGTTGGTAGTCTGCTAATATGTACAAGCAATTCTAGCTGACTTATTTCTTAATTGCAACTGTTAAAAACGCTTTTCTGTTTATCTCATAATACAAATTTAATCCTCGTTGTATTTACAATTCTTGTTATTCTTGTTGACTGTCCATTTTAAATTTTGTATGTAATTTTACTACCTGTTTCATAACTTTAACTTTCATTATTCTTCATCTTGATTCTTTTCTTCATTCAGAAGAATTGATAATCATAAAGATTTAGTTCAGAATTCAAGATTATTACTATTTCAGCTGCAAACAATAATTGCACACAATCCTGTTTCAATCCTCTGTTTTGTATGCATTCTGCATTACTGCTTTTTGTGTGTAAAGCATTTCTTTTGTGCCGTTATCTATGTTTATTATTATATATTTTGTCATTTCAAGAATGAGTATTTTTTACTATTCATCAATAGCTGTCGTTTCTCAGTTGCAATGTGTTTCTTTATATTCTTCCTCTCCCTTCTTTGTCTTTTACATTCACATTTCATAAGTATGATGCTGTCTTCATTATTATTTTTTCATATCGAATGAAATTGTCGCTTAGTTTTCCCCCAAACTTCTTTCATGGATTATCTTTGACCTCAAACACTTCCTTTTTGCCTTCTGTCAAATCTTCTTACAACTTCATTTTATACTCTGTTTAGCGTTATTGTCTGACATCCTTTCTTCTTAGTTTATAATTTCTTTTTCCTTTACCTATCTTTTTATTAGCTTATCATTTTCTATTCTTATTTTGCGTTTTCATTTTTACTAAATAATAACTACTCTCTGATGTGCATCTTCTTTCTCTGTACTTACATCTTCATTTGACATACAGTAAGCGAAGCCCTATACGAAAACATAGATACTGTACAATCAAGCAGAATTCGAAGTAGTACAGATAGACATCACAAAGGGCCCTTGAATATTTGATTTGATTCTTAGTTAAATTGCAGTTGTAATGAACTGTAATAAAATTACGCCATCGGGAAAGTTCTCTGCGAAGTATTTACAATAGTTTCGAAAACGATCTTCTTTTTTTACTATGCACTTCGCCATTAGGAATTTTAAAAATTTTGGTCGCATTTCACATCAAAAACACAAAACACACAGAAATAAATGAAAATAAGGACGCAATATAAACTCTAATAAAAGTAGTAAATAAATTGCAAGTCGATTTGATATTTGTGACAGCACTATAAGTAAGGTTTTGAAAAGAAACAAGCGTTCATCCAAAATTTAAAAATTACTGGAAACATTTCCTGAAGTCCTCCTAATGAAAATTTTATTAAAAATATTCTTTTTACTGCTTACTGATTCAACATTTTCTTTGTATGAGCATCATATACATAACAATACATTCCGTTACCGATTGTATATATCGAAAGTTATAAGTACCGCCTACTGTAACCTGAATATGATTTATGCATTTAGATCTATTTTTAACATTAAATTAAAAAAGACTCTGTGTGACTTACTGGTGCTCTCGTTATTTAGCTATTGCCTACCTGTATATGGCCCTTGTTTGGATTTCGATGATGTGGGACAGGTTCAGGGAGTGCAAAATTCGTGTGTGCGATACATCTTTGGTGTTCATAGGTATGAAAGAATATTAATAAATTAAAAACTTTGCGGTGGCTGAATATGCGAAATCGCATTGATTTCCATTCTCTGAACCATTATCATAAAATACTTTAGCCAAAGTGTCCTCCATACTTGCTGTATAAGGTTAGGTTTCATGTGCATAATATCAATGTAAGAAGGAAGAATATGATTGGTCTACCTAGATACCGCACAACTTTTTTTAGAAGATCTTTCACGTATAATATTTATCACTATTACAATTCTTTGGATGATCACTTCAACTCCATGGGATTGGTGCCTTTCAGGCGTGCTATATTTAATTACCTATTTGATAAGCAGTCTCGTGTGTGTTGTCTCTTTCCATTGTTAACTTATTCTTGTATGCTAGAATAATTCAATTAGGTTAGGTTTTTATTAGTTCTTAGTATTGGGCAATTACTTTGTTAATTATATTTCTTTATAACTTTAAGGGTTTGGTGTTAGAGCAGGGGATGACTTTTAGTCATCCATCTGAACCACCCCTTAGGATTTTCCATTCAGTTGAATGTTTTGTATTTATATTACTTGTATAATTACTTCTTGGGAAATAAAGGCATATTATTATTATTATTATTATTATATTTCTTTGATATCGCGATATGGGTTTAAAGAAAACCAGCACAAAATTTATTTCCATCGTATGCAAAATCTTAAAAAATTAAATGTTTAGTCAGGAATATATATTAAATATCGGTACTGCTGGACCATTTAATATTGAAGATACCTTAAATAATATGAAATATCTCAATCTTCTGCCAACTTACATCATTTCTAATTTAGCAGAAACATCAGAAATAATTTTAAACGAAATTTATTATCAGAAGTACAGCTGTCCAGTTCATAATACTATACCATTTCGGAAATATTTACAATCAGTTTTCCAAGCAAACTGATTAAATGTCGTGGCGATATTAATTGGGCACATGATCACATTTTTTCCTTTGAGACTATGAAAATCTCGGATTTATGATTTTCCAAGTCCTAGAGAAATTGCATTAAAAAATTAATATAACTGTGTGCAAGTAATTACAGAATACATTTTTAATAATGTAAGATCAAATTTTTACGATAGACAAGACTATTGGTCAATGAATAGAAAAGTTGTTTTAATTTTTTTTATACCAGACTTTGATAAAATACTATTTTGTTCTAAGAATTAATTTTAGTTTGTAGTGATTGAAATTCGTTCACTGTATATTTTATTATTTTTTTCTATATCTCGAAATATTTTTTAAATTCTTAGAATTGTATAACGTCGCTCTCTACACTAACGTCTACTATAGATTGTAACATTACAAGCCCATATTGCTTACTTTATCAAGTTATTAAAAAAACTGAAAACCATTTCTACTCTTAGGGAGGAACTAAAATATTCAAAGAATAGGGGGGTTCCTGTCAGAAAGTTCTTAAAGGGCGCTACAGTATTTAATCTCTAGAAGTATCTCCACTAATGCTGGAGCACTAGGATTTAATACCTGCCAATGACGTAAGAATAAAATTAAGCAAAATACAAAAACAATTATAAAATGTACGTTAAAGTGTAATGTAATGATATTACAGAATTACAGTTATTATAGTACAGATTTTTTTTCTTAATCGATTAACAAAGTATTGGGCTAAATACGTATACAGCTTACAAATTTTATACTTACCTTATATCGACAGGTTTGCTTGTACGGTAAGTGATTTTTTAATAACAACTAATTGGCCTAATTAACTAATGCTCTCACAAAAATAAAACTGACGTTTATGAGCTGAGGGCTCATTCACATAACTAACAACAACAATAACAACTAATTGAAATAATTAGCTAAATACTTCCACAAGGTGATACGATCAATTTACTTTAAAACGGAATGACTGACAAAATTAAAATTAATGTTTTCGAGCTAAAGGCTGGCAATTAATTATTTAATCTAGCTACATTAACATATAATAACTGCGGGACGATTACTGAAGCTGGGAATGATCTCGATACAGAAGCATCGATAGTCTCAGGGAAACATAATCCCTAATACACGTTGGTCAGCGTGATGAGATGCTCTTTAAGTTTCATATGACTTTCCCTCCTTGATGGATCACAATTAAAGGACAGGCTTTCGGTAAGGTGGAAAAAGAACGCTCAATGATGGTTGACGGGTTCTAACAAAGTCTCGAATGATGGTAGCACAAATTGATGTGGATGGCTTCCACAAACGTGGTCTTCGACAAAGAGTTTTCTCAAAAGCAACTAATTCATCTTTGTCAACCGTCAACCAACTTAAGCACAATCCGACAATCGTCGTAGGAATCAACATTTTCTCTGCTTCTATCTTAATAATGCCAAAAAGGAAGGCGGCTACAATCGCATGCACTTACATACTAAGGCAACGAGAACAATAGTGTGTCTCGAAGGTTCCTTTCAACTCACCCAACCGCCATTAAATTTTAATTAGCATATCTAATTAACAGAATAGTAATGACGGAGGGAATCATCATTACCTGAATCGTATAGAAAACCCACTTACGCTATTGCTAACGAGAAGGTGCTAGCGCTATGTAAAGCAAGGTAAAAATGATTTTCGCCAATTTTCGGTAATAAATTACAAAGTAAAGCTTTCGTTATAAACTCGAGAGGAGGACCGTACTAAATCAAATAAAATATAATGAAAATTGGGCTTCTAGAAATTCCGAAATGAATGAGTTTTGGCAATCGATTATTTCTAATAATATTCAATATTACCCAATAAGTATACTAATGTTATTAACGTGAATCAAACGACTTTCTCAACTTTTAACGCTGGCGTATCGAAGGATCAGCCTTCAACCACCTTTGCGTTAAGCATATGTTCCCGGTTAGGAATCTACTTACTATAACTATTGATTAGTTTCACTCATAATAGTAATTTGTTTTCACTGATTCTTCATTTAGAATTGTGCCGCTCCTTTTTTATTCGTGATGACTGCCCAAACGAGTCTAAGTCATTTCAACTTGTCACTTGTATTTTTTGGTGTATCTAAAACATTCCATGTGGAAGGAGAATTATTCCTCTTTAGCACTGAAAGGTACCGGGAAAGGTACCTAATATATAGACGGGAAATGATTCTAAGAATCGTAACGCCTCGAAAATGATTCAGACCTCTTACCACATACGCTGACTTATCTTAATTAACTTCTACATTGGAAAACAAATTCCTAGATCGATAGTTAAAACATTAAAAAAATTTCAGTGGAGCCATTTTTATGTTGTGTATGTACATGTTTTTAATTTAATTAATTAGAGCTTCGAATGAGTAGTATCTAGCAAGTATGTATGTATATATTACCTTTCCCTTTTTTAATATTATGTCTGCAGTGTTGATCGAAATGGTCTTGTCAATCAAATACGTGTCTTGCAATATAATCAAGCAATATGATTTTGGCATGTATTCTTATTACTATTACAATTATTTTTAATTTGGTCTGTTATATGTGTATATAACCGAACCTTATAATTTTATTCTTATTCATATGTAATCTTAATGAACTATGTTTCAAACCGGCTAACAGATTTATTTCAAAACACTATTTTTTGATAAACCGACGCTATTATCGAAGGGAGTATTCATTTGTTTTTGTCAATCAAACCCGCATAAATTTTATTCGGCACGAAACGTGATTGTTTGTACAAGCGCTTATTCAAAAATATATAGATTTGTTTATTGTTCGTAGCCTTTATACACGTATTCCGTTGATTTAGTTTTTATATACGCCGCTTTATGTACGAGCACAGTTTCCATAATTCGGCCTACTTCATAGAAAACAATGAAATTTAATTCAATTAAATGTTGGTATATGCAATATTTTTGTGTTTTTTTTTTCGTAGAGGGGATTGTTTAATAAGGTTTTACATTTAAAGTATTTTTATATAAAGGAAAATGTAAACAGGCGGTGGAAATTCAATCAAAAACCGATTGAATTCGTTCACTCGTAGGTTTCACCCTTATTATTTACACTTTATTACATTCCCTCTTGCCATATTGTGTAACGGTATTCTTTACTTCTTTCTTCTCTTTATGATCGTCCGGAGAATGAGGGCACACTTTTAATTTCCGTACATAAAACTTTTCTATTGCCAAATATTACCAAAAAAAACGACTTGAACTTAATTGAAAACATAGTTTAATGCTGAAAATAAAGGGAAAGTTAAAATAAACAAGGAATAGAATCTGGAAGAAGTAGGACTTGTTTGCGAAAGAAAAATATATAAAAAAGTAATTAATTTGGTATTTAGACTTTTTTTAGGGATATTTTTTCACGTTTTGTTCTTACTCATAACCTCGTCATAAATAACAAAGCCAAATTTGCACAAACTGAGACTGATTTGAATTCATTTTATCAAATATACACATATATGTACATACATATTTTATTTTTTTAGTGTAATTCTTTTTGTCGGTCATGTGACACAAAATATAATTCCGTTTCATTTGCTATAAACAAGGACTAATCTTCGTATTTCCCTAATTATCTTATAGTTAATAATATTAATTTAATATTGGATGTTTAATATATTTGCAATACATCATTTTTAAGAGATAAGCTATAATAAGTCACCTTTCGAGGTAATAGAACTACCATTTAGACATTTTAAAAAACATATTGATTATCTTCGCGCCTAGCGTTTATTGTCTCTAAAATATAATATATAGGCACTGCTTTCGAGAAAATACACTAATTATTTATAGCAGCAAACTATCGATGATAAATATTTCACTTAATGCATACTTTGTAGTTAGTTTCTGACTTATTATGCTGATGGTTGTTACGGTTCAATTTACATCTTCTAAATTATGTACATTATTGTTAAAACCCTAAATAGTGTTTGTATTTGGTTAATATCATGTATGTTCAAATACCATTGCTAGTATTTTTATTCCTATTTAGTTTCATTTTATTTCAATAGTCTTTGATGTACGCCGCATAAGCGAATTCTATTATGCCATAGACCAAACACGATGTCATCCTTTATGTCTGACTCACTCTCGCAACATCGAGTTGCAGGTGCGCGTAATACTCTATGTGGCCTACGTGCCAATCAGGCAATATTCTCGAATTTTCGAGAACATTTCCTTTCCGTACCCCTTCTTCCCTTGGCATTGACCGTGTATGTGTTAGGCAGAATAGAATCAGATGTTCGTAAGGGCGGTCGCTTGTTATCCCTGTAGGGGCTCCTCAGTTAGAGAGATATTATATATATTTCCAAAATAAATTAAATAATAGCTGTATAGGCTAATATCCATCGATATTTGGATGTGAAAAGAAAGAATAAAATAGGAAAAGAAAAGCGCCGTCATCTTCGAATGTAATTCATATAGAAAGCTCTGACCAATAACTGCAGGTAAGTCTTTGGTTACGTTAAAGTGCTTGTGCTGATGGAATTGTGCTCTTTTAGGGCTTTTTTCCCCCTTGGTCTTTCGACCCCCTTTCTTCCGAGCATCGTCTCGCTTATCGGTGTGAGGAACTGCATCGACATCCGGGGTGCCGGGAAGGAACATAAGCAGATCAGACCGATTTATTATTAACTTTGTTTTGAGCTTTGGTCGGCACATCGTAATAGTACAGCCAAGACTCGTCACCTGTCACGATGTTGTTCACATACCGAGATTGTCCCTTATTAAACTTTTTTAGCATCTCTCGGCACCAAGACACACGTCGTTTCATCTGCTTTTCAGTCAGTCCATGCAGCACCCAGACGGAACAAAGTTTCTTCACGTGCAAATGATCGCAGAATCGAAAGAATTGCTGGTGCATTTAGGCCTGAAGTACCCTCTATCTGTTGGTAAGTCACTCGCCTGTCCTCGCCAAGCATTTTCCTAACAGTAGTAACGTTTTCCTCCGTAACTGACGTTCGTGGCCTTCCCGGCCTCTCAGCATCCTCCACAGTTAAATTTCCCCTTTGGAATTCTCTATACCACCTGAATATTATTGTGCGATGTGGACAAACATCATCTAGTGCAAGAGTCATTTCTTCGAAGCACTAATCTATGTTTAAACCACGTACGAAATTATAACGCAAAACTGCCCTTATCTCATTTCGTGACCACGATGCCCTCGCAAGCACTTTACACTCTCACTGCTAATGAATAACTGAGCCCATCGACATGGCGCGGCCACTACTGTGCACGTATGAACATGTTTCAAAATGCAGTAACAAGCAGCTTCCTATGATTCATTGTTGCGCCATATTGCAAAACTTTCCTAGTATCCATTGTACATTCGAAATTTTAAATGAAATGTGCCCTTGTTGTATTGAATATTTCATATATCAATTGTTTGAAAAGTGTGACATTTGATAGATCATTGTAAGGGCAATTTCATGAAAAAAGGGTACTTTCTACTGAAAATTTGCGAACATATTAGGTAAAACTTAACATTTAATGTTCAATTGTTTCTGATAGCAAATTATTGAAAATAAAATCTCTTGCAAGTTTTGTCCATGCCATTTATTTGAAAATTTTAAAATAAACGAAATATTCTGCTACACAATAAATCAGGCACCTATATACATTTCCTTTAATAAATTATTAGGCATATGTCATTGTCAAAGAACACTATGATCTAGCCAGAAGGACCAATGAACAACTTATTTTTATGTAAACTTTTAAAACTAAGAACTTTCGACATTAGTATCTATAAGTACCGCACTATGCTCAACTTTACTTTTCACTAACAATCTCATTTATGTAACTAATCCAATAGGCTTTCTCACTTGGGTCTCAGAACTAGTCTTTTATTGCTAAAGAGCTGGATAGCCTAATTTAGAGTTGCTCCTCAGAAGTCTCTTCAGGAGTCTCAGCGCACATTATTATAGGTTCGACCAGTGTCCGTTCCCAGGTCCCGATGGAGTTTATTCTTCCACACGCAGAAGCTCTAGAATGTTACAAATTGCTTTGAAATTATTACATAAGCTGAATATTATTCTGTTTAACACAATCCCAAATTTGCATGCCGTATGTACATACATATTGATTTTAGAATTTATTTGTACAAAAGTATCGTAAACAGACAATGAAGAGTTTCTTTTAATAAACCTGTACATTTTTCTATATTTTAATCTGAGCTCTTTTTAGTTCTTTAAGACATGATCCCTAACATCATTATTTTGTACCTGACCCAACTATTTGATTATATTTGTGTAAGGGATTTGCGCATTATTATATGACCGCAAAATAACAGAAGACCTTTTACCACATCAATCTTCGTATTCTACATACGTATTTTGACAACTAAGTTGTTGCCGTCAGCAGATTATTAATCACATACGTTGGTCACTCATGATGATCACTTAGTGGTAGAAATATGATACAGAGTACGATCGTTGATGTGATAAGAGGTTTTTTGTCTTTTTTTGGTTTAATTCAATTAACCACAGCTTCCATCAAAATTTATCTACGTAATAATTCAGTTTTATATTAATCTTCCCAACTGATATTTTCAATTTTCTGGCATGGTCTACTATCATTTTCAGCCTTCAGCCAAGATGGTTGTTTCATCTGCGAAGGTTGCAAC
Source organism: Dermolepida albohirtum (assembly GCA_031893035.1). NCBI lineage: Eukaryota > Metazoa > Arthropoda > Insecta > Coleoptera > Scarabaeidae > Dermolepida > Dermolepida albohirtum. Next base: position 255,069 of record JAVIWB010004509.1, on the reverse strand, counting down.
AATATCTTGTTCCAAAACAGGTGATATTCTTGTTCTGGAACAAGATATTGTTACAACCTTGCGCACAAAAAGGACAGTTCCCTATGATACTCAAACTTTAATGCCGTCAAATGTAACAGTAAGTACTTAGATACTGATATTAAAAAAAGATGAAAGAATTTATCTGGTAGATTAAGATTACTCGAGGTGGTCCAAGAGCCTATTCTACTGCGACTTTTTCAGATCTATTATTTAAATCTCCCAATTCTTATACTATACCGACTCTCAAAACTTTATGTATCTTTATTCATTCTTACAGCGTCTGACTCGTTTTTGCAATAAAGAGTTCTTGCCTTGCAACTTTAGAGTCTTTCGCACGTTATTTTTGTCTTTCTACTACTTTTTTATTTTTACATTTGCTTTATAAATCCTCTGTACTGTTTCCACAAACAGCATGGAATCTAGTATTTCGTCTCATCAAATTAGCTTGATTGGATCAGATTCAATATGAGTTTCTGTCTGGTACCCCTGAGAAAGTACAACAAAAAGTAAAGAAAAGAATTTTGTGGTTTGAAATTTATTTCTTAGAAAATCTTCTGCCACCTCCGTACATTTGGATTAACGATGATCCAAAGTATTTATGCTCTGATAAATAAGTACCCATAGCAGCTTTAAAATCGTATCCTGTTGAAAAACTTTGACTCGCAAAGCTCCTTTTAGGAATGTAGAAAATTGATAAGTTGACATTCTAAATCCCGCGAATAAAATAGATATAACAACAAATCAATCGAAGTCTAATTTATTAATTTTTCCATAACAACACTTATGTTGGGTCGTTCATTGCCTTGGAAAGACAATTGCAAAAATGATTTTTGTCTTGGCAAAAGCGGAACGCTTTAATTTTTTGGGTTAATTTATCTAAAAGATTCGCGTAGTAGACGCTTGTAACAGTTTGGCATCGTCGAAAGTAATTAATAAGAAAAATATTTTTTGCAGTCCAAAAAAAAAGGAAGCCTTTACTTACTTGCAGATGGAACGCCTGTCGTCTTCTTTGGGAAAAAGAGCTATTACGCTGACATTGTCTAGATTGTTGTTTTATTTCGGGCCTATAATGATGAACTCAAGTCTCATCTATGGTGATAAATCGACGCTTAAAATACATCTCATTTTTTGTAAAACGTTCCAAACACTCACCAGAAATTTACATTCGTAAAAATTTTTAGTCAATACTGGCCGGTCGCGTGGAGAGCTACTCCATAGTCAATTACTCATTCAAAATTTATGTTGCGCGTTCTTTAGAGATCTTTAAAGACTTCGCTTTCTCGGATATTTTCAAACAATGGTATTTTGACAATATAACATGCACTATTTCAATGATTTCGGGTATAATGGCAGATTTTCGAACGTCCACTATGCGGTTCATCTTCAATGGTTGTACGCACAAATTTGAATTTATTTATCTACAATCGAAAATGAAAGAGTTCTTCAGACTATTCTTTAACTCATTATTACTACATGTTTCTATAACTCTCTGAAGAAGAAGTACTTAATAACAGTATGAATTTCAAAGCTATCGGTCTACAAAAGTGAAACTAATAAACCCAAATTTCATATTCGACGTTGTTAGTAATACACCTTTTTGGCGGACTATAAAAACAGTCTAACTGCTTTATCCACCACTGCACGGACTTTTCAACACACCCTCGTAAATTAGTAGCACTTAAATCATTGTAGGTGGCGTTTTAGATTGTTATTTAATACCAAAATGTATTGTATATGTTCAACAAATAAAAAAGTTTCAAAACGTAAAAGGAATATTGTTTATAAATAAAAGACCATGGACTAATGTGCAAACGTAAATTAATTAATCTTTGATTTCATATCCTCAGACACATTACGAAGTTCTTCCTCTGTAGTTGTTTGAGTCTAGTGCTGAATAAGTTGGTTCAAATCATCAAAATTTTGATGTTGATGTTTTAATAATAATAATAATAATAATAATAATAAATAAGTCTTGCAAAAACTAAAATATAGTACATATAACACCAATCGCAATTGAATGCAACTCAGTTTCTATAAAATTAGTACAGTTTTTAGTCATTTAATATCTATAGGTTAAATTTAAAATTTAATTATCTTTTAAATGATTATTGACCAAATTATTTAAGCTCTAATGCCATCACCATGGAGACACAGTTTAAGTACAATAAAAACTTTGGACGCATGTGACTTTTCTTTTTAAGTTCTCTCAAAGTGTTCCCGTAAACAATCAAATGTACTTAATTGACTCTAAGTTAGCCTCATTAAAATTATCTGCTTGTATCTATAATTTTCATAAAGATCTTTTTGAACTTAATTCAACATGAACTTAGGTATCAGTAACATCCTCTGTTCACAAAGTAGGCCAATCTGTTGATTCACCTTTGCAAATGCAATCTTTGTTCTAAAAACATTAGACAATTCGCTGTCACATCGTAATTTTTATATAACAAAACAGTTAAATAAATTGATCAAAAGCGATTGCTATGAATCTAATTCCATTCGCTTTTTATGTTTCGCTGTTGAAGTAAGCTATCAAAATAAGGGCATCTTGTTCCAGGTGGAAAACCATGATTAGCATCTAGTGTAGGATCATCGGTGTAATAAATTGATGTATATAAAATAACAGTTATTACTTTTACGAAGCCTATTAGCAATTAACTAGTGATATCTTATAAATGATGTCTACAAAACTAGTACAAAACAGTTATGAAAAATGGCCAGTTTCGTCTATACAAAATACAGTGAATTTGACAATGAAAACTAATAAATAATATAAAACAGCAAATTGAAGAAATTAAAATTCATATAGCTATCTCATAATTAATTGTTCTCGTACACTTTTTGTTTTGTAACAAGCATGTAGTCGTTTGGGAATAGTACATTTGCTATCGAAACTACAGTCGTAAGATAACTAACAACTTAAACTTTAACAAATGCTTTTCTCAATATATTTAAGTTTCGAGGGCTTATAAAGATCTCGACGAGTTACATACAAAATTCTAGCGACAATTCATTGCTGTATTCGTTAGAATTTCGTCAACAAAGGAAACAGAAAATTTATATTTACGTCACTATTTATTTAGTTATAAGTTGTTGTTTATGTTACATATCTAAGGCATGACACTAAATGGAAATGGTTCAAAAAAGTGAAGTGTTAACAATTTCATTCAAACTTTTAAACGTTTGAATTTGAACTTAATATCTTAACAATTCAATGTGTATTACATTGGTACTATCATCTTAATAGCTGTAACACTATATAAAACACTGTTTTAGCAACAGATGTTTTCATTGATATTGCACAGCAAGAGACAAAGAGATAAAAGCATAAAAAAAGTATTAGCAAGGGCAGCGGTCTATAAACATAAAATATCACAGCCTACCAGCAGCATTTTGGCAGCCACCAGACACCCTTTTCAGTATTGCTTTTGAACGTCTTCTCGTTGTGATCGCCGCTCAAAAACAAGAAACCGGACAAATAATTTAATTCCATTCACAGTTTGGTGCCTAATTACCGCGTGAGTAATTGAAACCCCGCAAACAATTAGACTGTCACTTGTCTTGGGCAGTAGGTGGCGGCGCCTTGTTGGTTGTTGTCGAGACGACGACGACAGCAGCGACATCGACGACGCCCGCCACCCCCTACCGTTACCACCCCGGACGTCGCTCGTCCTGGAAGCTAAATAATGATTGTACGGCGAACGCCTATAAGGTGACGCCTCTACTACCCGGTGCTGTTCCATACCAACTGAAATCCTACGAAAGCTGAGAAAAAAAACGGAGTTATTTATGATCAATACTAATTGAGAATTTAGAATGTGTATACGTAATATATTCTTTAAAATTTATATAGGAAAATTTATAAAGGATAATAGGTAAAACTGTATGTTCTCAAAATGTCCAATATTTTAAAGGAGTAATTTCTAAAAGATTCGAACACTAAATATGTAAATGATAAACTAAGATCATATAGTATTTTACGAAAGTATCTTTAACTACTACAAAATGTATGTACATATGTACGTACGTATATAGATTCCGATGCTATCAAAGACATTTAAACAGGACACAAAATAGTTTACCATTTCCGCAAACAGAATTATAGTTAGTTTTCTTAAAAGAAATACATACATATGTACTTTGCCTATTTAAATGATATTATACTTGGAGAAGTTCTAATAGAAATTACTTCGAGGTACACAAATAACATACACGCCTACGTATTTATGCTATTTTCGTATTTCTATGAAATTGAATCCTATTTAATAAATCCAAACAGGAATGATAAAAGATACGCTGTCTTCCACTTATTTTAGTTTTTCGAAAAAACATTTTGGAGCACAAACTTGTTTTTCTTCAAGGTCAGAATAAATCTAAATTAAAAAGATCTTTAGTATTTTCATAAAAAAATATATGAGATTGGTCATTAGTCTTAAATATTCTGTACGAGGATGATTTGTATGAGGTCATTAAGTCTTTCATTTTTAATTATTTTTCAACATATTCCCTTTCCACTTTAACAAACTTAAACCAGACACTCGGAAGTGTTATCATGCTATTTTTCCAATAATCTTTCAATTCTCTGTGCTGTTTTCTTGCAATATGTTCTTCGTCAGACCGAAACATCTTCTCGGCAATGGGAAGTTTGGGAAATAAGCGGAAGTCACTTGATACATTCTTTCTCGAACAATTTACCTTAATAAGACTTTGAAGTTGTTCTGCAGAAATTCTTTTTTCTGTCATTATTATTATTAAAGCGCTTGCGGGATGTAGAGTAATTGTGCTTCACATACAATATTAGCATTTATCTGTAATTTATAATGTTTCTATAAATTGTTTCCACTTTCTCGGTTCTGCGCAGTATTTCTTAATTGTGGGATGGATTTTCCGCTCTCCTCTGTATTTTGTTCTACATCATGTAGTCCGGGGGCCTTCTTCTGAATCTGGAGAGGCTCTTTAACAAATCTGAATGGGTTAATGTGTTTGAGGGTTTTTTTTATAACATTACCTAGCTATTTAAACTTTTTTCTTATGATTTCTTCGCTTATGATATATTGTCCAGTTTTTTATCATAATTCAGTTTTTATAATTTTTTCACACCACCTAATTTTCATAATATTCCTAGAACACATGTTCAAAAAGGCTTGGAGTTTTCTTCTGATTGACGTTGTCATTGCTCATACTACGCAACCACTGCTTTGACTATCGAGTTGTATACTTTCTTTGTGTGTGTGTGCGCTTAAACTCCTCGCGCAGCAGATTTTCCTTACGCTTGCAAATGTTTCTTTTTTATGCACTGACAAACTCTCTCTGTAATAACTGTCAAATTTCAAATCGTTACATTTATTAGTTTCGTTGTTATGAGTTTCGTTGTGGCGAGAGCTTACTTAAGAGCGTCAGAGAATTTTTGAGGAGATGGACAGTGTTGAAATTAGTCAGCAGTGTTTCAGACTGTTCATCTCGTTAAAAACTATCTGAAGCTCTTAAATAAACTGACTGCTAACTACTTTTTTAAAGGCTTTTCAGCTACAATTATTCATAATGAGGTAAAGAGGGGTCTGAAGAACACGGATTCTTCATTTTCTTTTAATCATGGACGTCCGGAATTTTTCGCTATACCAGAAATTATTTAAAAATATATTATACACCCAAAACAAAACATCAATCTAAATAGTGGTTCTCCTCCCCCAAAAAAGCGATGGCTATTCCATCTGCAGGAAATGCAGATTCATTTTTTTAAAACCCAAACGGAATTCTTTTTGTTGATTATCACTCAAACAAACAATGTATCACAGATGTATATTATGCGAGCTACTTAAATAACTCAACGCTAAAAATAAATGAAAAGTATCCCAATTTAGCCGAGAAACAATTATTTTCCTCTAATATAATGCACGGTCACCATATAAGTATCGTTACTATGGTATAAATTAATGAATTAGACTTTGATTTGTTGTCGCATCTGCCTTTTCGTTGGATTTAACACCGCCGTATTACCACGTCTTTCCATTCTCAAAAAATACTTTGCATGTCAGATATTTGACAATATATATTGTGGAAACTCGTCAATACCTTTTCTAGTTTCATAATAGAACCTCAAATTTAACAAGAAAAAACTTACTCGTACTTTGGTCTTTCATAGACTAAATTGAAAACTACTACATTTGAAGGATATTCATTATAATTTAATTACCATCGGTGTCATTAGATTTTCGTTTTCATTTCATTATATAATTGTAAAAATTTGATGCTTTATAAACTTTAGAAGATACTATAATTAATAGAGAAAGCCGCACTATATAAAAAGAAATATTCGTTTAATCTGTAGCTGAAGGCGGACTAATAAGTTTTGAAATCATTACTGACCACTACGAAGGAAATTCCTAGATTAAGAAACTATAAAACATGCACGTAGAATGAAAATTAGGAAAAGTTTTTTAATATCCCTGCTTAAGGAGAACTTCTTAAAGAAATTAAGTTACCGTGTTTGTTGGATTAAAACTTTACGCGGTGTATAACGTATAAAATTAAAGGTAATTAACATTATGGATTCAGTTGAATAAATAAATACTCCCGCTTCGCCAGAAACCCGTGTGTCCTTAATGGATCTTGGTTGACAAATCTTCATTCGGATTTTCCCGTTCTTTTTGTTACTAATAGTCTGGTAAGTATTTTAATAATTAATTAAGTTTTTACTATTAAGTTTTAAACCGCACGCATTTTACACGAAATGGTAAAATGCGTGCATGTTTCTCACACTATTCATCTTACAGATAGCAACAAAATATTTTTATCAACAAAGCTAATAATAAAGTCAAGCAACATTAAGAATTAGTTATTATACCCTATTAGTCTGATAGCAGTAATATTTTTTATCAATTAATTAATAACAGTTAATTCTAGATTACATAATACGAATGAATGACATATGTATATAGAGGAGCAAACGAAAACATAATTAATAAAGGTAACAATACTGGGACCAATAGATATAAAGAAAACGCAATGAGGAAGGTATTCCACAAATAGGATTATGTGAAAGATGTTAAATATAACTATGATTAACAAAACGAGCAAATTATTAAATGCAAAAGGACATATTCTACACCACATAATTAATATTATACAGAGTCGTCACTACAGTAATGTTAATATGGATCATAATTTGTCCGATAGGTAAACAAAACGTAACGTGAGGTCTCAATATTGAAGAGATTTTTACCTGGAATGTACACTAAAATGTCACTGGCTCTAGAGAGTGTAGACCAATATATATTAAGAGCATTTTCCAATAATTGTTTTATTATTGAAAAAAATCTTTTATGTAATATTCATTACGATAACCTTAATACCGTAGGAATACAACCATCACAAAAAAACTTTCTATCACGTCTGGATAAGCAAAATATCAAAACTAGTTCCTCTTAGGAGCGCAATTGGTTATGAAGCTCTGAATGAAACAGGAAGTAATGGGGTTCGGAATCAGCTCATGAACTTGGTATCTCCTCTAAAACCGTTACTGATGTTATAGGAAATGCCAGAGTACCTCACTCGGAGTCTCCAAGTCATTTAGGTGATATTTCAAAGATAATGAAAATGAGCGATTAGTGCAATCTATAAACGGACAGTGAAATATTAACACCCCTAATGAATAGAAAGGAAACTGACAAAGAAGCTAGAACCTCTACATCGGATAATACAAGAATACCCAAGGCATTATAGATTTGGTTTTGAAGAAACTCTGTTTAACTAACTTCGGAGAGTTTGTTTTCGAATATTAGTGTAGCTGTCGGTAATGTTTATTATGGCATCATTAATATATAATTAACTGTACACACTAGATGAATGTGGAATAAGAATGGGAAAATTGGATAGGAAAGAAGCGATAACGATCTCTGTATCAGTGTCCTTAATTTTGGCAAAAGATGTCGACAGGTATAATCTACAATCTTCCTCAGAGAATTACGCCGACAGCGACAGTAAAAAATCTAAGATCGTCTGCGTTAGTCGTAGACAATAATGATAGCAACGACAAAAGAGAAGATCTAATACTTCCGACGACAAAAACTTTGAAACAATAACAATCTGATGAAAACTCGTTCGATATCTAGTTCTAAGATTTTGTATTGAACGACCACAAAATTCAAAAAGTCTTGATACTCGCCAATGCAATTACTATGGAAGAAAGAGGCACCTATACAGAATATTAAGGTGAAGTAGAAGGTAGACAGTCATGCAATAGAAACTTGCCGGAGTCGAAAGAAAACTATGCCAACTTAAGTAGCGTCACAATAATTACAATTGACATCACAGGCCATTCCTGACTGCATATCGTCTGCATATCAGAATTTGAGGGATAATCTTCACTGATAAGAATTCTCAGGGCGGTTCGGATAACTAAGAGGTTGCACATATACAACCTCTTAGTTATCCGAACCGCCCTGAGAATTCTTATCAGTGAAGATTATCCCTCAAATTCTGATATGCAGACGATATGCAGTCAGGAATGGCCTGTGATGTCAATTGTAATTATTGTGACGCTACTTAAGTTAGACACCTCTTTAGTTTAAATAGTGGAAACATTTCATAAAATATTTACACGTTCAGTGATAATGATAATCGCTTTAGGAGGCTCTTTCTTACAATTAAAAATAAAGAAAACGCGACAAAATTACCATTACATTTACAATTATAAGTACATTTTTTTACTTTATATTGTTTATATGTATAAGCACTTATCTTGTTTAAATATAAGTGGTTTGTTTTGGAACTTTTTTCTTGCAAATGCGTTGATTCCTGCACCAATTCTTGCATCAATTAAATAATATTAAACGCTGCTTATCGATCTACGCTTGTAGGGATCGATTTATATACAATATTTCACGCTTGATTTGCAAATATCGTTTTGCAAAAATGTCGAATTAGTTAGTTTCTTGACCGAAATTTATGCAAAATAACGCATTTAGTTTTCTCACACACTCGCATAATGGATGAAATCGGCTATTTGAACATTTAATTTAACCAAAATGAAATATGAAAAATAATGTTCTATAACTTTATTTAGAATGTTTGACATTTGTTTCACTATTTCGTAGGCCAGTCAGATGTTAAATATGCTAAACTATAAAATTCTAACGTTAACCGCTTTATATCATATATCATATATGTATTGTAGAAATTTTTTTTGCTTTCTTCGTGTGGGATATGAACTCACGATCTCGTTCTCTCCGAGATTGTGACCTAACCACGGAGACAGTCAATTCGATTCTTTTTAATTAGAAACTCATGATAGATTATTGTTTATACGCTTTTACAATATTAAACTGAAAAATTCTAATTTTAACTGTTTTATACATCGAATATGTAATACAGAAATTTTTTGACGATGTATAAAGCGGCCAGAGTTAGAGAATTTGGATCCCAGAGGGTGTAGATTCGACCGCTGAGGTACTTCAAAAGTGGCATAATATAGGTGTGATTTAAACCCATCATAGAAGATAGTATCTAACAACATACTTTGATACGAAAGAAATAGTGTAATTAGTGAGTTACTGAAATCAAACATTTCTAATTTGTTCACTAATACTGAATAGTTGATATGGTTAAGAGCTTCATGGACATCAGTATATATGATATCGACTTGTCTCCAACCATCAAAGGTGTTAAGAGTATTGAGTAAAATTGATTAGATTCGTTAGATTCGTGATTGTCTCCAATACAAATATTGATAAGTGGATAAATACACGAATCTAAAGCTATTTCAAACACTTTTGTAAAATTATTAGGAATTTAAATATAGTTCTTAGCAACATTGAACGGTCCATTCTTGAGGACAGGACGCACCTTGAAACATTTTGATAGGTGGGATATATATTATATATAATGCCAAATTAAAAATTGGTGCTAATGGGGACACTAGTACCACTCCACAATCACGAATCATAAAACTTGGGATACCATCATGACCACCAACATCCTGTTTTTTAGCTTTCTTATAGCCGCTTCACGTTCAGTTAAACTAAGAAAATTAATTAATGGAGAATGATTGTATTCAACAGATGATACATTGTTGACAATTGTGGATGTATGCTGTAGAAAAATAAGATGCAAAAGCATTGACGATATCTTTGGAGCTACTGTATATAATCTCATCATAAAAAAATCGAACGAAGTACCCAAGACTCTAGTTTCAGCGTGACTGTATGCTCAGAATTTTTGAGGATCATCCAAAATCAAGAATTTAGCAATAGAAATATAATAGACAAACCCTTTTAATTTGTTTCTTTATTAAAGTTCGTAAGTATTTATACTGCATATACTAAAAATAGAGCCTTAATGATCAGTTATGCTGATAATATATCACTCATCATTAGAGGTGATACACTTGGGACGGTTTTTTTATGTTAGCTCTAAATATACTTATATTCAACCTAGAACAATAATTAAATTCGAACCATCGTGGCATTGATCATAACAAAACGAATGTAATTTTATTTAAAACTAAAGAAATGGAAAATCCCTCCACCTTATCTCTTAATAGTCACGATTATGGTGCGAAAGACTCTGTCACTCATTTGTGCTAATCTATCGATGAATTTCACAAGTAAAGTGTTCATACAGATATATAGATAAAGTTTGTAAAAAAATCAATTCTTTTTGTTTTTGTGTCCGTATTCTCTGCGAGATTGTTAACAATATAGCGCTGCGCAAAATTTAGTTTGGTGTTTGTTATCCATATCTAAAATTTGATAACACCTGTTGGGGTGGCAGTAATGAACTGAATCATGTTTTTATCTTACAAAAGAAAGTTTTACGTACGATGCTACATCACAATCTTGCAGATTTATTTCATTTTGATACAAATAATATTCCAAATGAATATTTTTCAAATTTTTATGTTTTTATTCAAACATGAACATCGTTTTAATAAATGACTACCACACTAGGCATAAAACTAATTACTTCTAGCCCAACATTAACGTTAATAGTTTCAAATGGTTGCTTCATCAATTACTAAGGGAATTAGAACATAATAGTTTGGAAAAATTCTGTTTTTTATGATTTATAACGGGTCTTTTATTAAGCGCTTTCTATCTTTAAATTTAAATAAAACAAAGTGTATGTGGGATATTATCGAAATTTTTGTCTGCCGCGGCTTTGCTGGGTGGCGCGTATCCGAAATGACCATTTTCAATGACTCTGGCGCATAAATCAGGCTGAATTTAACCGATGGCATGGATTATATTTGTTTAGAGGGCCGCTGTGGTTAGTGGCTTATTCGCATAGACCTGCGACTTAAGAAAACCCTACAAGAAGGAGTCTAATGGGGTGAAATCGCACGATCTCTGTGGCCAGTTCACATCACCTCCACGTGAGATGAACGTCCTTAAATCGCTCATGCAGAATGTCCAATGTGGCGGGAGCTGTGTGGCACGTAGCGCCGTCCTGTTGAAACCACATATCGTTGGTGTCCATATCATCGAATTCAAGCCAAAAGAAGTTGATAATCATCGATCTATAGCGCTCGCTGTTGATGTTGATGGCTTGGCCAATGTCGTTCTCAAAGAAATATGGACCGATGACGCCGCCAGCCCAAAATCCACACTAAACAGTTACTTTTCGGGATGCATTGCACGCTCTTGAATCTCATGTGGATTGGTGTCGTCTCAAATTCGACAATTTTGTTTGCTGACGTAATCATTCATCCAAAAATGGGCCTCATTGCTGAAGATGATTTTTGATGAAAATTAGGGTCAGTTTCTAGCTGCTCCAAGGCTCATTCAGCGAACACACGTCGTTGTCTATGGTCGTTTACCTTCAGCTCCTGGGTCACTTGAATTTTGTACAGATACAAGCCGAAGTCAGGACGCAAAATTCGCCAAGTTATGGTCTGCAAAAGGCCGAGTTCTTGTGGGCGACACGAAATCGTCTGCCTCGGATTGTCCTGCACACCCTCACGGACAGGGGCGATGTTTTGCCAGATCTTGCGTTTCGTCATCGTACGGATCTTGGTTCATTGTTTACTCTACCAGTGGACTCAAGTTTATCCACCACACTGCGAATAGTCCTCTCGATAGGACGACTATGGCGACCGTAAAATGGGTAAAGCGCGCGGAAAGTTGCCCGAACAAAACGCCCATTTTGATAAAACAATTTTATCATTTGCACATGTTGTTGAACGCTATGTTCGACCATGGTGATTTGGCAAAACAGACTGAATAAATGATAGCCAACTAGACAGATGTAGCTTCAACAGTATGGCCACTATCAACTGTCAAAATTCGAAAGGCCCTATTGGAAGACCCGTTATAATGTAAATCTATTGTATTTGACATTTGCGCTTCTGGTAATAAAATGAGAGAATTTTGTAATAAGAATACAATAAACAAAATCATTATTATAGCGTTGATTTCTATCACTTTTTGAGCCTAATGCCGGGAAAGTTTTCACTTAACTCCGAGTTCCGTCTGTATATGGCTGATATTGTACGGTTTTAATATCCATCACAAAATGGTATTTATTACAAGTTCGATGACGTTTTGTATGCCCATTTAGTACAATTATTGCTATTATAATTATTACGGCAAAATTACATTATGGTTCTTGAAACGCTTATACTGTTTGAAATAATAATCTTTCGATTTGATATTTTGAATAATTTGAGGGGCGTGCCAAGTAGGATATTTCTATTTGTAAATATTATGAAATAGAACGTACATATCAAATAATGAGAAAAGGCTTGCATAAAATATGTTATTTAAGTGGAAACGACACCGAATTTGATTCTGTATTTTTTTTCTTTTTAATGCGGAAGCATACAAAAAACGCGTTCCTGTAAAGAAAATTTAAAAAATTTAAAATTTTAAAATTACTGCTACAAGTTTTTCATTACTAAATCATATGATATTAATAAGCTGTTCTGTTCAGATAAAAAGATGAGCTAACACTGATGTGGTATCGACGTTCTTATTCTCACATTGTATGAATATAGTAATTCTAAGTTTTGTAAAATAAATCGGAAAACTCAATTCACAATTAAATATACGCAAATGCATAGTTTGTACGTGTTCTCTTCTGTAATTTGAAACTCTCAAATATGTCTAATTACGTAGTATAGATCACGTTGTACGTGCACAAAATAAGCTAATTACATGAAGTTTCACAGCTCTGGTTAAATACAATATTTTATTCAATGCCAGTACCATGTATTTACAGATAATATATGTTCCCCAACCGCTGACTGACAAATTATATACTAGATGTTTGTAAAATACGTATATATCGTCATTAAGCTCATCTCTCTGTACAAGGACGAGGAATTATAAACCATACTCCGGCAGTTATAACCTGTCATTCATCTGATTAAGTTCATTTGTACAAGATCCATTGAATGGATGGTAATAAAGTGGAGTGATAAACTTCACTTTGACTAAACAAATTACAACCCTAGAGATATCAACCAAATAAGATGATCCCCTCTAATATAATTTTTACGATGATTGATATTATATTTGATACGTACTTCAACGAACAAACGAATCTTAGTACGCAGTTACAAAGCGTATTTTTCTATTTATCGTGTGATATCATTGGACAATTCTGCAATTGATATAAATATACGTCTCATTTGTAGTTTATTATGTGATATAATATAACCTACATATATGCGTTGAGGGAAATGTAGTACGTACGCAATTAAATAACATTCATTCTGAAATATACCAAAAGGATTAATTTCCTGTTATATATCGATTACCGCCTATTTAATAACAATGAAAATTATTTTGAATGGATAGATTTATCACCCGTACTTGTTTAAATTAACTATACCCTCTTACCGAGAAATACTTATTATGTTACTTGTAAAGGGTTTTCCAATAGTGACATAACAATTTTGTCTTTTAATACGAAGAAACCCTTGAACATTTTTCATGCTCCGTCAACGTTAAAATATTAGCTAAGGTCAACATTTATATCGTGACGAAGTTTTTATCGTGACGAACGAGCAATTTTTCAAAATTATGGTCGTAACTGTAAGAGCGGTCGTAATAATCGTCTCACCAGACAGGCTGTAGGTACTATAGTGGATAAATTGGAGTCAAAATATTCACTATTGGATGTTTCTGTTCCAGTGAGGAAACGCACTGGTTGAAGTACCGAAAATATCGCAACCATAATTGCTCCATTTCAAAATGAGCCAAATCAGTCGATTCTACGCCGTTTACAGAAATTGGGAATTTCTCAAACCACATCGTGGCCAATTTGCGTAAAGATGTTAGCTTAAACCCTTACAAGTTCAAATTAACCCAAGAACTGAATCCCCTGATCATTTAAAGCAGCGAAACATTTCGGATTGGGCTCTGCTAAAACTTGAGAAAAAACCGCGATGAAGCTCATTTTTCAACGATGAAGCTCATTTTTGGCTTAATGGCCTTGTCAATAAGTAAAATATGCTTTATTGGACAGCAACAACAAACACACAAGTGCTTCAAGAGGCTTCATTACAATCACAAAAAGTGATCGCGTGGTGTGAATTTCATGCCGGAGTTGTGATTGGACCATATTTTTCTGTCGATTAAATGGTCACCACATTACAGTCAATGGAGTTTACTATCTTGCCATGTTGAAAGGCTATTTTTTTTGGCCAGAATTGGATGAACTTGACATCAGTGATATGTGGTTCCAACAAGATGGTGCCACATACCACACAGCTCGTCAAGCAATTGATCCATTGAAGAGGATGTTCGGTATCCATGTAATCTCGTGCAATGGTCTAGTCGAGTGGGATTCTTTATTAAGTCGTTAGTTTACGCCAGCAAGCCAACAACGTTAGAGAAGTTCAGCGAACGCAATTTTATCAACGTTCCAGCCGATATATGTAAAAAAGTGGTGGAAAATTAACTCCAAGGAATCGAAACGTGCTCGCGGTAATAGTATGAACGAGATCGAAATCTATGGTTAAATGTAACATGTGTACTGCACCTAGAATAAATTTTAGTCCAAAATCTCAATTATTCTGTTTTACTTAAAAACAAAATTGTTATGTTGTTATTGAAAAACCCGATACTATGCCTGGACTATTCCAATTATTTCATAAAAGGTTAACATTTTTTTTGAAAAGTACTTTTTTTTTATCGTGATCGCAAATGTACGAATGTTTGCTTTGCGTTGGCACAAGTTCAATTAAAGCGATAATAGCAATACTGTATTTTACATACAAAGACAACTCGGAAAGTAACTTCAAGTTAATTGTCAATCAAACAACAACAATAATAAATCATTTATAATTCTTTCAAAAATTTGTGCATTTTATATATTCGATGTAAAAAGAGGTTAAAATAATATAGGTATTCCTAGTAAAAGGACAACAATGTAATAAATATTACAAATAAATAAGCTAATTGTAAAATTATTATAAAATCCCTTTAATAAACATGCTGCAAACATTCAGGAAGTTATTCCTAAGGTTATTTTAAAATTTCCTGTCCTAGAATTATTTTGGGAAAGACGTTTTGTTTCGGAAACACAAGACAAGAAATATTTGGAAAATTAAAGATTATTAATGCACCCTAAGAAAAACTATGATGTACAGCACTGGTACTATCGACTACAAGAAATTCGTTTTTATATTTCTAATGACATGTGGACGAGACCACTAAAAGAAATTTTACGTATGGTCATGGAATTCGTTAGAAGCTAATCAATTGTACAATAAACGATTTCCAAATCGTCATATTCCTAACAGGAAAGCTTTACAAAATATTCATCAACGTCTATATGAAACAGGTACAGTTTACACGTAATGGATGACCAGGAAAGCTAAACAGTAACAACGTAGAATGGATAGAAAACGTGATTTGTGGGTGTAATGCAATAGAAAATAACCTTGGTTTTTTGAGTTTGTCAGACAATGACGAGAAGATTTGTTACCTCCGTTCTACATAACAGTATTTTCAGCATTTTTTTTGTAAATCAAGAATATTTGTATGTAATAGTAAGTAAAAAAGTATTGTTTTCATTTCGGAAGCTCTCGTCGGCCTGTATTTTCAAAACAAAGCGTCGTTCTAAAAAAATCATAAGAAGACAAAAGATCTTAAATTAGCCCAGGGAATAACCCTCTGCATTTTTGTGTTGTTATTTTTAGTAATCAGTCTATATAAGACAGAACAATATTAGGAAAACTTCACTGTTAACTAAGTAATATACAAAGGGTACAAGGAAAGTTTTGCAATACAGCTTTGTTTATTTAATTTTTTCAAAATAATTTCCTCTACACTCAATACATCTCTCCATCCTCTGAAACCAATCCTTAAACCAGTTCTGCTAAGTTTCACTAGGGAGTAAAGCACACTCGTTGCCCCAAGCCCGCAGAAGTTCCTCATCACTGGAAAACCGAATCCCTTTTAGCTGCATTTTCACATGCGAGAACAGTGCAAAGTCGCAGGGAGCAAGATCTGGACTATAGGGAGGGTGCTCGAGAAGTTTCGATCCTGTCTTGGTAAATATTCGGTGCAGGCTTTGGCGCGGTGAGCTGGAGCATTATCGTGATGGAGGAACCAGGGGTCCATTCTTTACTTTGGCCGCAGGTTCTTCATAGATCCACTTTACTCAGGTACTGTTCAGTATACCACTTAGCTGTGACTGTTTTTTGTGTGTCCAAAACGACGCGTTCCACAATTCCACTCGATTTGAAAAATACAGCTACCATTTTCATCTCTATAGATTGGGATTTTCTGACAACTACGGGTGTGTCTTCATTATCAAAGACCCAAACTTTGTTTTGAGTTTTGGTCGGCACATCGTAATAGTACAGCCAAGTCTCGTCACCTGTCACGATGTTTTTCACATACCGAGATTGTCCCTTATTAAACTTTTTTAGCATCTCCCGGCACCCAGTCACATGTCGTGTCATCTGCTCTCCAGTCAATCGATGCGACACCCAGAGAGAACAAAGTTTCTTCACGTGCAAATGATCATGCAGAATCGAACGAATTGCTGGTGCATTTAGGCCTGAAGTACCCTATATCTGTTGGTAGGTCACTCGCCTGTCTTCGCCAAGCATTTGTGCGATGTGGACAAACATCACCTCGTGCAAGAGTCATTTCTTCGAAGCACTGGTCTATGTTTAAACCTCGCCCGAAACTATAACGCAAAACTGCCCTTATCTCATTTCGTGACCACGATGCCATCGCAAGCACTTTACACCCTGACTGCTAATGAATAACTGAGGCCATCGACATGGTGCGGCGGCTACTATACGCGTATGAACATGTCTCAATATGCAGCAACAAGCAGCTTCCTACGATTTATTGTTGCGTTATATTGCAAAACCTTCCTAGTACCCTTTGTAAGTATAAGTATATAATAAATAATATTTAAACTCAGAAAGAATATATGATATAATTTTGCCAGGATTGCGACACATTAATGATATACATAGGTGTCAGTTGAAAAACACTGCTTCTTGCCGTAGAAAGATGAAGTGAGCTCTCATACTTAGCAGAGATACTCCAGCGTAAAGAGCCGCACGTGTCAGAAGAAACTCACAGTCGATTCTGCTCTGTAATAAATTGTTCAGGAACTTTTTCAGTGTAAATATATTTTATCTACAAGTGATTGCATAATGTCCTGGTCGTAACTCAGTTTATTTGACTCTAATAGGTGAAAATACTCTGTCCATCTTATAAGGTAAATGGTTACGGTCTTCAACAGAGAAGTGGTTTGATAGTGTGAAATGAGATACGAAAATGGTTTTGATGTTGTGCTGCAGAAGGATTCTATTTGAGCAGTTGGTAACACTTTGTAGACGGGCATTGAAGCTAAAAGTGAAAGATGGCCCATTAAGAACGCAATATTTGATTTTCATGGTATTGTCGTTTAATCAATTATATTGTAATCAAAATATCATAAACGTCAAGTAAACATAATTTAATTATTAAAAATGCAACTTTATACGAATAAGCAGCAGACTTTAATTATTAAAACTGATTTTCACTACCGGGAATGTTTCGCGGAAACAGTTAGCAGATTACTTACAATTTTTGATATAAAAAAAAACACCAAATCATTCGACGGTTAAGCGATTGATCGAAAAATTTAAAGATATTGATTAATTGTCAATGAGAAAACACCAATTCGTCGTCGACCAGAACGGTCTATAGAAAATGTTGCTGCACAGCTGAAAGAGTTGCTGAGAATGCAACAACAACGACTCACCACACTTCACAGGAGGTGTTGACAATTTTCAAAAACCATTTAGCAGCGAATTTTATAGAGTGATCTTTATCATTATTCTTATAAAATCTAGTTAAGTCATTAAATTAAGTCGGAAAATCGTACGCAGCTGTTTGCATTTGTCAACTGGGTATTGCCAAATTAAGATGTTAGTAGTGATTTTTCGGAAAAAATATTGTTTAGCGATGAAAGCCACTTTCGTTTGGATAGGTATGTGAACATTTCCAACTCTCATGCTTGAGATGCTGAAAATTCTCGGCAAGTTCGTGGGGAAAAAAATAACCCACGAAAAGACGGTTTGGTATGGGTTTTGGAATGGCGGAGGTATTGGATTATACTTCTTCTAGAATGAAGTGCACTTAGTTAATGATGACTGTTATCCTAGCATGGCGAGAAAATTTCTATAACCTGTATTGATTTTTATGGATCTGAATGATATGTGGTTCCAACAGAGCGAAGCAACTGGCCACAAACCACAAGAAACAACGCAATTGTTGCAAGAGAGACTTCCGGACTGTCACTTCACGTAATAGTAACCAAAATTGACCACTCAGATCGTGTAATGTCACACTCATCAATTTTTTGGCTATCGGGTTTTGCTAAATCGCACGCAGTGTTGTCGAAAATTTCATTGAAATAACAAAATTGAGTTCTTTGATGTTCTGTTTCATACTTAATTGGTGTTTACGTACTTCAAATTGCACTAAAATAGTTCATTTTATTGAAAAAAATATGTTTTTTATCGTTGTACTCTTATTTGGACATAATTTATGTTAAGAAACGAAACTAAATGATCTTGGATTTAGGTGGATATCTTGTTTGGAATAGTTTTTGTTGATTAAGGTTTTAGTTAAGTTTTCGAAATAGTAAGTTACGTTAAAATATGAAGCTTCTTAGACAAGTCATATTCAAAATACTGTACTAAATTTCAATGTAGTATTATTATTATTAATATTTCGAATGAACAAAACAAATATCACACTTCGAAAATTAAATTATACTTGAAATACTATTGTATATTATTACAACGATCTAGCATATCTACTAATAGCATATAAATTGCTTAGAAGAGCCTATGATAATTTGCGGGTATTATAGGGAAGTAGAAATTGTTTGGATAGTAACCTTAGAAAAGTGTGAAACTCTCTATTTACTATTTACTATATTTGCTCGATTACAATAACAAACTGCGTATCGGAGTGTTCAGAACGCTGCCGGAGATTTATATACGGTACGCGTCATTATAATCACATCTCTCGTGCACTAAGTTGGCGAGATATATGAATATGAACATTTTGAATCTCATACAACCGTATTTTACTATAATCTTACTTACTGCAATAAGCTGGTTTATGTTCACTTCAGACTAACATTCACACATTAAAGGTCTCTTAGCTTCAACTTTGCATCATTAAAAATTATTTAAACCTTCTTCTTCATATAAGTCTATTTCGTATAACCTACAGTCCTTGTCGGTACCAATTTTCACTCGTCGGTTATGTCAGTTATATCTAAGTAATACGTAATTAATTGTTCAAAGTTAACGTAGAAAAATGGTAAACAGATTATACTGTGTTTAATCATTTACAAATGCTAACATTCTAATAGCATAATAGCGCATAACTTTTAGATGAAGTTGCAGAATGAGCACTATAGAGATGTCACTGTGTCACTATCTCACTATTACCTTAATTGTTTAGTTTATTTAACTTTTCTTAAGCACTCGACCTATTTGTCTTTTATGTATTTATGCAGCAGTTGATTCTGACTAATTGAATCTTAAATACATATGTATATATATATACACTACAGGCCATAAGTGAGGGATCAGTAGATGAAATTTAAAAAAAACATGCACGCTTAGTGAAACAAAACGTATATTTCCACAAAACTATATCTGCGTGACAAATGAACAGTTTTCCTTATAAAATAAAATAATTTTCAACATATTCTGTAGAAATTCTTATCATATTCGACTTTCGTCGAAGTATCCACCTCTGCGCTTAATGATTTCTTTACAAATATTAGGCAACCGCGATACAAGTTTCTGGAACTTGTAAGTTGCTGCCAAAGCTGTTTCTGCGATTGTGGACAGCTTTCTCTCACGTTTCTATCTAATTCATCCCACAGTAATTCGATAGGGTTGAGATCGGGTGATTGTGGTGGCCAAATCATATTTATCAGCACCCCTTCCTCCTCTTTTTGATTCACATAGTTTCTACAAAGTTGGGAAGTGTGTTTGGGATCATTATCTTGTTGTAGGTGAAAACCTTCACCAATTAACCTTATTCAATTTATTGGGGTACATAAAATATTTCTATTAAATAGACGCTATAAAACTATTAAAAGGATTTACAATATTTTTCAGAAGCAAATATATTTATCTAATTTATAATAATCCGAATAATCCTTCTCAGAATTACATTTACAACTGTTATTTCAATTATTCTCACTAAAACAGGTGAAAGTCTAAGGGATGTGTCCAAAATGCAAGTGTTTTGTTATTTATGATAAGTGATCCCTCACTTATGGCCTGTAGTGTATATATATATGTATATACGAGGGTAGCAGTTTATATTTCGGGAATAGCAAACAAAAAGAATTTTTTATTATCGAAAATAGTTTCATTGCTTTTCAAAATATTCTCCTTGAATATAATTGCGCCTTTACATTCGTTTAAACCAATCCGAAAAGCATTGCTGCCACTGTGTAGGCGGTATCTCCAAAATATGAGTTTTAAATGCCTCAACTGCTTCTTCCGGCGTAGAAAACCATTGACCACGACGTTTACAGGGTACTAGATCAGGGTTGTATGGAGGATGGCTAATTAATTTAATGTTTTGCCCGGTTAAATATTCAATTGTTTGAACCGACCCGTGAGAGCTCCCATTGTCATAGTGGAGAATAATCTGTAGTTTTCGGTTTGTTTTCCTTACTTCTTCAAAAACATTTAACATACAAATAGTTGTATACCATTCGGAATTGATCGTTCTATAACTCCCTAAAGGCACGGTTGCGACGTGACCGGTTCTTCCGAAAAAACGGGCGATCATTTGTTTGGATGTGCTTCGAGCGCGAACAACATTTGTTGGTTTTGGTTCATCTTGGAATACCCACACAGTTCACTGCTGTACACTTATACGTATAGATCCAAGATTCATTACCTGTGACGATTTTATAAATGTTATTTGAAGTCCTTTTTTTAGCAGTTGTCAAATTATGTGGTACCCAACGTGAACTTATCGGCTAAATGTTCGTGCAGGATCTTATGCACAGTTGCGTTACTAATACTTAGAGATGCCTTGATCTCACGGTATGTCGCATGACGGTCTTCCATGATCAATTCAGACACTGCATTAATGTTTTCCGACACAACAATATTTGTGGTAGTTTAAATTCACTATACCAAAAATATACCGTAGTTTTCGATGGTGCTTCATCACCATATAAAGAATTCAGCTCGTTGATGCATTCTTGTTGAGATAATCCACGCCGAAAGTTATGAAAAATAATTGCATGAAAATGTTCGCGAGTTAATTTCATTTTTTCGCTGACATAAAATTTTCAAGTTACTGCCAACAATAAGAATAGCGACCTGATAATAAAACTGTCAAGGTAAATATATAATCAAAAATGACAAACTTTACGATGCAATCAACAGATCGGAGGCAACATTATCAATGTTGCTACTACTGGGGAACTGGCAACACTAACAGTGTTGCCAGTTCCCGAAATATAAACGGCTACCCTCGTATATATATATATATATATATATATATATATATATATATATATGTGTGTGTGTGTGTGTGTGTATACAGTGTACTTTTTGGTTCTCAAGTGTACGGATCGCGTACGGAGTTTGTTTTCGTACGGGTATTTTTGCCGTAGTTTTTCAGGTGCAACACAATGGTTAATTATCTGCTAATGATGACAACTTAGTTGTCGAAATACGTATACAGAATATAAAAATTAATGTGGCAAGGGGTTATATATCAACCTTCAGTGATCAAGTTAATCAACAACAGGCTCCATCAAAATTACCTGTACAATCATTTTGTAATATAAGGGCCATTTCCTCCAAATTCTATTTTCTATCAAGATAACAGCGAACAGTTTACACAATGTAGGAGCAACTAACAGAGAAGTCGAGTTGCTAGCTATGATGTAGATTTAAATAAAATTAAACTTACACTGAATTTGCATAGTACGCAGCAATCACTCGTGCCATAATGCAAAATTTTTGTAGTATTCCTAAAATAAGTAATTATATACATCAGAAATAGAAGCGCATTCTGGATTGATAGCCATTTTTAATTTTAGAATTAAAAAGTATCTTCAACTGGGCTTACAAACAGAGGAACTAATCAGTTCGATAGAAATATATGTCTAGAACAAGACCAAGAAATTTGATATTTTTATACTTGTGATAAATGATAATAAAATTTGCGGATTACATGTTATTTTGTAGAGAAAGAAATTAATTATTAATTATCGAATAGCTTGACATGACCACTTATAAGCAACGAACATTTGATAATCGAAAATGCAATATTGTAAAAATTGAAATTAGGAGCATTAATAGAAATTTGTAATACCAGATCTTTAAATCGTTTTTTCTATCATCGACTGCTTCCTATCTGTTTCGCAGAATGTAGATCCTTAATTATTCTATATGCCTATCATTCAACTAATTCAGCATACAATACATTTTTTAATAATAATAATAAAAATAATATATTTATTGCCCAGCAGAACATATAATATTCCAATTATAGAACAAAGAAATAGACATAAGATAATATATGAGTTGTACAGTAATATATATCGGAATAATAATCTAAACAAATTATAATAATAATAAAGCAAAATAAACTAAAGTATTCTAAAAAATAAAAATAAAAATAAGGACGCAATACATGCGATAGAAAATTACAATGCAAAGCGAACAAAATAGTCCCCAATAGTCCTCTTGAAGGAATTGAAACTAGAAAAGTTAATATCTGTTGTTCGAGACATTTTATTGAAGTTATAACACATAACATATAATGGTGACTTAATAATTATGTTGGTACGTGGGAATGGAAGGTAGGACGTGACAGAAGGACGAGATAGAAATTGTGGTGCATAAAAATTTAATAAGCCTAAAATGGGAGAAGAGTCTATACTATTGTGAAGAATGTATACAAGAAACACAGATTAATGTAATCACATCGAAAAGATAGAGAAGATATATCAAAACGAGACAATAGCATAGCGTGATCAAAGTCGCGAGGAGGATATAATAAATCAACTTGAAACCATAAAAATTTGACAAAACGCCTTTGGATTATTTCCAGTTCCCGCCTCTGCACCTCATACTATGGATACCAAATAATACAAGCATATCTAAGTCGGGATCTCATCTGTGAATAATATAGAGATTTCAAAACTAGTATATTGGAAAATGACCTAGAATTACGAATAAAAAACTCAGATTCTGCCTTGACCGCTGAGCGATATTTTGAATGCGTAAAAAGAAAATAAAACGAGAATCAAAATACACACCCAAATCTTTTATACACTCAGTGCGCGTTAAAAGAGTGACAACAAGTTGATATTTTGAAAGCTCAAGGGTAGGTTAATTTTTCTAGATAAAGAACAGATTCGATTTTCATCATGCTGCCTTTTAAATCTTATACTATTTTCTCAGAGAAATATATCTCGCGTAGTTGTTCTTCTCATCGATTTTCTTGTTGATGTAGCGGTAATCTAATTCATCCAGTCAAATTAAAAGAATACTATTTTAATAAATGGAAATCTCATAAATATATCAAAGAGTCTTATACTATTATTGTTTTCATTATTTACTTTAAATTGTAATTTTTTATGAAATTAATTAAGGATATTTAATATTGCTTGCTGTAAGTGTTCAGGAATTTGATAGTATACGATTATCTACATACCATTTGTAAAATAGAATTTTTGTTTTCAAAATGCTTATTTCCAATTTTTTTACAACCAAATTAGCTATTGTTACTGAAATTGATGAACAAATTGTTGTGTCAAACATGGTTTATAAGTTTTATCGTTAAATTTGAGTTATAAAGTGTTTAAACATAACGTTAATACATTTTAAAATTTTTTCAGTGCTATTTTAGTGACTTTTTAATTGGCTCTATTTTTCATTCATATGTATAATACATTTCATTCCTAAATTTTTTGTAATGTTCATGTGTAATTAGACTAACTAGTTTTTTCTAGGAATAACTTTGTTTTCTATAAATTTAATAATAATAGTAATTAAGATATCTATACTTTGTATACTAAATACTGCTGGTGTTAATGTTACATTCTGTTCATGATTTCTTCTTCTCCTCTTTCTAATTATTGATTATTTTATTTACTTGTTATTGTACTCTTTCCATTGTTTAGAGTTATGTATGTTTCTCAACCATTTAGAGCTACACTCATTTTATTTTTATAATCATTGTGGTGAACGTAGATTGCTTTAAAAGTGTTGCTGTTCGGCTACTTCTCGTAAAGTGGCGCTGACGAAAATATTTTTGTCCTATTCTCTGAAATCTTTTACTCAGAATAGCATTTACAGATTGCTAGCACATGTTGCTTTCTCTTTCTTAGTAATTTTTAAATAAAGTGAGTTTTGTGAAAAATGGAATTAAAGCGCGATGAAAGTTTTCGAGCCATTGTTTTCTATGATTTTAAAGACGATTTGACTCGACGAAAGTGTCCACAAAAAATCAAGCGATTGTTTGGCGATGAAGCACTATTTCTGGCGACTGTTTAATGGTGGTACAACAAGGTTTCAGCGTGGACGTGTTTCGCTCAAAGATGAGTTTCGTGAGAAACGTCCTACTACTGCAGTCACTCCAGAAAACACCGACGCCGTGCAGAATATGGTAAAGACAGACACCCTCTGTATATTCAGATATATTCGGACATCATTGGGCATAGGTATGACCTAAATCAGAACTATCGTGCATAATCATAACGCCATCAGAAATCTTTGCGTTCGGTGGATGCCACACAATTTAACGGAAGCTCAAATAAAGCGCGTGTGGATTGGTATAAAACAATGCTTAAAAGATTCAACGGAGGTCGAGCAAAATAAGTGTACGACATCGCTACAGGTAACAAAAGTTTGATTTATTGTTACGAGTCAGAAAGCAAGCGACAATCTGCTCAATGGGTCTTCAAAGACGAGGAGTGTTTTTTCGGACGCACCAATCACGCTAATATTGCACAATCAATGCTGAGTAGTATACGACCATTTGTTTGCCAACTATGCTCCAGAAAGTATGCAAGAAACGATCAGGAGGACGTATCATTCTGCATCAAGACAATACACCGTCACACAACCCATCTCAACAAGAGAATTTTTAACCCCTTCAAGAACCTAGTTGATGACTTATCCGCATTATAGATTAGACATGACTTCTTTTTATTCCCATATATAAAAGACAAAATGCGTGGATTGAAATTTAATACCGCGGAAGCGACTATGAGAGCCTACGAAAACTTCGTATGTGAGATGACTGAAGAACAATGAGCCCAATATTCTGAGAATTGGTTCCACCGACTGCAGAAATGCACAGATCATAAAGGCGAAACAGTAAAAAAATTAGTTAAAATAATTAATTTTTGCGGTACCATCCGCAAAATTTTTAAAGCTACCTACGTATTATTATAGTTTTTATTTGTGTATTTGCTTTAAGAATGTACAATTTTGAGTATTTTTTAGGTAGATTTTAGTTTCGTTTATTGATTTCCTTAACATGACTTTTTTGTTTTTTTTGTTTATATTCCTTAAATTTGTTAGTGTGTTAACTGTCTTATTGTCATCTTGCGTTTCTTTGTTTATATTGTTGATAACATCTTCAATTGTGTCTTCAAAACACGTGTATGTACAATAAGAAATAGTGACACAAAAAACGTTCAAAAAACAATAGCTTTAAAGACAGAGATACAAAATGATCGATATCAATTACTTAAGAAGGGATCAACAATATATAACATACAAAAATACAGTCATTGAAAATGTGGTAAACATACTAGGAAAAGCGAAAAACAATGTTCTTATTTATTATTCCTTAGTGAAAGATTAGGAAATAAAGAGACCAAAACTTCCAATGGTACCAGCGATTTGATAGAACAAGTTCAACGTTATAATTTTGAATCGAAGCAGGAGTCGAATTAGTAGCGTGCCAGGGGTTTGAGCCCTCTAAAATAGTAAAATAGTAGTTATTCCTTCCGCAAGAGTAATAGTAACATTTTAAAGGAATGTCAGAGAGTTTTTCCAGTTGACGATGCAGTAGAAATGCGAGTAGTATTGCAAACGGAAGAGTATTGCACAAATCAAAATGCACGGTCTTAGAGATTCTATTAAAGTAAAATGACGCAAAAATTTGCGCAAGTTGTTTTGTTGCTCCACATACACCTAATGTATAGAATTATAAAACACATTATTTCTGATAAACAACCAAAAGTGGAGAAAACATCAGCCAAAATATTACAGTAAATTTGTTTAATTCTCTACTTAAATAATTCCCATATAGCAAGTGTGTATAAAGGATCACGTATCATACAAAAAATGGCTTCACATCGTACTCAGAACGTGAAACAAAAAATTTTGAACATAGTTTTTAAAATGTATGAAAAATAAGTTTCACAACATCGAGTATACTATTATTTTATTGTTTAATGAAGAACTAAAAAAAAGTTTTATAAGACCGAATCGTCCAAAGAAACACAAACCAAGAACTAGAAATTAACGACCAAAATACAGGAAAAAACATTCCTTATTATGAACATCCGAAAACATAGATATCTAATATTTCAAAAAATGAGCAACAAAGCACTTTATGTACTAAAGCATGAACAACACTAACCTATAACAAAAATAATGTACCAACATACTTTATTCAGATCAATGAAACAAACGCTTTGTGAAATTCTTTGGTTATTTAAGCCTCGGGGACTATTCGAGAACGATCTCACTCCAGACAACAGGATTGTCATTGCTTTGATTTTACGACATCTGGTTTTGTACGTGTATCCAATATTTAACTAGGTATACGTAATAAGTGACAATTCAGTTATTTTCTCCGATGGAAAGCACAATTTATAAATAGTTTTTGAAACAACGTCAAGAAAATGCTTCGATCAGAAGTATTATACTAAAAGAAAAAGCTAAACGTTTACACGACAAGCGAAAAGAAAATCAAAATATCTCTGGGGCTGGCTCAAGATGTTTATAAAAATTTAAGAAACGTTAGTACATAAGATTTTTAGCGATAATAAAAGAAACACCCACAGTCAGAATTAATTTCTCCTTTTTTTACTACTAATAAAATTAAAAACCTCATCTTAGGTCATGATCAGATCTACAATGCTAGTGAAACTGCTTATATTGACAACTGTTGCCAGGTAAAATTTATATTTATCATGAAGAGCATTCAACTTCAAATAGAAATGCAGTTAAAGAAGTAATTACCATTTCAGCCTGTACTAATGCCACCGAGCTACATAAATTAACACCTAAAATAACCAAAGCAAAAACTTACGAAGTTTCGAAGATTCCAAATCCCTGTATATAGAATGTCAAAATCTGCATGGATGACTTCGTTTATGTTTAAAGAGTAGTTTTATATGTTTGCTCCTAAGGTAAGCACATATTTTTGTTACCTAAAATAAAAGTGCCTAACATACAGCCGAATTTGAGGTGCAAGGGTATCTCAAAAAACAACAGCTCCCAGAAAAGCCCTTCTTGTATTAGACAACATTTCAAATCGTCCGTCAGAAGATGAGCTTACTTCTGAATACGGTTTTATTGCAGCAATGTTTATGCCTTCGAACGTTACACCGCTAGTCCAGTCCAGCCTATTGAGCCGGATGTGATTAGGCCAATAAAATTACATTATTGGTCAACCTTTTTAGCAATGGTCGAAAGTAAGTCGAAGAATATGTGTGCGGTTTTAAAAAAAGTATAACCATACAGATGCTATTTGCAATCTATCAAGAACATAGAACAAATTAGAAGCAAAAGTAATTAAGGAATGTTATAAAAATATACTGTTAAGACCTGATGTGCAACATTCCGGCGATCACATACTCCTGGCCATACCTCGTGAAAATATTCTGAATCTTAACAATTTTGAGCAAACCTACATTAATTTTAATTTTAATTAATTATATGATATTGATCCTCTACAAAAATATTATGTAACAGATACTAAAGAATGGAAGATGGATATCGATAGAGATAATTATGAAACCTTTTATGTAATCTCTGACAGTGATTATGAATCAGATGACTGCTCTGGACGAGGCTGAACAAAATAATACCACCAACTCTTGACTGTAGAGATGAAATATTAAACATATACAACAACTCTATACTGTTATAACCTCGTATATGATATATTCCTTCAACTTTAATATATAAATATTGTATTGCTTGTCCTAATTAGGAATGCATAGTCAAATTTTATTCATACGTATGAATAGTACATTGTTTTGAGTGTAATAATGTGATTGTATATTTGGATGTAATTTCTTAGAAAAACTAATAATACTACACTTCTTTTTATTCATTTATAGATTGTTTTCATTACACCCTTGTTCTGATTTATTAATTTGGACTCGAAGTCGTTTGCAGTCACCTAATAATTCAAAGTTTTAAGATCATCGGCAGAAGTACAGTAAGAGCAGTCTATAGATTTAAGCAGATTATTAAAGAATAGCAAGAACATCATAGGATCTATATTTGATCCTTGAGGTACTCTCGAATATACGTAGAGTACACGTAGCGAAAATCTGTTATATTTAACATACAGTGTTCTGTATGCAAATAAATTTCAATAATGACTCATGGAATCCAGTCTTTTAGTTTATTCAACAAAATATGATGATTTATTCGTTCAAGTGTTTTGAATATGTCTATATAAATCACATAGACTAGATTGCCTAGTACCTTTAAGAATAATAAGCCAAATTGGACACTCTAGATCACTGTACCAAAAGACGTCTAATTACAGATTAAGTCGTAAATACATGGTTATTTGAAACATAATGCGAAATTATACAAATATGGAATTGGTCTATAATGTTTAATGTCGAAAAGCAAGCCACTTTTAATATAGAATGACGAAATTTTCCATATTTCGACTCATTACAAAACTGTATATACATATATGTACATATACACTCCCCGCAACATGAATAGGACCACCCGACTTGTTGCATGCTTTCGGTGGTTTGAAAAACAATTCATTTACTAAAAATACAATGCAAGTTTGTAATGGTATGATATGGCAAATAATACGCATTATTGCGCAATAGTGCCTAACGTTATGCATTGGGTGACGTAAGTACCACATACATATAAAATGCACCGCGCCGGTTGGATACGACCAGTATTTAATAGTAAGCTACCGGATGAGTGTCGAGTTACAACGTGTATCCGGATAAACAAACATCTGTAATTAAGGGTATTGTGCAAGGATGGGACGACAGAAGTGCTTAAGTATGGAAGAAATTGGAAAAATTAAAGCGTTCCATCAAGAAGGGTATTCCTCAAGGGCTACTGCAAAGAAAATAAGTCGATCACACCAGGTTGTGAACAATTTTATTAGGGATCCCGAGAATTATGGAAAACGTTTTAAAGGGCGAACAACATCCGTTACAACTAAGAGAGAACGTCGAGCCATATTACGCGAAGCATCGAATTCGGCATTAACGGCAAGACAATCAGTTGCGCTGACGAACTAGAGCAGGCGCTGAAACGAAGTTGGGCGGAACTTCCCGTTGACTACTTGAGAACCCTGTATAATTCCATTCCATCCCGACTATTTGAGGTTATAAGAAATAATGGCAAAAGTACTCATTATTGAACAATAAAGTATTTTGTTATTGCAAACGAATCTTTTATTTTGTAGATTGGTCGTATTCAAGTGGCGTTTAATTACTCTACTTATTGTCATTAGTAACGTACATTTGCACTGACTTTTACAAAAATTATATTTGGTACCTACATACATCTTTTTATCAACCCTTTTATTTTCGAAAATAACAATTCCAGCGCGCTGCCATGTTTATACCAACTACAAATGTCATATATGCAGTTGGTCCTATTCATGTTGCGCGGAGTGTATACATATAGATTTGTATAGTACCTACTTAATACATAATAATAGTGACTGCAAAACTCAAACTGTTTTTATGATTCATTTCTGGAATGAAAGTTATTCTAATAATTCTTTTGTTTCATTATGTGTTATTATGTTCTAAAAACTACATACACTTATTTTTTAAGCATTTATTCTCGCAAACGTGAGCATAACCGTCTTTAATTAGTTCCTGGCGTAATGACTCTACTATATAATAAAATTTATTCTTGATTAGGTTTTATAATAGGAATAAATAATTTTAATTTGGAAAAATGTAAACTTTTAACACATTTTTCATTTAAAAATGCTCATAATCCTTGCATCTATTTTAGTTACTCTATTTAATGTATATATTGCCATCTAATGTATAAAATTTATATTTACGATCATAGAAAATTCAAACCTTCTTCTATCATAAAGGTAACAATATTATGTCGAAATACTTACACCTCCAGAAAAGTGTGCAGATCTGAATGTTAGCTTTTTCACAAAAGAGGGCAGCACAACTTCTACATAACAAATTTAAAACAGCTGTTTTAGGAGGGGCAAAATTACAGATCAACACATTGAACTTCAGTCGTCGTGCAGTGTTGGTATGTGTATTTTTTTCTGGAGTAGTGTTGTGCGTGTTGACTAATAACATTTTTGTACTCAAAATAACCCCATATATCATTCGCGATCCTTTGATAAGGTGAGATATTGAATTTTCAGTCAGTTTCACATCATGTTTATGTTATGAATTTAATAAAAACCATGTGTTTCTAAAGTATCCGATTACGGAGCCGGTGTAGTAAGTTTTTCTTACCCTCTCCGCACAACCCGTTTAGTTGTTTTCATCTTGGTCTTCTCATTGTTGGATATATACATTCATGCATAAGTATATGTATCTAAATTCCTAGTTAACGTCTTCAAATGAATAATATAGAAATATATTATTATTGTATATTGAAGTTCAATATTCTAAAATGAGAAAAAGTTGTAATTTTGTGAAAAATTAGTTGATATTTTAAACTTTAATGTACACAATCAATACAATAAGACTAGTTTGCTTCAATTATTCATGAAAACTGGTCTTTGATTACCACGTACTTCTCTACTGAAATTTTACTTCCTGACTTTTCTTTTAGAAATTCTTATTCAATATTTTGCAGATCATAAAAGATCAAACTTAAACTTCTGTATGATTTATTTAATAAGGAATGTTTTCAATTTTAATAACAAATAGTTAACTAAGAAGAACAAATAAAAATCTAATTTCAATTTATAATAAAAATGTATGTATGTTGCAATTATTGAGCTTTCGCTCTTAATGTAGTTTCCCGAGTAAAAATCGCACACCGATATCTCCTGTGATATTGGTGGCCAATTAATGTTATCGAGCCGTGAGGTTACATGTTCACAAAACAGTTGTCGAACGGATATCATTAATATTTCTGCACTATGGGTTGTGGGATTATTATATATTATTATATTATGGGATTGGTAATCTCCAGTTTAAAAATTTTGAGTTTTACAATAAGAAGTACGTGTAACTTTGATTTGCTGGATGCCATTTTATCCGTATATATTTCTTATGTGCGTTCTGAATTTGTGTATGCTTCTTTGGTTGCTCGGCTGCTTCAATCATCAGGAACTGTTGAATATATTTGGGATGTATTCTTTAGCACTACATCGAAATCGGGTCTCTAAAAGATTTTTATATAATTTACTCAATAATGGTGTTGACGCTCCAAAATTATTGGCAAAAATTAACTTCTTCGCTCCAAGGTTAGATCAGACAATTTGCTTTATTGCCCTCATGCGAGGACAAATATTGTGCGTGATTCACCATTTCGTAGAGCATGCTCTGATTACATTACATTACAACAGCATCAGAAATATTCATTTTCACCACTGTCATTCTTGCTTTTAAATTGTACTGGTGCACATGGCGTACAGGATTATTTGTGTGGTTATATGTGTTGTATACAGATATAATTGAAATATTAATAATATTGGGTCTGGGAAAAAGTTCGTGGCGTTTTTTCAGTAAAATTCAACTGGTCCCCGCATGGCGCGTGGACGAATTCATTTAAACCGAATATGCTCCATTATTATCGACAATGTTTCGCCATTTTTTTGGTAGATCCATGATCCCATCGGTGAAAAACTTCTGTGGTTTCTGGTCGAAAAACTGAATCAAGTAGTTTTCACAGGCTTCTTTTGAAACCAACTTAATTCCATTGAGAGAGTTCTGCAGAGATCGAAACAGATGATAGTCAGAGGGTGCTATATCCGGACTGTAAGGTGGGTGCATCAAAACTTCCCAACCAAACTCTCTCAATTTTTGACGGGTCATCAAAGAAGTGTGTGGTCGGGCGTTGTCATGATGGAAGACAACACCTTTCCTATTAATCAATTCGGGCCGTTTTCTTTCAATCGCCTGGCGTAATCTCTCTAGTTGTGCACAGTAGAGTTGAGAATCAATCGTCTGACCAGTTGGAAGTAGCTCGTAGTGGACGATTCCCCTCCAGTCCCACCATACACACAGCATCACTTTTTTTGGCGTCAATGTTGGCTTAGCGAACGCTTGTGACGGCTCACCATCCTTTATCCACGATCTTTTACGCTTCCGATTATCGTACGTAATCCATTTTTCATCTCCGGTTATTAAACGTTTCAGAAACGGCTCGATTTCATTCCGTTTCAGCAGCGCATCGCAGATGTTAATTCGGTCCATCATGTTTTTCACGCTCAACTCATGAGGAACCCATACGTCAAGCTTTTTTTTGTAACCAGCTTTGTGTAAATGGTTCAAAACAGTTTTGTGGTCAATGCCTAGCTCCATGCCAATATCGACACTGCTGATATGCTTATCTTGTTGGACTTTTTCAAGAATTTCATCAGATTTTTCAGTGATTGGACGACCGGAGCGTGACTCATCTTTCACATTGAAATTTCCAGAACGAAAGCGAGCGAACCATTTCCGCGCAACAGATTTCGATAAAGTACCTTCACCGTACACAGCACAAATTTTATCACAAGCCTGCGCAGCGTTCTTCCCCTTATCATAATAATATTGCAGAATATAGCGAAATTTCTCATTATTCTTCTCCATTTTCAAGTGCGAATAACTTTCCAACCACTGCACCGATTACAATGTTTCTACGCTCAAACTAACGTTCGGAAGGTCATCTAAAAAACGAGCCGTCGGTGGTGTCGCTGTGACTTGTTGTTCTTTAGTTATCGGCAACCAATGCCATCTATCGGGAAAAACGCCACGAACTTTTTCCCAGACCCAATATATAACATTCGGGTGTTCTGTTATTTGTTGACTTATAATTAGATTGTAAATCTGTTGAGCGAATAAATAGTATTATTAAAAGTTTCAAAAATTGCAACATGTGGAGCCGACGTGACCATTGTTGCATCTCCCCCCTCCCTCCCCCCAATATTCGTAGAAATACTACCATATTATGCCTTGTTGATACGATATACCAGATAGTAACTTTGTGGCAATGTAAAGGGCGATCATGTTACTTAAGAATGTTCTGAGGTGACAAACACCGGCAATTCTGTTTGTTGACGAAACCATTGACTGTTGCCGCACAACTGTCTGAGGTGCAAAGCTTATGCGTGCTTCCGATCAGAAGTCAAGAGTTCCTTGCCTCAGTTTCAATACTCTCTGGAAATCGTTGAGTTAGTGGAGCCTCTGTGAAAATTTTTTTAAAAATTGAACTCTTTGAAGTTCTTATCTAGTGATTGGTAGCTCAGAAGTGAACTGGCTCCCAAGATACGGCTCTTTACAGAGAAACGTAAGAACTGTTTCGTTATTAGTTTGTATGTCGATACTCGGTTCATATTTGTTTAATACTGGCTTTTAACATTAGTTACATGTATAAATTGGAATATATACGAATCTGTTATAAAAAAATGTTGTCAATACGACGAACAATATTTTTAATGCCATATTTTATATTTAAATAAACAAGCGTAACATTCTATAGAAAAGAAATACAGTATTAAATGTATATACAATTGCATATACATATACACCCATAAACAATTATGGATATTCCACGATGTGAACTAATGAAAATTAGTAATAGTCTACTTATTACATTATTATAATTAAGGCGGAAATTAATGAAAAAAGTCCTACCATTTAATAATACCTACTGCGAGTTTTTAATTAAATAAGGTTTTTTGGCATAATTAAAGAATCGAATCTCACAGTACTTGGTAGCTCAAGGGTAGAGCATCTGGCCAGCAAGCGGATGACTGGAGTTCGATTCCTCACCGAATAGCAGGACTTTTTTTTATTAATTTCTCCATTCATTTTAACAATATAATAAACAGAAAATTACGAGTTTACAAAACAGTATTTCGAAAATGCAATACCACTACTGTTTGGAAAGTCCGAATAAACGAAAAACAGTTTTCTTTAGTATTTTTAATCAATTTTTGAGTCCACTTACGAATTTGGTAAGTAATTCATTTGTATAAGACATTTTTATAGTCTTTGTAAACTGCTAAAATTATACCAATGTTAAGAACTGTCCTACATCTATTATAAGTACATTTTTCGAAGGTAATTGAAAAGCTGGTTGCTGCAAGACTTTTAAATTTCTTATACAAGTATAAATTGTTAACAACATACAATTACAAACTGTAATTTATACATTTCCAAATACAGTGTATTGCAATATATTGTATTAGAGCAAGCACAATAGATTTCTAATATTATTTAATTTTTCATTTCTTGTTTTGTTAACTAAATACGGAACGTAATTTATGGACCCTACTTTTATTTCAGTATTGGCTTAAAGCTTTCAGGGTAATAATGCTGTTGTATCCTATTATTTATTTTCCTTCTAAGTACAGGACGAGACTTTACAACCATCTTACCGAAACACATCTCTACAAAGATCCAAGCCCATCTCTGTTCTCAACACATACTATGATCGCATGGAAAGATGGAAGACAGTCGTTACGTCCTAAATTTTAGAATACCCTGCGACCGGCAGTCAGAACATTTACCGATTTTATAAAACTTCTTTACATCAAATGCAAGTCGTTCATCGCTCCTCGTTTTACAATCTTCATAATGTGCATTCATACGTATTTTCTTAAATAATACGTGATGGAAAATCATTCAATGCGTTTCACTTTTTTTTGTGGCATGCAAAAAGCAATACCTTTGATAGGTGAAACTTCGCTCATATTTTAAAAGATAACAAGTCCTGCTATGCTATATTTACTTCTATCTATTTATAGATTTTCGAAAGAATGAAGGCTTTTTTTATACATTTTTCTAAATAATAATGATAAACTTTATTATTCAATAAATATTCCACTTAGAGAACATGCAACCATGCTCAGATGTATTAGACACCCCAGGTAAAAACCCTTATTCTCGTTATTATCCAAGTTTGACGGAAATTAACCGTAAAAATAGTTAATAATATTTACAGAAATGCGTTTTTGAATAACCTAGTTAATCCCCTATTGAAAAGAATAGGTGGAAAGGGGAAATCGTGGATTTTAGAAATTTAGTGTCATTCTAGCAGTGTGTGAGCAACGTGCGTTTGTGAGTTTGTGGTAGAGATCAATTAGATTATCCTATTTTTTCACGTTGTGTTAGTTATTTGTTGAAGAAAAATGCCTAAAACACGCGAGTTGTCGGTAGGGGAACGCGCCCAAATAGTGCTACTGCATTCCCAGAAGTTATCAATAGCCGCAATTGCAAAAAAAAAATGTTCGCGATATGCAGTCCGTACAACCATTAGTCGCTATCAGGAGAGTGGGTCGTTTGTTAACAGACCAAAAAGTGGCAGAAAACCCTGTACCTCGATTAGAGAAGACAGAATTTTACGAAGACTAGCTCTCAGTGATAGGAGAAAATCGTCGAAACAGCTCACCAGTGAGCTGAAACAGCGTTATCGCGTAACAGTTTCTTCGCAAACAGTGAGAAGGCGTCTCCAGCGTGTTGGTTTACGAGGGTGTAAAGCGCGACGTAAACCGCTTTTAACTGACGCTCATAAAAAGAAGCGGTATTTATGGGCCAAACAACATGAAAATTGGACAATCGAGAAGTGATCGAAGATTCTTTGGTCTGATGAATCGAATATCGAGGTATGTAAGTACATCTTCATGACTAATATTCTTATCGTTGTATGCAATTCAGTCTACATGTAACATTAAACAAAATTAATCCTGTGTAAGTGCTAACTTCCTTCTTTTGCCTGGCAGCTTTGGGGACTACCTGGGACGCTATACGTTCGGCGTAGGCGAGGTGAAGCTTATAAACCACAATGTATCATTCCCACAGTAAAATTTGGAGGTGGTAGTATCATGGTTTGGGGTTGTATGTCTGCATACGGCCTTGGAGAAGTGTACCTGTGCGATGGACGGATGAATAGCCAACACTATTTAGCCATGTTGGGGGAAGTATTAGAACCGTCTGTGCTAAAACTATTCGACCAGGATATTCTACAATACATTTTTCAGCAAGATAATGCGCCCTGCCACAAATCGGAAGCTGTAATGCGTTGGTTCGAGGAAAACACAGTGGAGGTATTGGATTGGCCGCTACAAAGTCCCGATTTGTCGCCCATTGAAAATTTGTGGCGTATCTTAAAAACTAAGATCACGGAACATAAATGCCTGTCAAAAGCAGAATTATTAACAAAAATTCGCGAAATATGGGCTGCAATAGTGTGTTACAATTTAGTAGCAAGTATGCCTCGACGAGTGCGAGCTGTCATTAAGGCCAAGGGCGGAGCGACAAAATATTGATAAATTGTACTATATTACTAAATAACACTTTGTACATAATTTTCACAACGGTTTTATTTTCCTCCCCTCTCTTTTGACTAAACTATATAAACTATATATGTATGTATGTACATAAATTCGTAAGGTGTCTAATACATTTGAGCATGGTTGTATATGACAAAAAAGAACTACCCATTAAAAGTATATATTTTTAAACCAAAATTTGTACAAATGTTTGCTTATATTGAAAATAGTAAACGATTAAATGTTGATGGAAAATTTATACTCTTTATAGAGAAATCTTGCTATTGGCTCGGTTGTTTCATGGACTCCCATGAAAACTTTTGAAAGTAGTTCATTCATCAGTCAGGAAGCATACCAACACTTCGGCCTATCTTATCCCAAATATGTCCTATGTGCGATAGGTCAGCCGACCGCGCAGGCCAATTAAGAATATTGATGTTGGCCTCTTGCAAGAATCGTAATATAACAACTACAATTGAGGACGCGCATTATCTTGCTGGAATGTGACATTATTTAGCTGCTGGATATATGATAAAGCGAATGGTTCAAACACTTCGTAAATTTACCCCTTAGCATTTAGTTGATTGATTTTATTGGCCCCTTTATTGATAATTAATGTTAGAAATTGATTAAAAAAATACGAAGACCTGAGACGATGTAACAATTTATTATAATTCAGTAGAATGCACCGGCTATCAAACTGAAATAAACAAGCGACTTTACAAATAAATATAAAGACTCTATATACAAATAATTCTCTGAGCGATTCAGCTTGTGAAGAAAGATGCGCATAGATAAATTCTTCTTTAATTTGAATATCGGAAAAATCTCATAATATATTTATATGATAATTAAAAGCGCTTTAGGAGGATATTTCTTGCGGTATAAGACATAAAATTAACGATAATTATAGAAAATAAATGTAATCTAACTATATACAAGAATAAAATAATAAAGAAAACAAGAAAACCAGCATTACAACTTTACAACTACATATAAAATTTTTACTTTATATTGTCTCACTATTTATGTACATAAGCACTTATCTCGTGTTAGTACAGTCTTCTTTCACCAAATACGTTGATTCATTCATTCAGTAAGTATTCTTCTTCCCAGATAAATGACTGATACGACTAGTATCAGACGCACCACACACTCTGTGCAGAATGACCTGATATGATCTAGATTATACTCTTTTCTAAGTCCTTGTCTTCTGCCTCATTAAATAAAATTCCTCGTTATTTATATAAACACCGATTTTAATGTATATCCACACAAAACGGTTGTCTTATTGTCCGAGCTCTTTCGTCTCCGTAGACGATTAGATTCTATTATATACACGTGGCTCACAGTTGGTTCATTACTTGTGCATACATAAACTGGGACAATATATATATAATAGGTGTAATAGTGAAAAGAACTATAAACTATACTTAAAGGATTATATAAAGTAAAAGATCACTACACTCTAGTGGAATTAAGCAACTATAATACAATATAAAAGTGGGAAAAACTTATAATATAGAGAAAACGAATATAAACGCGACATTGCAATGCATTTATATCCTTTGTATAATTAAAACCTTTCAATGCCAATCTTATGTACCATTGTCTACTACCGAGTCTCAATTATATAAATACCGTACATGTACACTATATGCCATAAACAGTATTATTGCCTAACTGAAATCAATATGTTATAAATTTTATGTAAAAGATAAACATAATACATGCCCATTCTTCAGTATTTATATATTTAAGTACTTTAAAACTAAATTAGTAACAATGGCCACTTGTACAACTCAGATAATTCAATAAAGACCTTTTTCTCGAAAATTTTATATCCGATTACATTGGGCATAAATCAAGTAACGAGAGGTGTCGTATTTGTATTTTAGTTTTCGTTCAAATTCCGAGTTCGTGTAGTAGTGTTTTTGTATTAGTTTAAAATAAACTCGATATTTCTTACAGTGTCTCATCATAAGATTGACAAAGGTAAAAGACAAATCGCTAAATTACTAAACTTAAGCTACAGAACTGTAGAATATAATACTAAAAAATATGAACAAACTGGTAATTTATTATATAAAAAGCGGCTAGGCCCACCAAGAATATCACTAGCATAGAATGGAGCAATAGTTTTGTTAAGTAAAAGAAATAGATGCAAAACTGCAACGGGAAATGCAGCAGAGACAAACATTAATCGGAATAAACCAACTATAGTCACAACGGTGAAAAGGCATTTACGCAAAGAAAAATTGTTCGAGTTGTTGTGTGAAAACCGCTATTGCACAAGCCAAATAAAATGAAACCGTTAGCTTGGGCAAGACAACAAAAAATTAGATGCTGGAAGAGTGGATAAAAGTGCTCTGGACTGACAAATCCAAATTCTAGATATTCGTTCAAAAATAAGAATGCTTATTCGATGATCAGCGGTAGAACAGTGTCTCTGGTCATAAATCGCATGCTGCACAACCAAGCATGATGGAGAATCAGTAATGGTTTGAGGTTGTTTTGCTTGAACTTGAGCATCTATAGGCGGTTTTATTAAAGCAAACAGTATTCTAAGAAAAGAACCGTACAGGGAAATTTTGTAACAAAATATCGTTTCCTCTGGAACATCGTTTGGAGAAAATTTTTTTGTTATTACTGAAAGAGCTTCCTCAGAGCCCCGACTTGAATTCTATAGAGCTATTATGGGATGAGCTAGATAGATAAGTCAGACAAAAGTAGCTCCAATATCCATAACAGTACTATGGATCCAATTACAGGATGCATGGTCAAAAATAGAACCAGAAACTCTGGCAAAATTACTAGAGAGGGTATCAAGATTGTCAGCTAGTAATAAAAGGTAAATGTTACAAAATCGAGGAATCAAAAATTCAAACGAATTTAAAAGAACATTTGTTAAAATTGTTTGAAATGATACTTTTTTAAATATTTTAAAGCATTTTGTATAATTATATAATAAAATTTTAATTTACTATTTCAATTTTTAATATTTCCGGAATTCTTACAATTATAATTTTGAAATACAATTTTTCTATAAGCGAATTGATGTGTAAAATAGCAAAAAGATTAATCTCATAAACAAAAAGTACACACTAATTAGAAAAATTGTGTATTCTTACTTAATGCGCTCAACAAGTTTTATATTTACCCGTTGGAAATCACTAAAAATAGCTTATTAAAATGCAAGGCGAATGTCAAAAATGAGGTTATTCTAATACTATGGAAACGATATAAATATCGTTTTAAAGAAAAGTATATTTAGAAGTTGCCTAGCATCAAGGAGATCAAAGTATTAATTCTCACATAAACTATAACAAGTAAGAAACATAAATTACGGCACTCTTGTTTGTGAATTCATATGTAAATATAGGAAATTTTGTTTAAAAATAAAGAGCAGCCGCCTTGAACGAAAATAATAATTAACAGTATTATCTGTTTCTGCAGTAGGCTCTTAGTTGAACATTGTAAACAATCAAATATTTAAAATAATAAATATTTTACTTTAAAGTTTTGAAACAGTTAAAGTCGGGTTTTTTATTTAAATATTTTATTAATAATAAAATAGAGCAAACGTTCTTCTTTTTTTTAGATTGGTAGACTTTGGATTTACAAAACTATAAAAAATAAACGTAAAATAGTTGTCGTTATTAATTCTATTATATATTAAACATTACTGTGGTCAGAATGTGTAGCTAATTTATCATTGAAATTTTATTGATTCATTATGTACTCTTTTGTAAGCTTAAAATACTCAATATAAATAAAGAAATTTTGGTAATTTTCGTCATTACTGGAAATTAAGCGCTGTTAACGCCGCTCGTATACTCCGTTGAAGTTTAAGGCCAAGATGTTCTCTCAACTGGAACTGCGCAAAACTGGTATAAAAAATTCAAGAATAGTGAATCAGATCTTCGGGACGAGCAAAGTTTTGGAAAACCTTCCATCATTGTCCAGGAGACGCTTCAGCAAAAAATTGAGACCACTTTGGCGCATGCAACAATTATCATACGAGCTTCTCCCTTTGCGGTTGACAGTATGTTGCCATCTGCACAATCTGAGAAAGATGAAAATCGATGCAGCGCTGTACCTCGTGAATTGACTGTAGAACAGGCACAGCAACGTATGCAAATCTACAATTAATTTCTTGCCAATCCACAGGATTTCCATTTCTATCGGTGCATGTAATAAAAAAAATCCAATCTGTGGTTAACTCAATTTGGAGAACCTATATATATTTATTGGAATTACAAAGGTGTTACCCACTTTGAATTGATGCCAGAAGGTAGAGCGTTAAATTTAGGACCATACTCCAAGGAATTGGATAGACTGTATGCAGTTTTAAGAAAAAGATACCTCGCGCCAGTCAACAGAAATCGGGCACTATTCATCATCAAGACAATGCTAGACCGCATACTGACCAAAGAACTCTCTGGAAACTGAAAGAATTGGATGAAATGAAGTTGCTACTATACCAACTTAGAGCTCGGCATAATCCAATTACTACCTTTTCACATCAATGGCGTTTTTCTTTCTGTTCAATTTCGTAGAGGTAGAAGTATGCACTGACTTCTTCGCTTTTAAACCAACATAATGGTATAGGCGTAAAAACGAAAACTTTGCCAAACAAAGGTAGAGAACTATCGGCCATAATGAACTTTATTTTGAATATTAATTATCTCTGCGGTCTTTGTGTACCCCACCCTGTAAATTACCGCAACAAATAACTGTAAGTAGGAATGAAATGACACTAAAAGGCATTAGATTTTATTTTATTTTTTACAAACATCATCCGACAATATGAATCAGTTTTTTGTACAATCCGCTGTTAATCGAATTTCTAAATAAATACATCTCTCCGAATATCTAATAAATCTCTAAAGTAAAGACACTACAGTTTGAACATTTATTCTGAATAACATTATACAACATCTATATGTACCCGTTTATAAAACATTCATTTAAAATGTGTTAAACCAGGATTTTCGTAAACATGGCCACGCTTCTATATTAAAGTCGTATATTACGCAATTGAAATTCAAATACTGACGCAAATTGCCTTAGTGCTCCATTTGGTTGGTTGGGAATCACTTATTGAGTTACGTATGGAAATAGAACAAATATATGCCTGTTGATCCGTTCATCATCACAGTAACATAAATCGTCTTAATTCAGCCAATTGCTTTTATATGGTAAAATTAATTCACACTCGAAGTAATTTAATTTTACCTCTCATTCGTCATGAATATAGGAATCGCCGATACTTGTAGGTATTTCGTGCAATGTGATTGTAACACACTTTCTTAATATTCGATTATGGTATGAAGCTAATGTATTTAGTCTATAAATTACTCAAAAATGTATTGAACAATACTATACTTACTTGACAAAAAAGTGAAGAAAATGCAGTGATTTTCAACTGAAAGAGGGACGCGGCACACAACATAAAAGTCACTCTAAAATCACTGAAGGTTGATATATAACCCCCTTCCACATTAATTTTCGTATTCTGTATACGTATTTCGCCAAAAGACCACTCTGTCAGTGTGCATTTTGGCTTTCAACGGTACAGATCGTGTGCGGAATTTGTTTTCGTACGGGTATTTTTGCCGTAGTTTTCCAGGTGCGATGCTGTTTAATGATCTGCTGATGATGATAACTTAGTTGTCGAAATACGTATACAGAATATGAAAATTAATGTGGAAAATGGTTATATGTCAACCTTCAGTGATTAAGTTAATCAACCAGAGGCTCCATCAAAGTTACCTTCACTCTAAATGTCAAATGGGATGAACCAACGAATGTGCAATGCCGGGTTAAAACCATGATACTCTACATTTAAGCAAATATAAAATTTTCTCTGTATTGAAGCAAGCAAATTAGAAAATTGCTTGTTTAGAAAATTTTACAGATATTTTTGAAAATAATACACTCATAAATTATCCTAACAAAACATTTTATTCAAACTTAATCACCAAATATAAGAATAAAGTAAAGTGT
Organism: Dermolepida albohirtum; assembly: GCA_031893035.1. NCBI lineage: Eukaryota > Metazoa > Arthropoda > Insecta > Coleoptera > Scarabaeidae > Dermolepida > Dermolepida albohirtum. The sequence continues at coordinate 211,858 of JAVIWB010004509.1, read as the reverse complement.
TTTCGAACCAATATACCATATAGATGGCGGTGAGAGTACCACAGAGTCTATTTTCTTGAATACAATCAATCATATGATTTACCAAATGTCATGCATTAATGTATGTAACAATTTCTTTATATTTCTTGAAATTAAAAAAATCGAATATTGATCGGTAATTATATACTTCGTTTAGAAAGGGTTAACATCGACTAGAATAAAAATCGTGAAAAGAAATAATTTTTAGTTATAATGCCTCTTCTTTCTCAACAATAAAAAGTTGGCAGTAGAATTTAAACTCGTACGCACTTTATATACAAGTCCGATTATAATATGAGACTTATCCAGAATCCAGTTTGTCCAGGCTATGGATATATGTGTAAGTATCTAAGTATCTATCACTAATACACACGTTGACTGAGAATCCGAATCTGCTTCCGCTTAATCACCGATTATGGATTCTCCTCTTATTAACAGTTCAATAGGTAGTTAGAACATGGACAATCGGGTAGGAAGAAAGTAGCAAAAGTAGCAAAATTTTACTCGAGTTATGATTCACCAAATTGTTCTTATAAATGTGTCAATTTTATTTGCCTCCTATTAATGCTCTAACTGCAGATTCCTTGTTTAAGAGAAACTGGTACTGTGCACCATCGCGTATTGTGTTTATACACTAGACGGCGAAGAGAGGAAGGCAATGTTTGCGGTTTGAAATAGTTAAATGATCGCGCCAAATTTGAATGAACAGCATATACATGTTCTCATCGGTAATATGTGTATATGTACATATGTGTCGATTGATGCACATATGGTAAAACTGCAAACAATTATATTGTGCATGGACGCTATAAACCTGTTCGGTTGAATATATATATATATTGATGTTTTAGATATGTGCTTGTATAATAAACGAATTAAATAAACATAAGATGATATACGTATGTGAAATTGGCAAATCAAACCAAATATAAATTATGAAAAAATACCTAAAGTTTTTAATAATTATTTATCAACTAAAAGTCATGAAATTACGTAGAATACTACTGACGACTTTGTCTATTAATTTATTATGGAAATAACAATATGAATAATTAACGAACCAACGAGACTTCTAAAAATCGACTGGGTAAACAATACTTAATCGATGTTATACTTATTTCGTTCGTAATTGGAAAATGTCCGTAATTTGTTATTTTATTCTTGACTTTGTCTGTATTAAATTGATTATGAACAAGATGATTATCAAACGCAAGCCAGTTATAGTTTTGTATAAAAATAAACTTCTAAGAACATATTAAGATTTTTAAAATTTTTGAATTAAATGCCCTATATACAATATATATTCCATGTACGTCACATTAACATCTAAAGACCATACATATCCAATTAGTGAGATAGACCTAATGTATCTGTGCCTTTAGACATTATATACAAACTAATTTCCACAAAATAAAGGCCGTGCTTTGAATGCTTTCGGCTATTTTAGATAGAAACTACTACGTATATATTCATCTATGTATGTACATATGTTTAAATTAAATCTCGTTTTGGGTCTATATGTGGTGATTTTAAACTTTAAATGGAAATGGTACCAATATGTTCGCAATGCTTTTTATTGAAATTGTTCGATTATTTTTAATTACTTTCTATTTTACCTCTTTAGTATACACATATAGGTCATTATATACCCATGTGGTACAGAGCTATTAATTTAATTTATTGTAGAACAAACGGGGCCGTAGTTAAACGAATATGACGTAGCAAATATGCCTAGACATGTTAAAATGTCTCGAAACATATTAGACACATATTTGTTGTAATATTTTACATTTAAGCTGCTGAAATATATTAAAAAATTTATCATATTTCTAGGAAAAATCGTTCAAGCAAATACTTCAAAATTCTAACGTGATTTAAAGCACATAAATACAGGTATTAGTGTATAAGAAAAATGCATTTGAAAGAATGTAAATATATTTTTTTCAAAATCAGAATGTTTGTTTGGAAATTATACAGACCGACTGCCAGAAAGACATTTGAACAATTTGTATAATTAAAAATTAGTTTATATTGCAACAAAAACCTCCTCATAAGTCACACAATAGAACACAATACCGGACATTACTCTAATTCATAAAATTACTAAAAAAACATATACATAATTGTTATTTCTATACTTAACACCATCCACAACATTCAGCAAGAAAAATATTGAAATGCGCAATAAATATATCAGTCTAGCAGAAGGGTTACAACAACTATGACATCAGAAACAGGTTAAAATTAAACTAATTATAATTTTTCTACCACTGGAATAATTCCTATTCTTATTCCTATTCGTCTACATTTAAATAAATAAAGGTAATAATACTTATGTTAATAATAAAATCTTTTTTATCGAGATATGAAGCATAAACCTTGTATTAATTCACCGGTTTATAATATACACATATAACATTAATGCAGTCTCAGCTGCGTACAGTCCGAGCTCATACCCATAGGTATGTGGGATTTAGTGAAAAGTTTCCCGGCGTTAGGCTGAGGAATTGCGAGAAATGTACGCCACAATAGTAATATTTATTCAGCAAACGACACTCTGTTATTGAATACGTCAATGAAAAATAAGGAAGCAAGTTTTACAATATAATACATTATATAAACACAATTATATAAAAGAATACCCATAAGATATTACATAAATTATGTGAGTCTGTCCACCTTATTACGAATATTAATCAAATTCTTTATATTGTAGATAATTTTGTACGCTACAAAATACATTTCTTTTTAGGAACTGTTTAATTGACTTGTTGAATTTTTTCATATTCATACTTTGATATTGGCAAATGGCTTTATATTTTGAATATCTATGTCATCACACCTTATGTACACTAGTGTTGTGTAGTTATTGTTTGTAAAATTTTTAGTTTTGGTTGTCTATTGTTGCCGTATGGTAAAGGTAGTTTATTTCATGACTACTGAATAGTTCGTTATAGTGACTTTCCACAAAACTCAAATACTCAAAAATATAAATATTAGATAATGTTAGTGGTTCTGGTTACTTAAGTATTTCCACACATCGTTGTAGTTTATTCATATGGATGTTTATTAAAGTTTGAGTATTATAGGCGCATCCACAAAATTAACCCAAAATATTATTTCATATTAACTCTTGAATGAAGATATCAATAATAAGAAGCAATTGCTGCACTTTCACTAACTGAAGCTGACATAGTGCATATCACATAAACAAACGAACACTATAATTTCGAAAGATCGTTGTTATGTTTCTTCATATGAATCCATGAATCCATTATAAAAATTTAATTTAAATTAATTATATACAATATATGCACACATCCCAAAAAATAATTGAAAAACTTACCTACATATGTATATGGTAAATATTAAGTGCTCTTTGGTGGGTATTTTATTTCCCTGTCCTTTTATTTTCATTTCTACAATTCAGCCATTAAAATGTTAACCTAAATCTTTTTCAAGCTATCTCCTTAAACGTGTAGCTTAAATTTTCTTCACTATTAGATTTGCTGATGAATGCTACTAAAATTCTTTCTTTTATTGATAAAAAATACACAGTTTATGGGGACTAGATATATTAGCAACGACTGTACCACATCTTCATTTCTATAGGATTTTGATCTTTAACGTTTAGATATAGCTCATTACAATTAATAGCGTTACAGAGGAAACAGATCGTATATAATTATTACTACCATAAATTACGACAGTTAATCAATAATCAAAAATAAACGAAGTTGTACTTATACAGATTTCTAAGGATGAAATGAAGAAATATATTACGCATAAAACTCGATAATCTTCATACTCAATATATAACGCACTATATAGTATATAGAAAAGGGTGCGAAACTTTGGCATTATGACGACGAGGTGTTCAGATAACATTTGAAAGAAAAACAACAAATAAACCATAAAGTATTTTAGACATAATAAACTAACTTACTACATACCTACTTCCAATCTCAAAACTGTTTGAAAGGCTGAGTATGGAGAATGAAGAGATTAGTCAAAGCAACAAGTTAATGCCTTCTAACTTGGGCTCCCACAAATGTTCTATAATGGAAGACAAATCGAATAACAAATGTATGCTATGGAATTTGATGGTTGACCAGAGGAAATTATTTATCGAAATAAATTCTATAATCCCATAATACGGAATTAGAGTTTTAGAATAAAAACGTAGTCGTTTTACCATAAGTAAATAATAGTAAGCATATTTTAAGGTAGCGTTCTTAGTTTGAAAAAGTCTATCTATTATATAGACGATGTTCTAATAAAAGAAAACATTAACTTGTTATATTTATAAACAGTATTACTATATGAATAGTTGGAAACATAAGTAAATTACTTCCTTAACCGATTTATATCCAATCTGCAGTTAAGGACGTAAATATGGTATGTGGACGAATCTGCAACAAATAAGAATTAATGAGACAGTTATATATTATGACCATTCTTAGAGAAAAAAAAATTTCTAATAGCACCGAAAAGCTCAATAACAAAATCAGATGATTAAAGATGAAATATATGTATGTAAAAACACGCCTTAAATATACGGAAAGAATATTTTAGTAATTAGTGTATATGAGAAGTATATACAAGAAATGCAAATTCTGGAATCAAAAAATCCAAAATAAATGTATTTGTGTTTAAAAAAAACCATTTTCAGAAATTGGAGTAAAAACTAAGGCGAAAATGGCGGACATGAATTCTGTAATTATTTATGAGGATAGTTTGATAAGTCAGATGCTAAATGCAATAGATGAGTTGGTGAATTATGTGTGAGTACGAGAACTAGCGTTTCTGAGGAACATGGGCTAAACTCAAACTAAGGTGTAAGGCAATGTGCCGAAAGTGACATGACTGCGGGGTGATGTGGGAGTTAATGTTCCTCTGACCACCTGGGGTAATCTTCATTTGTATTCAGCCGTGCCCAGTCGAATGAAGCTCTTATCGGTGGGATTATTATTATTCTTGCAGGCCATAAGAGCAATGGTAGAGAGCAGAACATAAACGTAAAAGAAAAAAGGGACAGTTCTGCGTGACGCCGTTTTTGTACGTGCTTTTGTACAGTTTAAATCATAAAATGGTGACTGCTGCAGTTCGGTTCTCTACGAATGGCTATAACTTTAGAAGGCAGCATCGTAATTAGCTCAGTGGTTTCCAGGTTTTTGACAACCAGAGAAAATATATTTAAAAGCATTACATCTCTATCATCATCGTAATTTGTATATCTACCTACCTCTTATTAACAACGCATCGGAGAACCTGGAGCGAGGTAGCTCAATATCGGCTCTACTGCGTCCAGTTGATGAACTGTACAGGGCTCAGATCAGTTGCGGTTTAGATAATATTTCGTCTCTATTCATATTTTTAACATGTAAATACGTTAATGAGGAATATTAAAGTCTTGCTTGCTATTTCAAGATCTAGTATATGAATTACTAAATTTATTTTTCTAACTCCTAAAACTTAATAACTGTCATTGATATGTAAGATGGTAGAGTTTATTATATTACTACTACATAAATTGGATTCGATCATTTTTTTGACAGTAATAAATGAAACGACGAAGAAAAAACGTCTACAGTGGATCGAAACATCAACATTTTTCTGTTGGAGAAAGATGTATATAAAATTATACCGCAAACATTTAAAAATATTTTCTTATATAACGCATTCGTCACTGTTGTTAAGTCACGACTCAAAGCGATGTCGGAACGTATGAAATATTTGAGACGAACACCTTAGGAGCGTTATAGAACGTAATGTATTAGAAAGCCCTCCACTGGCTATGCATTACTGAGACTGGAACAGGACCTCTGTACTTTGTCGAAGGGACTATGAACCGGTATCAATACTAAAATATAATAAAAACTGTTCTGGTGCCCTTTATTACTTCACTAGATGCAGAGGAAAATCCTTCCATGTTTATGCAAGATGATAGCTCCTGCCATACGGTGAAGTCAGTCAAGAATATTTTTCATGATGTCGGCTGACATGGAAATTTGCCAGACTCCAATCCAATGGAGATTGTTTGGAGTATTCTAAAATCTAGCATTTATTCGTCCCCAAACCCCAATTTAACGTTTGAAAAGAAAATGTCCAATAAGCCTCGAAATAAATCATAGAAGTCATAGACACCGTAAAATCTTAAGTCGATAGTATGCCGAAGAGGATTCAAGCGATCTTTCAAGCTAAGGGAAGTTTGGCCAAATATAGAAACAAATTTATCCTATCGTTGTAAATATATGTTCATAACATTGTCATTATTTTTCTTTATTGAAAAAGTACGATACGCCCACAAAGAATCGTTCGTTAATAACACAAATTTACCTGATAATAGGCGAATTCCTTCAAACGCGTAATAAACAGGGTGCTATTAACATTCGAATAATTCTTTTAACAATCATCTATTAGCACTTCGCTGAAATTTTAATGTGTCCGTCTATAATTCCTTATAATTCCTTGAAACGCATAGTAAATAGAATGTTATTAACATTCGAATGATTCTTTTAACATTAATATGCATTCTGCTCTTAACATTATTAACTAGAAGAAACGAATCTATAAAGTTGTTCGTGAAAGTTGTATCTAAACTGAAGTCGAATAAAATCAAAAGTATTTTAGGGAGGAATTTAAAATCATACTTGATTGTATCTAGTCCTGCCATAAGTATTGATACAAGTGTAAACGCACCTTTTTGCAGATGATAACTTGAAAGCACAAAAATTTTATGTTGGCAGTTCTGACATTTGATATATGCTTTACAAAAGTGTCGAACAATTTCACTATAGCGTGAGTCGTGATTATGGAATGGTCGGATAAAGAGAGCCGTATTGCGGTTATTGCACTTCATAAGTGTGGAATAGAAAGAGCCGGTATTTTTGATTTATTGAAACCGGTAAATATTACGCGTGTGTTTGTGTATCGTACTGTTAAGTTATTCATTGATACTGAAAATGTAATTAATTAATATTATTAATCGACCGTAAAAGATCTGGCAGGCCTCGCATAGTTCGTACACCACAGGCCATCAATGCTGTGAGGTCCCGCATCAATCGACATCCTGTCCGCAAACAGAAAATCATGGCTCGTGAAATGGGTATTGCTCCGAGAACAATGAGCCGTATCATTAAACAAGACCTGGGACTTAGAGCTTTCAAACGACAAACAGGACAGCGCCTTAAACTTGAATTAAAAAAGAATAGGAAGAAAAAATGCAGACACCCGATATCGTTGTACGGCAAAGAGCGTTACAAAAAAATTCTGTTTTCTGATGAAAAAACTTTTACCGTGGAAGAAACTTTTAACAAGCAGAATGATAGGGTGTATGCACGGTCCTCCAAGGAAGCTAGTGAAGTGGTGCCAAGGATTCAGCGAGGTCATTTTCCTGCTTCAGTGATGGTTTGGTGGGGAGTATCCTATGACGGTGTCACTTCCTTGCATTTTTGTGAAAAAGGTGTTAAAACAGCGGCCAAAAACTATCAACGAGACATTTTAAGCAATGTAATGGAGCCCCTGAACTACACCATGTTCCAAAACCAACCATGGATATTCCAACAAGACCCTGCGCCCTCTCACAAGGCCAAAACAACTAAGCAATGGCTTGAAAATCATGTACCTGAGTTTGTTAGTACTGACTATTGGCCGTCAGCAAGCCCAGACCTAAATCCGCTCGACTACAAACTGTGGTCAATATTAGAGGGCATGGGCTGTAGAAGACCCCATCGCAACCTGGAATCATTGAAGCAAGCGTTAACAGAAGCAGTCGACAATTTGCCCATGGATATCGTCCGTACAGCGATTGATGAGTGGCCCTGCAGACTTCGGCGTTGTATTAAGGCAAATGGCGGCCATTTCGAATAGTAGCGTACTAATGCTAATGTAGCTTACTACTGCCAAAATAAACTATCAAAAAATAATTTAAATCCAACTTGCAGTTTTCTTTTTGTACTTAAAAACCTTTATATCAGTATTTATGGCAGGACTAGGTATATTACGCATTTTCCAAGGTTTACGAATATAATATTCACAGATTATATATTTACTATCAAATTATTAATCATGTAATAGACATTTCATAATATATTATCACGCCTCAGACTAATTTAAATATTAAACTTGTTACTTATTCTATATGTGATTAAGAGTTAATATGTTCAACTTTATATGGAAAGTAATTATACCTATTATAACTTATTTTCGTACATTTACTAACAAAAATTTAATCGAAGTACAAGTATATAGTATACATACCTACTCATGAGACTTATAATTATTTCAATTTTATTTGTCATAAAATTGTTTATTGGAAAGTAATTGCTCTTTAAGATAAAACAGAGTTGTGGAAAATGACATTATGGTAAATGCACTTTAAATGCCAGGAAATATTTAATCAAATATAAATTTACTAGTGACGTACTACCCTATAGCTGTTGTATCGCGTTTACAGCCCTTGGCACTTTAATGAAATGCCATCGTCGAAACTTCATCATCTGAAATATTAAAATTTCCCGACTACCGAAATAATTGAATTGTTGAAAATTTAATATACTTCGAATGAGATGGTGAATCAATGCTATTATTTATCATTTCTTATGCATGCATTCGCAAATATCCCAAGCATGTACTTCTATAGCCTGTGCAATTTGTCAGTCGACTTTCGTCATTAATAACTACGGTAATTTATTCTAACAGTGTTACGTTTATATTTTAGTGTTTGGTAAATTAATTATTATTAATTAATTAATATTATATATTAATCTTTGTATAAAAAGTATTAAATTTTAAAAAGAATTTATTTTTCGAAATGTATACAGTAACAATTTTATTAATTGATTTAAATAATTATTGTAGTGGCAAAGTAATGATATCCAACATCATTCATGATGATTGAAGCAAAGTATTTTCTTTATTAGTTTCTGAAGATTAGTATTTTTAAATGAACATTTTATTATACGTAATTTATGCATATTAGATAGGAAACTCAGCAGAAACAACACTATATTAGATCGTACAACAAAAGGAACATGTCCTACAAAATAATAAATTCGATCAATACAACACTTTAAAATGAAGATTCAGATAAAGTTGTTCCAAGAAACTGAATAAATGCCGTCGTAAAACACAAAATATTACAAACCCGTTTACGGTAGAAACTTTTGATCTAGGTTACACAAAGCAGTTTCCATATAAAAGTATTATTCAGCTTGTGGAATGTTGAATAGACTGATAATATGCTTAATGTGAGGGTTATCATGGTCTGGATTATGCAGCTGAATTAATTATTCTGACTTTGCGAATATTTAATAATATAATCAGCAGAAACAACACTTTATTAGATCGTACAACGAAAGGAACATGTGCTACAAAATAATTAATTTGATCAATATTGTACAACACTTTAAAATGAAGATTAAGATAAAGTTGATCCAAGAAACTGAATAAATGCCGTCGTAAAACACAAAGTATTACAAACCCGTTTATGGTAAAAACTTTCGATCTGGGTTACACAAAGCAGTCTTAATGTGAAAGTATTATCCGGCTTGTGGAATCTTGAATAGACTGATAGTATGCTTAATGTGAGGGTTATCATGGTCTGGATTATGCAGCTGAATTAATTATTATGACCCTGCGAATATTTAATAATATAGTTAGGGACCGGTTATGCAATAAGACCTGAATATTGTATGTGCGTAAGCAATAAATAGCTCTCACTAAATATTAACAGACATAAGGCGATCATAGTTTCTTACATACACTGAAGGAAACTAAAGAAACTAGGACATCTAAGACCACAAGGAACACTTGACAATCTTATTGAGAATGAGATATATTGTGGTAACTTTGGTAACTTTGTTACTTATGGTAATAGAATAACTAGAGTATTCTTATAATAATAAGAATAATAATGGTAAACTTTAATGGAGACTTTAGATAATTTACTTAATCAAAAAAGTAAATAAAATCCCATACTATATCAATGTTCGTATTATGTATACGTATTTCGATAACTAACTTGTTATTAGCGGATAATGAATCACAGTGTCGCACCTGGATTAACGATAGGAGTTTTATCACGCATCCAAGTGCACAAATAATGACTCTATTTAGCTGGGCCCTTTACCAAATTTTAAAAGCATTAAAGCACTAAGTACCCGGCCCGACCTAGAGATGGTGGTAGTTTGAAAAATATCACTGTATTAGAAAGTACACAATCTATAAAGCATCTGTTTCAAGTTTGAAGACGCAACGTTGTTTAGTATTTGTTTGGCAACCATCAATACTGAACGTTTTCAGTGAATTTGTAAAAATGGAGAAAATTGGTCATCGTTACGTGATACAATACTTTTATTTGAAAGGCCTTAGCCCAACCGATGTAAAAACTGAACTAGAATTTACTCTAGGTGAGTCCGCATCTTCGCTTACAGCAGTGAAATATTGGGTAGCACAGTTTAGATGAGGCCGTACTAGCTGCCAAGACGAGCATCGCAGTGACCGATCAAATGAATTGACGACTCCAGAAATTATGAAGAAAATCCACAAAGCGTCGGCTGAAAGTGGCAAGCGGCAAGATGGGTGCCGTGTGTCGTGAAGTTTCACAGCAACAAAGCAGAATTTTTGCGTCCTTTCATAACCATGGATGAAACATGGGTCCATCACTACACACCCGAGACAAAACAACAATCAAAGCAAAGGACTCAAAAGGGAGAACCGGTTCCAAAGAAAGCGAAGATCGATTCATCTGCAAGCAAGGTCGTGACGAGTATTATGCAAACTTATTGCAACGTTTGAGTGAAGAAATCAAGAAAAAACAGCCGCATTGGGCTAAGAAGAAAGTGGCACCAGCTCATAAATCCGTTATTGCAATGGCCAAATTTAATGAATTAAAGTTTGAATTGTTACCATGCACCCTATACGCCAGAATTAGCACCCTCGGATTATTTTCTGTTCCCAAACTTGAAAAAATGGGTCAGTGGTCAAAGATTTTCTAACGATGAAGAAGTGGTGTCGGCAGTTAATGGCTATTTTGAGGAGCAAGACAGTTCTTATTATAAATAGGGTATCGTACTTATTGAACATCGCTGGGAAAAATGTATAGAGCTGAAAGGAGATCATGTTGAAAAATAAATATATTTCTTTCCAAAATTTTTATGTTTTCTTTGTTGGGTCGGGTACTTCTGGGACCACCCTCGTATGCAAAATAATTTATCTTCCTTGTCAAAAACGTTTAATATTGTAGGTTTTAGACAACTTGATTTGCCATCTGCAAGTAATAGGATGTACATAAAAGAAGCCTAGGCGCAAAAACTAAATCCTGTAGCTGTCAGATGTTTTTTTTCATTTTATCGAAAATTTCTTCCCTCAAATAGCGAGATTTGCAAATAATACTCTCAAAATTATTTTTAAAAATTTGCCAAGGAAAAAGTGAAATATTAAAAAAAGTTAGAAACCAAAAATTGGTGGTGTAAACATGATTTGCTGTCTACAAGCGGTTTATGTGATACATTCCGCGAAGCTGTTAAATTATTAAAAATCGTGACAACCCAAGCGCCCAACCAGAGCAATATCTTTCCGCCTTTAATCGCATTTAAACCCTTTTACGAAATACTAAGAATACCGATATGCTTTACAAATATTGTCAATAAAAAAACTAGATTACTTTGATGGAAACAATTTTTACATTTTATTTCTCAAAATTAATTTATAATATAATGGAATCTTCTGGATTTCAGTATATTATAAACTAATTTTGATTTTATTAATAAAATTCATTAATTTTTTATTGTTTTATATTTAAATATGTGAGTTTTTAACTTACATTCTTTATATTTTGTTAAAGAAACAGTCTCCCAAGCCGTCACTAATATGAATTAAATTAAATCTCGTGGTTCAGGTACCGATTATCATTTGAGAAATTTTATTTGAGAAATATTAAGTATTAATTTCATTAGTATATTGACATGATTTCAAATAGGTGCAGTGCTCGTCAATTTAAAAATTCGTAACGACTTAGGTTGAAATTTGACTCGCGATTTCCTTATGTGCAAGTTAACAATCTGCGGTAAACTCACTGGTCTGTTAAAATTAATTATCATATATACTACATGTATTTCTCTAGAGCGATTTGGAATGGATAACTGACATATGCAGTTATAATTTTAACCATCAAAGAAGCCCGCTAATATGTAAGTTGCAAAACTTAAATTCTGTTGAAAACATATATTTAGAATCTGGAATGTTATCCAGAAGTTGTAGAGAGTATTGTCCTTATTAAGAGTGCATATTTATATATGTACACATGTATAACTATACACAGTCTACTCATAAATACTGTCAGTATTGTAAAGACGTATAAAAAATATCAAATTGTACATATGTATATGAACGTATGACCTTTTAAAATTTTCAATTACCCTGGATCAAAAAGCATAGTGATATAAAACGTAATAATGTAATCGATCAACTAGCCGAATGAAGTAGTGTGGAAGGGCAGATTTATAGACCTGTACTTACTGGGACTGAGTTTACAAATATAACAAAAAAGTATTACTAAATTACTGTGTGTATGTATACTAGAAACATTCACTAGATATCTAGATATTCGTCTTAGTTCTTGGTGGTATAATAACTATTATTTGGCAAGACTATCGTGCAATACCTGCCCGAATGAAGTTAGGACATGAGAAGTTGCCCAGGCACCTCTTTAAAATCAATCTAGTCCCATCACCTGCATGCTTTGTGGCAATGGATGTAACACCCATAAGGCTATTATCAATGAACAATGAAGAGCATTAATTGGAAACATTATTCCTCTGCCAACCAGTCACTTATACTTTTATGTCTTAATAGAAAAAGCATTTGTGATTTATTTATACTGTCACTTAAAAACCTTTTTTAAATTCCTGTGTAGCAATACTTATTAACCGTTGACTAATGACCGTTTATAATTTTGTTTAAAGTTAAGTCCCGGACTGTAAAGTGTCCCTGTTTTGAGTCCAATTTTATTTTTGTTCATATTTTCTTGTTGAGATATGGTTTTTGATTCGGTTGGCTAAATACAATAATAAAAGAAAAGTACAGAAAATATGGTTGGTTATGGTTGATTAAATTATCTGGAAAACTGGCAATGATGGTATGATATAAAAAACGTTCGTTAATATTAAAGGACGATAGAGGAGCTTAAATCGGTCGCAATCTTTCCCACTTTGTATAATGCAGTGACAGCAATGCGATTACAGTATTCGTATTACTTAACCACTATCAATTACATATATATATTTACTAAGTCGCTATCAAGTAAGTATATTTTGCATTAGCATGACATATCTTTTGACAAGGTTATAATTTCAAGAAGGGAATTGATATTTTTGGAGTACAGCACATGGATAACCATGCGGATAAATTAATACTCGTAGTAGTATCAAGTTCGTTAGAAATCCTATGTAATTTTTAAATGACTACAATATTTGTAGAAATGATAGCATATTCAAACGAAAATATTTATCACCAATCCCAGCCATAATTGCAATTACCAATAGTGATTTTTTAATTAAAAAGAGAATGCAAAAGTATAGAGAAACAATTTGCTAAATAATATAAAACATCCCTACATTTAATATTGGCTCGGTAGGTCTTATTTTTAAACACTGCTTTAAAGCGTTGGAACACGCTGCTCACCAATTATTAATAGCGTTCCGGAGTGATGGAATACCGAACAGCTTGAACAATTTTAGATAATTGCTGGCTCAAATTTAATACCTGTTTTAATTTCATAACTGTTATAAAAGGATTTTTCTTTGTGTATCTTTTTTTGCCGCTTCTTTCAATGGGGTATTTTAGTCGAACAATTTAAAAGTCCTTGAATGAACTGATATGTTTTTCATTAATTTTTTAATTTTAAATTTAGTTATTACATCTCCACAGTAGATTTCCTTTCATTTTTTTTACTCAAATCTATTTATACGTAACTGGATATTAATGAATGTAGAGTAATACGTACATATATACATAATTAAATAATTTATTGTAAAAATTTTATATAAATAAGTTTTTTTCCTGACACTTTCCTTATGGCGAACTCGAATGGAATTAGTTCAAACGTAGTATTAGAATTAATCTGAAAAAATTCAAGTGTGCTACATGCGTGCCCACGTTCAATCATGTCTTATGCTAGCATGAATATTAATCGTTAGAACAGCTATAAGATGAAATCTTGAAAGTTTGTAAATTTCAACTTTTAGAACAAAGTTAGTCTGATGTAAAATACACATGCATTTTGTCACGCCCCCCTCTACAGAAGCCCGTATTGTTTACGTCAATAAAAAAAACCTAAAGCTTACAAATACTTTCTACACCTAGGGAGGAACTAGCCAGTGAATTCGGAGAGTAGGAGGGGTTCCTGTATAAAAGTTCTTAAAGGATGTCACAGCATTTAATACCTAGAAGTACCTCTGCTAATGCTGAAGAATACCTACCTAGTGAACAATTACTCTTATGTATCCCAGGATTAAATGATCAACTCTAGTATACGAGAGTTACTAATAAAATTTTACTAACAAATAATCGATATAAAAAAAGGACGATTCTAGTAGCTAGTAGTTTATAGCTGCAGACTACAGACAACAATTAAAATTCTCTACCTTGACCCACTCGAGGATGCTGCATTGAGGTAATCCGGACGGTGTTCAAGGCATCAATAGCTTGTAAAGATTAAAGATGCTTTAAGGAGGGTCTTGACACAGGCTGGAGGAATTTCACGGGGTGACGTAGTCCCTAATATAAAAGGTAAAGCTTCTCAACTAACACAGCTTGGTATGGTGTTGTTAATTACTACCAGAATCACTAAATTGTTGAGGACAAAAAAAACACCAAGAATTTCAGCTGTCACATGGAACCCTAAAATTTCCAAAGGAAACAATAGCAAACAATCAACTAAAATAACTGTACTTAATAATTCTATCTCAGCTATCGTGGAGGGTTGTAACAGGAGTTTTGCATACAAACGTATCACAAGATAGCGGCAATGGATCCATACACGTGATTTCGACAAAGGCTTTTGACACTAATAAACTTATCCAATTTTGACAAAATTAAATTTAGATATACCAAGATTCGACAACAGTGAAGGGAACAAATGTTTTCCCCGTAGTAACCCAAATTAAAATACCATGAAGCAAGGCGGCTACAAACGCGTTTACACACTAAGACAGCTCGTTCGCAAGTATCCTCTCGAATGTTCCTTTAGATTAACGCCGCTTAAATGACAGATGGCACTAGTGATATCGCAAAGGGAAGATAAAAATGACTTAAGGCAATTTCAATTAATTAATTACTAAACAAAGGGCCGTTGGTGACAGCAGAACTGTAATGAGTCAAATGAAATCAGAGAGAAAAATGTGTTTTATGAAATTTCGATGAATCGATAAATGCTTTGAAAATTGGGCAAGTTATTATATTCACGAAAGGTGTTAAATTACTACGTAAAATGAGGTTCACGAAATTTAAGACCGAGGTCAAAATAAGCATGTAGCAATTTGTTAAGAAGTCTGTATCTAATATTACTGATAAACATCCAACATTTTCTCTTATTTAGTGAAAGAGCTGAAAGATTTCGTCAATTGATTATCTGTCTATAAACGGACAAATTGTAATTGCTTACTATAATGTTATTGACAAATGTTGAACAGGATTTTTGATGGAGTTTTTGTGAATTCTCTTCACTATATTCGGATGATCCTCGGAAATATTTTGTTTTCTTTTATATTTAAAAAATTGCTGCAGTTGTCGTTTCTTTAAAAAAACGCACATGCCTCTCTGTTTCTTTTTCTCTATATAAAGGTCGAACTTCAAATCGTCTCTTAACGTGTTTTTATAGAAAATACTATTAAAATATTTTTTCTTGATATTCATATCGTAAATATTTTTTATGTTCTAATAAGGGTTCTAATAAAAATTAATAAAAATAATGTAAATATTTTAATATTTAGCTCATGCTATATGTATACATACTTTGACATTTTATGATAGTTTTACATGAATCGCTTAGTAAATGCTAGGTCATGAACATATTTATCGTCTTCAGTTTTAGGGATAAAACAAATGCGCACTACTAGGACTAAGACTAAGGCTAAGTTCTATTACATCTGGCTGAATATAAAACACTTCATGTATAGATAGCACTATAGTTTATTCAATAAATTAAAGACTTATAGGGAGTTGTAGAATGAATACGCTTGAAACCTGCACGTTGCATACCAAATAATTTTGGGATTACAAATTCCAACAATTAGTATTACGTTCCAAGTTCAGAGGACATATAATTTAAATTCCGTTCGTAACTATGAATTTTAAATAATCCCGACCATACGTAAATCAGTACGTGTCTGATCTCCCATTTTTCTTGTTTATTCAGTTGCCTGAAGAAGTGCAAATATCTCGCCTGGTTAGTTTTTCGTTTTCATTTCGTATGTCATGTGAGTTAATCATGTATTGTGTATAATTCTTTCCTTTCGTATGTATATAGTTTCTTCTTTTTTTAAATATTTGACATGAGTTTCTGTTACTCCGCCATGTTTAAGTTTGGAACTTCCAGTTCATCCACCTAATCATTTTTCTGAATGACCTGTTACAAAAATGAAAATTGGGTCGAGGGATATTATATGATGACTTAGTTATTTTTGTTTTATAATGTTATCTAAATTCTTCGTCATTTGCTCATTCGAGAATCCTAAACAAAAGCAGAATTTTACCTTTTGTACATACGCAGTACAATTCAAACACTAAAACAGTTCCAAATTACTCGGAACAAGTAGGTTCGAACAAACTTTAATAGAGCAATTCTCCAAAATACTCGCAGTTTCCTATTACTTTAATTAATTTCTGTAGTTCTGGTTAACAATATTTTTCGCAGAAAATGCTAGTTGAAATATTAGCATATAAAATTGGACATTCTTTAAAAAAAGAAACACTGAACATTTATAATACTAAAGTAGGGACCCAAAATTCTATAGACTTGAAACGTACACTATAGCTTTATACGAAAAAATCTTTAATTGTGTTTTTTTTTGAAAGCTATATATTCGATGATACATTTTTGAGTCTCACTACTGACAGTGTTCTTATTTTGCAACCGAATTTTTCTTATAGAAAAGATGTTAAATAATGAATATTTTACAATTCAATAGTAGTATAGTGTGATTGATTATTGTAAGAGAGAAGAAGAAATTTATATCGGTCATATCAATTTGAATTTGATGATAACCGGTTTTATTTCTGATCATTACTTGTCCTTTGTTTAGGACTTAAATAATGTAACAACAAATTATATACAATAATTTTGTATTTTGAAATTATACATTAATAAAATTTTAAATGATAATTGTTAGACATTCATATTTCTCAGTGAGTATTGTATTACATAGTGCATAGCCCATCAATTTTGCAGTATTTTCTTTGGTAACGTCTACTTGTTGAAAAGTTTTCTCTTTAATAATGGAGTAGCCACTTTATCCAATATCGGAGCTTGCATCGTTTAGATGCAAGCTCATACTTGTTCGATACTGATAATCTGAACAGTTAAATATTTGCGAACGCACAGCCTACAATCTACATGTTGATCTTAACATTAAAGTTAAGAGCCATTAGACCCCCCCACACACACGCGCACACACACACACACACACACACACACACACACACACACACACACACACACAAATATATATATATATATATATATTATTAGCCTAGAAAATTAATAAAATATAACGAATACTTTTTGCGCTGCATTGTATAGGTATGTACACAATACCTTTTATGGAGATCCTATAAATAGCATTTACATTAGCTTAAAGTCTTGACATAATTGAATGTAAAATATATAATATGCAGCTACTAAATAAAAATAATATAGCTTCTGCTTAACAAGTCGATGTCTATGACGATCGTTTTGCTCAATTTCAGAGCTCATTAGGTAATTTGGCTAGTAATTTAATAATATAATTATAATACAAAATAATGAAACAGAGCTATAATAAATGCACCTCTTGAGTATTAGTGAAAAAGCTTACACTATCGTCCATAAACTTAATCGCACCACATAAATTTGTTACTATGAAATAAAATAGATCCTTCAGTTTTGCTAAAAACCACTAATAAAACTTAACCACAAAATTAAATATTTTAGTACAAATACAAATTATATTTTACTTTGATCAAAAGAACCCTTTTGCCTTAATAACTGCGTTACAAATGCGCAATGTACGATCTATTAATTGTTGAAGATAGTCTATCTCTATTACAGTCCCCTTGCTGATGGATAAAGTTTTATGTACCTTATGCTCCAAATATTCGCATAGCAATTCAAGAGGGTTACAGTATGGATTTTGAGAAAATCATGTCATTAAACGTAGAATTTCATCTTCCAATTAACTCTCACAAAAACTTTTTACTATGTCGACGATATGTTTGAGGTCGTGGATTTGTTGGTAAACCAATCCCTTGCCTATTATATCAAGTCCTGCAGTATATCCAAATACACATTTTTGTCATTTATTCTGTTATTTAGCCCAATTTTTTGCCGCGACTATCCCTAAATTATAATATTACTCCCGTCGCGCTTAGCTATTTTCGATTATACACTTATCCAACAGTTTTTCTCCCACACGAGGGCAGACAAATGTTTGGAGTTTATTGTTATGAATCATAACTCTTTAATGGACTTGTATTCATTGTCTCTTGTTATCCTTAGCTGTCCGCTGCGTCTACGATCGCAAAGTTGACCAGTTTCCTTCATTCTGGTAACAGTTTGTCGTTCTCAATATTCTGAAACTTTTAGTTGTCACGTAATTTCTCTCTGGGAAAGTTTCACTTTATGCATGGCCATAATCTACGATCATTTCTCAAGGGCTAATTGCTTTCTTTTTGCAATTTTACATCAAATAACACAATTTGATATCTCATAATACCATGTTCACCAAACTAATGAAATAAAATAAATAAGATGAATGCAAACCAAATTTTTCAAGCAAATGCTAAAATATATCTTAATATACAGATAATTAATAATACTCATAAAAACCTATGTAAATCGAATAATTATCTATTCAAAACCATATGGGAATTATTATTATTTTATTTTCATAATTCCTTTTGGAATAATCTTCAAATATTATTCCTATTTATCCAAAATTATGTGTAATGTGTATGTAAAATTGCTCTATAATACTGACAATGTGATATATGTACACTACCGTTTTTAAATTTAACTACATTACTTAAAACTATGAATTTACTCTAAAAAGGAATATGTAAAATTGCTGTATAACACTTTTTCACCTATTTCTTTTCGTAGTGAATTCATAGTGTTAAATAACACTATTAAACTTAAAAACGGTAGTGTATATTACTTTGCCATTCGAACATATCTGGTGACCGCGCAAGTAGCCACGTGTGCATATAAACGACAATTGACAAGTAAAACGTATTTTCCTCTAAAGATTTTCCAACGGACAAATACTTGTCATGAAATCATAAAACTTATCCAATATGTTATTATTAAAACAAAGTGGGCTTAGACAGCTTCTAAGATCTTTTAAGTTTTCTCTATTTAAATTGTTTTATGATAAAACAAAAAACGCAAAGATTTGTTATAATATAAAAATCTATATATGTAAATCGAATAATTATCCGTTCAAAACGGTATGGGAATTATGGACCCTGCTACGTATGACTCGAATCGCCTTATTTTCAAGAAAATGTAATTCCTTATCGATATTATTATACAATTTATGTGATACTAATTCATACCAAAGCATCATATGAATCTTTTGGAACCTTATCATAATACTAACAATACTCTTTTATGCTCCAGACCAGTTTTTGTGTTTTTTTTCGGGACCGATGAGCCGGAATTCTCACTACATCTATTTTTTATCAATCAAGCGCCCTATTAAAGGGCTACAGAGCGATACCTAATTTATCCCATTTTCTCCACTCAAAAACTAAGGGATTTACACCTTCAGCTTTGAAACGTGGTTGAATTTCTTAATATGTCGATAAGTTGTGGAAGTGTCATGATTTAGCCATTTAGTGATATTTTCATTTGATATTCATGAGTTAAGCACATCGCCAACAAATCCATCTGCAATGTCTCTTAAATAACCGAAATTTTTTTATCATGTTTTTATTGTAATTTCGCAAAATGCAGTATTTTCTTATACATTCTCAATGTTTTTACAATAAACTTAACTTTAATCTCTCAAATTTGTACAATGTAATACAGGCGTGTTTTTCAAGTAAGGGCTGTTTCGTTGTATACACTAATAGGTGGTGAGCGCGCCGCAACGAGTGCTTGCGTCATGTCCCGTCATTCCGTGGGGACAACTGTGCATATTTGCCGTTATGTAGGTAACCTCTAAGCTGTGTTCTGTGTATTTAAAATGTTCAAGATTATCGAATCGCCAGCCCCATGCGAGGTACGCTCAGTGACACGTTTTTTGTCGGCAAGAAACATATCTGCTGCAGACATTCACCGGCAGATTTGTAAAGTTTACCGAGCTACTGCCATGTGTGAAGGCAAAATGTGTGGGTCAGAGACTTCAAAGCTGGCCGCGACAACGTCCATGGTGAGTCCCGCTCCGGTCGCCCATCTGTGATCACAGACGATATGGTGGCTTCAATTGAAGCGAAAATGATTCAGAACAGATCCTTCACCATAGGCACTCTTTCAAACGACTTTCCTGAAGTGTCGCGGTCAGTGCTGTACAAGATTGTTTCTGCAAAGTTAAAGTTTACGAAACTGTGCTCCTGTTGGGTTCTTAAACTCCTAACGGAGGACCACAAAAACAAAAGATTTGAGTGTACGTTGAATTTTTTGACTCGTTATAATGAAGAAGGTGACACCATATTGAGTCGTGTCCTAACGGGAGACGAAACGTGGATTTCACATGTCACGCCCGAATCGAAGCAACAGAGCATAGAGTGGAGACGCACACATTCTCCTATAGGGGTCAAAGCCAAACAGACTGTCCCAGCGAAAGATCAAGGCGTCCGTGTTTTGGAATAGGCATGGTGTTTTGTTGGTCGACTTCACGCAATGCTGAAGCACCATAAATGCGATAACCTACGGCCAAACCCTGCGAAAGCTACGCAGAACGATTCAAAAAAAAAAAAAGGCGCGGCTGGGAAGTTTTGGACCCCCCTACAGGCCTTGCGTCGAGCGATTTCCATTTCTTCCGCTATCTCAAACATTATCTCGGCGGCAACCACTATAACGATGACGAAGACGTGAAAACGGCCGGAACCTCTGGTAATCGGAGCAGGCGGCAAGTAAGTTTCTATGAAGGAGATGTTCAAAATCTAGTTATAAGGTGTGACAAGTGTTTAAACAAACTTGGCCGCTCTGTTGAAAAATAGAGAGTATACTTAAAAATATGGAAACAGATTTTAGAATTTTGGGGTGTATATTATTTAGTAAAAAATAATATAGTTTATACAATTACATAGTTTTTCTGTTTATTTTAATATTAAATCAGACGTATTATTTTTGGACGATCTACAAAATGTTTATTTTCTTGAACTCGATTTACGTGGTATTCCTTGAATTGGTATTTAGTACTATTATTTCTATTTCATTCGAATTTAAATGGGTCAGCATTGATTTGCGTACGCAATTTAATACTGTTGCATCGGACCGTAGCGAAATCGCCCATAAAAAGAACTCTGAATACGTTCTTCCATTACAAATAACAGATGGTTATTTACAGGCTCTGAATCTAAATGCCTATAGGTAATTGTTACCCATTTCGCCGAAACAACAATAAACGGGCAGGACGTACGTATATACAGATCCAAATTACATTGCATAATCAATTTCATGAGGCAAGGCACGCATGCATACACAATGCTTGGATTAGAATCAAATACTCAATAATATGTAAAACATCACATACATATGATGTGTAATTTCTTTAATAAATCATATTTGTGTATTGGTTCTTTTTCGGCTACATTAATAAATTTAAAATTAATTAAATAATGTATTAAAAGCTGCTAGATAATAAAACATATTATGTCTCCAACAAAAAGAGAAACAAAGTGTACTACATGAACAGTCACTATGTATTTCACAAAAAGAAACATTTCTCTATAACGTTATATAAACTAAACGGTTTTCTCTAAATTAAATTGTTATTGCTGTAGCCTTCCATGTGCACGTCTGACGGTAATTTAATCTAAAAATGAATACAAGGAGTATAAATTTATATGTCTCTAACGAGTTTAAAGATATAGGTAATAATTTAGAAAAGATTGAGAGAAAAGCAGAAAATAAATTACATGGACGGAAAAGTTGTCTTAGACTTACCGAATAAATACCAGAAATACATCTATAATAAACTTAATCGAACAAGTAATGGACAGTGACAAATTATTAAACTCAACACCGATGGATAGAAGTTATGGAAATTTGTTCACTGACTTGATGTTCCACTATGATTAATTAAATCGATCGGATTAAATTGTATCACTATGATTAATTAAATCTATAGAAATATAGGGATGGAAGTACAAATTAATGGTAATAGAAAAATAAAGAGAGATGCTCAGTAGTCTAGGTTTAAGAAGGACGTTAGGGGCCACATAGTGTTGGTTATAATAATACTTGACTATAAAGATATCGCACCACTTTACGCATGTAGACTTCTGTGGTCGTTGTCCATAATTTCTTCAAGGCTGGAATCACCGCATCCGTTCCTGCAAAGAACATTCTCAGGACGTTAGGGGCCACATAGTGTTGGTTATAATAATACTTGACTATAAAGATATCACATCACTTTACGCATGTAGACTTCTGTGGTCGTTGTCCATAATTTCTTCAAGGCTGGAATCACCGCATCCGTTCCTGCAAAGAACATTCTCAGGACTGCTGTTTATCGTCTTACTGCGTTGAAATTGGAGGTCCGTTAGTTCGGAATGGGATTATATAAGAGTTTTTTCGTGTCACTAAAGCGTTCTGTTGGCAGGAGTTGTTTTGAAATGGTGGCAGGAAGGTCTGCTACACGTTTTGTAAAAGGTAGCTTTCATCGCTATTAAATTGTTAAGATGTTTTTGGATTTTCACGAATTTACGGAGTTTACGGTTGTATTAGTGTGAGTTGTGGGATAGAATTTGGACAGAAGCAAAATGAATTTAGTGTCCTATTTCCAGCCCGTGCTTAGAAAGTGCAGACTCGGTAGGCACAACGTTCCAGTGCGTTTGTGTTCAACTGCAGTGCCAACTGAACGCTATGTGTCGCCAATATTCACACTGTGACACGAGCACGAAATCCTACAAACATCTTTCTAGATAGTTATGGTCTTAAAAGGGAAAGGATCAGGTACTGTTTGAAAAGGGTTTTGATGTGCTTTAATAGAATTCTACTAATGCGATCAGTGATACCTTGGATATAAGGTAAATAATCTTTGGAAGTAGAAGCCGATTGCAGAACATAATTGGATAGTTTTGAATTGAGATTTTGGTTTATAATGCAATGGATATCATACTTTGAATACTTGTTATTTACTAAAGGTTTAGATTCATGACGTAGTTTTAAGGATAGAGAATTATATTCAGAAATGGGGAGGCTTTTTGGATTAGGGAGTTTATTACACTACGTTAGACATGACTATCTTGAAAACATAGTCCTAATTACGACAAATTAGAAACTAATTAATAAATTATCGAGTGAATCCATATTTGGTAATAAGAAAATTGATGCAATAATTGATCATTACATAGAAAGTATTGGATCAGAATTAACGTTAAGTCAAGCACATTTAAAAGTGTAACAAACTGATGAAATCCCAAATGATTAGATTTGTCGGAAAAGTATGTCAAATGTAAGAGAACGAAAAAAGAAAAAATCATCAAAACACGTCCGATGAATTAAAAAAAAAACGACAACGAAAATTTTAACTTTTATTATTTTCCAAGGATTTATTAGCCGATCCTAAAGATTTATTTAATTTTAAAATTACAATTCCTAACCATCTGTTTTAACATTATATAATAGCAGATGTCAGAATTCGAAAAACATAACGATCAATATGTAGTATCCATTCAAAAAGATCGTAAATTGCAATTAAAAAAAAATCGAAAACAGTCGAAGATTACTTAAAGATTTTCCACATAATTTTTTCCAACATCGATCCTGTTCGTATAACCATATATAAAAATATTTGAATGCTCCCATTTCATTTTCTCAATTCGAATACCGTCTTTGTATTAAGCTTTCATACACAGTTTATGTGAAATGTACTAACGTACAAAGATTTATTTTGAAATTCAAGGCTATATCATAATGGCTAGAGTGAAGTTAATACTCTGAAAGTAAATTCCTCGCGAATCCTGCCGTGGGCGGCAAGAATAATGTAGCATTTCTTGCTACATTATTCTTGTTACACTTATGTGGTTACAAATGCTTAAATGTTTGTAAAAAATATCATTAGAGAAAATATTAAATTCTGTTACTATAGGTGTACTACTACTACTATTACATGTCACACACACACACACACACACACACACACATATATATATATATTATATACATATATATGTTGGCAGTCGTACTGTTGCCATTTTCAAGTTGTTGACTCTTCTACTGATACTGCGTGTTATTCTTCTGGGTACCGGTATTTGTCAGGCGGCGGCAGGTGGAGGTGGAAGGGAATCACTATGTATAGTGTGGGCATGGGGTTACATTCACGATTGTCATGCGTGCTATTGTCCTCATATCTGTATGTTGATAAAACATTTTTCTATGTCTCTGTTCATCACCTCTTTTATTCAAACTCTTTAATCTCTTCACTATTTCGATTGATTCTCTGATTATTCTTGCGTGAAAATGTTGTACGCTGGCTATTCTTTATACACACATGTTGATGTAATGGCTTGTGTGTAGCACATACTCAAACATCGATAAGGATAAGTGTACCTGCCATCACGTTCTGATGTTCTTCCTTGCGAACACTATTCTGCGATTCGATTTTCTTATGTATTGGTGACCACAAGAGCCGCACGGTATTTCATAAAAATATGAAATCGATACGGCATATACTACAGATAGGTAACTTCTTTAAGAACTCGAAATACAAAATATTAACCTCGAAGAACAAAGGGTTGTCTTTGATTATTAATGGGTTAATCTGTACTTTTATGTAATCTTGCGGTATGTGTATGATGTTCAACATCTTTAAATCATGCAAATGTTCAATAGTAAGAGCCCAAGGTACGAGTCCCGAAGAACACCAAAGCACGTCAAGAAAACTTTAGAAAGGTATCCATTATGAATACATAGTTGGTATATAAGAATACATTAGTCTTAAAAGTGAAGAATAGTCTCCATTACACTTTAACATAATTAGCAGTAATACGTGAACAATAGAATCAAATGTCTTCACGAAGTTAGTATAAATAATGTTTACTTGTTTTCGAGAATCTTGCCGATGGCGCAAATTAACTAATATTAACTAAATTTCTGATAATGAATCTTCCCGACATACATACGTGTAAGTCTATGTTAGTTAATAGATAAATATGATTATACGTGTCTGTAGATTGTCTTATACAATATATGTACATACATATACATATTCCAAACAAGTATTATTTGCTAATTTTCACATTATTTAAAAAGTTGAATTGATGATAGTTATTAAATTAAATTTTCTAGTACTTAATTATTACGTCATTCTGTGCAGTATAACCAACGTTCTTCGAAGATGAGCAGTAGCTGAATAAAAGACGTTACGCACTAAAGTTAGGACGAAATACTTTCAGGAATTCAATCAATCAATCGCCAAACCGTTAACGCCTTTACACTGCTTAAAACTATTAACATAAATGCTTTATAATTTATAATAAAAAGTAATGACAGTTAACATAACACCTATGTACACCTAAATATTTCTGTAAACTAGTTTCAACACTTTTAAACGAGAAAACGATTACACAGACGTGTCTTAACATGTTTACACATGCGTTAAAGCGATCGTCGCTGTACAGTATAAAAGCGAGCTTTAACGCCCTTCTCGATAAGTATCCAAAAGTTCACCTTTGCTATTTTGGGTGTCGTCCAAAATGAAATCACCGTACTTTAATTAAAAAGTGATGAATACAAGAAAGTTTTGCTGAAATATTTGGAGTGAGCCAAAACATCATTTCTAAATTTTGTAATCCCTTTTTGGACTGGAAGTACCCCACGAAGGCAAGTGTAAGGTCGGCCAATATCAACAAAACAACGATCGATATTTGTTCCTGTCTTAATGCAGCCCAGGTTTCAAGAAAGTTTGCTATTGCCTGTGGAAGGCTATAATAAGAAATCGTTTGCATATGTCTGGTTTACATACCCGACGACCTATGGTTTGTATTCTTCTTACTGCAGACCATGGAGTCCGAACAAACGAGTATATTAATTGGCATCATAATGAATGGGGGGCGAATATTTTTTGCGACAAAATTGCTGTTAAATAATAAGCGTTCTCTGATTTGGCGTAAAACCCGCACAAGCAATAAGGCAATTTGTCCGAAAAAGCCACGATATGACCGTGATGGCTTAATTATGGATCGGTACAAGTAGTGCAGAGCAAGTCGATCTATATTTTATAGAAAATGAAGCTATTCGCTGACCAGAGATATCGGGCTGAAATTTGCAAGCCATTGTTTTTTCACATGAAAGACGAATTAATTTTTAGGGACGATAATACCCGTTCCCATCGAATAAATATCGCGAATAACTAGATTGATAAAGTTGATGTAGAGAGAATATAGTGACATTCCCTTCAGGCACTGCGAACGTTGTCCGGCAGCAATGGAAAGTTATGAAATTGATAAATAATTACCGTGAGCTGTACATAAATGAAGGTGGTATACAATTTAATTAAAAAATTTATTAATTATTTACAGCCGTTCTCCACCCGCGTATATTTTCATAGTACTCGTATATATGTATTACTATTTTCAGTTGTGTCTATATTTACAACCTGTCCCCAAAACACACCATTTTTTCAATTTAATTAAAACAATTTGTTAACATGAATAAATTAGTTTTGTCTCAATAAAATCCACTTAACAAACTTTTTCATACTCGTTATGAATTCTGTGAAGCTTTAAATCCATGTTTATTATGAAATTCATTTTATTAATGTTCGTTAACTGCCTTTGAAGATTGGTAAATAAAAGAAAAATGATCGTTTAGTAGGTAATGTAATCCTTTGTATAAACTTTTAAAACACATTTTTCGTTTAATAATTACAAAGTTTCGAAAGCTTCTCTAACAATTCTCAATTAATCTCTTGTTTAGTCCATGAACATTGTTTTTAATTTTTTCCTCTGACTTTGCAATTAACGATTCACGCAAACCAACGAATTGAAAAGAATTGATTTTTTTTCATTACGTTTGGTTGGTAGAGCGAAATTTCAAAGAGAATCGTTGATATTTGAAGCTTTAATTTTTTGCTGATTTGCATACATAACAATTCATATACGTATAATTCAGTTAATATCGTGAAAGCTTTTACACGCATACACGCGCCGACAATTGATTGGTCACGTAATATGTGTCGGTAGAAATAAAATGCTATTTCATTGCAGAGTATTATATTTAGTTAACGCTTGCTAAAGGAAATAAAAATCAATTTGGTAAGGAAGAAGACACTCAGACATATGCGGAACACTGGAATTATTAATATATTAAGAAACTACATAAACTAGATACAGAAATCGTCAGTGCTGTTCAATATAGACCCCATTTTGGGATCTATATATTGTTGAAGTTGAATTCTCGACTGGCAGATAATCATACGTAAGGAGTTATTCAAAATATAGTCAAAAAATTCTTTATGGATATTTCAATTTTTCTTCCAAAATAAAGCAATGCCCACAAAAACTCTTTTTGAGGTTTTTTCAGAGTGATGGAAATTTGCACACTATTGCATTTGGTAAGTGTGGTCTGTATTTAATAAGTTTGACCTTATTTTCTTTTCAAGAACTAAAGTTACTACAGCAGTATGGGAACAAGGGTTGAATTGATACCTTAGATATCTGTAAAAATACTTTACTTTTTACAAACAGGGTTCATTTTTCTATCAAACATTGGTTTGTGGTTTACAAATACTAATACTCTACTTTTTAATTTGTCATATAGCATGTTTCATTACTTGATATAATTCCAGACATGGTGCACCGATAATGGGCTTCACTGAATATTTCTAAGTGTAGAAGTTCCTCTATTGAATTCAATTACACTTTGAACAATGCTTACCTAGAAAGATGCCAGGTTGTTAGAGATTTGGGTATTACATTTGACTCCAAATTATTATTCAATTACCATTTAGATAATATACCCAATGCTATATTAAAAACTTTGGGTTTCATAATTAGAACCACCAAGTCCTTCTCGTCACTCGACAGCATACTACCACTTTATTTTGCCTTTGTTAGGACAAAACTCGAATATGCGTCATTGGTGTGGTCACCTCTTTATAGAACACATATCCATGTGTTGGAATTAGTGCAAAGGCGTTTTCTAAAGTACCTCTTCTTTCGCCAGTTTGGAAACTATCCTCCTCGGGGCTACAACCATATTAATCTACTAACTATATTCAACATAGAACCATTAGAGCTCCGTGGACACCGCAATGATATAAAATTTCGTTACCATCTTCTATATAATAGAATTGACGCACCTGAAATTCTGGCAAAGATAAACTTTTTGGTTCCCAGGCAAGCGACTAGAATAACGAACACCTTTCGCCTGCCCATTCCAAGGACAAATGTACTGATTGGATCGCCTGTCTACCGAGTATGTAATAACTTTAATCATTTAACAGCCGTGGATGTAAACTATAGTCCTTTACCAACGATTTTACGTCAGTGCACTTACCGTGTTTGTAGTGTATACGTGTGTCTATACTTTTTATGGTGGTGGGTCTTACAAATTAGTATTTAATGTAAATTAGTATTTAATGTAAATTAGTATTTAATGTATTTAGAAAATTGGGTGTTCACTGCAAGTCAAAGCAGAAGTAATTAGACTTAAAAGTTGTCCTGTAATAGGATTGTAAGGATCTGTTGGGCAAATATATACATTATTATTATTATTATTATTAATTATATAGATGACTCAATGGCTAGCATCATTAAATAATTACAAAGATTTTGGAATCTAGATGTATTTTATGCAAATAGTAAAAAGATTGCAAAGTAATATCGGTACCAATTGACAATTTATTGTGTGCCGATAACATAGTTTCGAATGCGGATACACATAAGAAAAGATAAAGCAAGTGACCTAGAAATTAGTACAAATAAGTGCAAAACCATTATCAACAATACAAATATCTAAGTACTGTGTCAGAAAATATCAGAAAATAAAAAAATAGAACTGAATCTAAAAATTATTCAGGAAATGCAAATAATATTTATTATGTCTCAAGAATGGCGGTGTTCAAAAAATAAAAATAGATAAAATGGGAAAATTAAAGATTTTTAACAACTAATGCGACTTGCACCAATGTTACAAAGAAAGCACGAAGGAAAATTAGCGCTGCAGCAATTAAGTTTTTAAGAAGAATTTAAAAAGAAATGAGGAAATACGAAATATGTGAGAGAAATCCAGTTGGTTACATAACTAGAATAAACAAAGACGCAATAGTCAAAAGAATAACAGAAGCCAAGAAAGTCGATAACAGAAAAAAGACCAGGGGAAAACCGGAATTAGTGAATAGAGGAACTAATAACTAGGAGAGAGAAAAGCATTCGATGAAAAGACTTAACCAATGACCCTGAGAAATGGATTAAAATGATGATGAATATTTGATGAAGAGGAGGAAGAAGTTGATTACTTTTGAAATATTCATCTTTTTTACTGTTCTATTAGGTGGTGTAAAAATTAACGCGGAACAGTAACATTTTCACCTATCGCAGAGAATTATCCGTATTACTCTGACTGAATACCAAATTTAGTTTCCATCCTTTGATAGGTGCACTATGCTATCGAGTGTTATTATTTTATGGATTCAATAAAATTTATTTTGAAAGAGCTGTTGTAAGTTTTCTAGGTATTTTTCTTCGAATAGCAAATTACGGTGTCTGCAAAATTTTCTAAATTATCTATACCGACACTTGTACATGGTAATGATTCGTCTTCATACTCCTAATGAAACACCTGCATGTATTTTTCTTCAGATAAATCAACTTCAAAAACATTAAAGATTATGGAATTATATACGAAAGGTGTCGAATGTGTATAGCGGGTAAATGCTGACGTACATAAGGAATCGACCACGTCAATTCATCGCCGTGCACAGTATTAGCTTCTTCATACGGTACTACTCGACGAATTTTAAGAAAAGGTCTCTATTTAAATGCGTACAAAATCCAACTCACGTAAGAACTTACAAAAATGGAGTACCAGAGAAGCCGTATATTTGTGAACAGGTTTTTAAAGAACACCGAAGTTGCTGCCGAAGAACTGATATTGAGCGATGACGCTCACTTTCACTTGTGAATCGCCAAAATTGTCATATCTGGGTTAGCGAAAATCCACATACTATACAAGAGAAACAAATGCATTCGCAAAAATGCATTGTCCGGTCTGTACTAGCTAGACGAGAATCATTGGCCCGTAACTATTTTGGGGATGATAATGGCAACGCTGTCACTATCAATGATTTATGCTGTCGGGAAATGCTGAACGACTTTTTTTCAATGAAGTCAATAATTTAAACATAAATGACATGCG
Organism: Dermolepida albohirtum; assembly: GCA_031893035.1. Lineage (NCBI taxonomy): Eukaryota > Metazoa > Arthropoda > Insecta > Coleoptera > Scarabaeidae > Dermolepida > Dermolepida albohirtum. The sequence continues at coordinate 181,050 of JAVIWB010004509.1, read as the reverse complement.
GAGCCACATGTCGCGCTGCAGGTGGAGCAATCACTACACTTCACACCAAATTTCCTGGCTATGTCTCAAAGAGACGGCATCGACTAGCCATCCAGGTCTTGTGATTTAACTCCACTAGACTTTTTGTTGTAGGTCTATCTGAAAATAGAGTTTACGGCAATAAACCTGCTACGTTTCAATACCTAGAAACATCAGGCATGAGGTTGATGAAATAGAGCCCCAAAGAATTTCAGTAAAAGAATAATGTTATCTCAACGGAGTCGTGGAGAGCATCATTTTCCATACCTAATGTTCAGTTTATACTTTATATTGATAGCAATGAAATTCTACTAAATCCAATATTTTTTATTCGGAGCATAAACCATGAAGTTCAATTTGGATCAGCCTTTATTATCTTTAAGAACGACTAAATTTCTATTTTGGTTTTAATTATTTTATCCTGATCTCATAAAAGAATCAAATTTTCGTATGGATTTAAGAGACATGGATGAATTACATTTACTGCAATACACATTTCATAAAATGATCAACAGGAAATGTTTTTATTCAATAAGACCTATCACAACAATTAGTTGCCACGCTTACGTTATTTTAATAGTTAAATAATTATTAGAAAACTCCTTTAACATTTTAATTTTGAAAGGCCAATTAGAATGCATAAAATATTGTATCTAAGAACAAAACGAATATCGATTTTTATATCTACTGTTATTGTTATTGATACAAATAATAATTTTTAAATGTAAAGTTAAGTACGAGGGAGCGTTTTTATATTCGCGGAATGGGGGACAAGGGGTGGAAATAAAAAAACCAAATTATTTCTCTTTTTCAATATATTCACCTGCAAGACGGATACATTTTTCATATCTTTCAATTAATTTATTTATACCCTCATAAAAAAATGATTTCTCTTTATCTGCAAAATACGCCGAAACTGCCTCCTTGACTTCATCATCGGCAGTAAATTTTTTACCCCGCAGCTCTTTTTTCATTTTCGGAAACAGGTAATAATCACTCGGGGCCAGGTCTGGGCTGTAGGGTGGGTGATTCACAATTTCGAAGCCCACCTTATGCAGGGCAGCTAACGCAACGCGGCTCTTGTGGACGGGCGCGTTGTCGTGTAAAAGCAGAACACCTTTTGTCAATTTTCCCCGTCTTTTCTCTTTAATGGCCTCTTTTAGTCGCTCTAATATTGAAGCGTAATATTCTCCGGTTATAGAAACACCTTTATCTTTATAATCAATCAACAATATTCCTTCCGAGTCCCAAAATACCGTTGCCCTTTTTATGCCACTGCATGGAGTCTTGTTTGGACTCAGGTTCATAATGATGAACCCAAGTTTCGTCTCCAGTAACAATTCCACTCAATACACCATCCTTGTCTTCATTACAGAGGTCCAAAAATGCACGCGAACACTCTACGCGCTGTTGTTTTTGCGGCGGCGTGAGCATTCTCGGCACCCATCTTGCGCTGACCTTAGACATGCCGAGATGATCGTGTAGGATTTTAAAAATTGTTGTATCGGATACTCCAACCATTTCTGCGAGTTGTTTCTTCTTTAGTCGAGCATCTTCGAGTACAATTTGTTCAACTTTTTGGATAAGTGCTGGCGTGGTCACTTCAATGCTCCTGCCCGGCCTCGGGTCGTCTTCAAGGGATTCCCTTCCTTGTTTAAATAAACTATGCCACTTGTACACCATGGTTTTCCTGGACAAGAGTCGCCGTAAACCAATGACATTTCATTCATTATGGTCGCAACTGATTTTCCTTGCCTGGTAAGGAACTTTATAACGGCACGATATTCGATTTTTTCCATATTTCACTTTTCACTCCTGATTATTTTACTTAGTTGACGATAGCTCAAAGACTAACTGTCTAATAACAATGAAACTTAGTATTTATACTAATCATGAGTCGCTACACAGGCCACGCCCCCAATACGCCTACTCACCCCTCTACAACCCGCTCATTCCACGAATATAAAAACGCTCCCTCGTATAACAGATCGAAAAAGATCGCATTAGATCGAAAGATGTGGTTACCAGTGATCAGCAAATAGTGATTTCAGATATACTATAAACCACGAAAGTTTGCTGTTGTATCAATAACGCTGAAAAATACGAGCATATACCGGCATTTATCTAATTCATGGGTAGTCACATGTGTTGAAGAAAGGGCGCAAACGTTTTTATAATATAGAGTTACGCGTTACGTCTTGTCAAGAAATCGTGAGAAAATAGAAACAGACGTATGGAGAGCACGTGCATTATGCACACTTATCTCATGTATAATACAGATAAAATAGTGTTTTGACTTTTGACTTATGAAGTTTCTCGTTTCTACGATTTCGATATTGTTATATTTATTGTTTTTTACCCTTCTTATTTGTCATATTTACATACATATTCATTTCATCATCCTATGTACACTTAGGTAACATACGTCGGCAGCTTTTATGTTTACTTACAGGTTTACAGGTTAGGTATATAGTATATTATCGCATCTGAGAGTAATATAAATATAATATTTAATTTGACACCCTCACTTCCTGTCAAAATCCTATTTCATACGACAGTGATCGATAAATATTCCTGATTTAAAATATAGTTGATTACTGAGATTGTTACTTTGTGAAATTCCACTACACTATAAATAAAACACTAAAGAATAAATAACCACTGTCTACTGTCACTGTTTAGACAAAGTATATTATTTACGTGTTTTAGTTATTCCTTTAGATAAAGGACCCATTTTAAATGAATGAGCAATTATACATTACAATAGTAATAGTAATACGAACAAAATTTCTGTATATCTGTAGTAAATACTTTACAAAATTATTATAGACGTACACATATTTTAAAAATATTTAATAATAAAAATGAACTACGGAAGTAGTCGAAATGTTTAATTTATTCCAGTGTTCGTTTCATTCAGTTGTAATTTTAAAATTTTTATACGGGAGACATCAAATTGAAATAAAAATAATTAGTAAATGAATTCTGCCAAGTGCCAAACATTGTATCTCTTACCCAGCTTAGATAATCTGTAAATAAATTCTTTCTGAAGAAGTGAATCTATCATTAATACATACATTTTAGTAAATTTAATTAAGTGAAAGAGAATTCGTTTTAAAATTAGCAGCTAAAATAAATATAATATATAACAAAGAAAATCCGAAATCCTAAAATAATGAATACACACAATGATTTGTAGCATATATAAATTGTTCAAAAATGTAATAAACTTATTAGGAGAAGACAATGATGACTTATTGAAACAGTAATTCGAAAATCATATATAATACTGAATGTATTATGTATATGAAATCTTAGCATATAATAGAATTGAAACAGTATCGGTTAAAACTTAATTAGATTATGCAATTTATTGCCAAGATTATTGACAACGGCTGCTAGGTGTAAAACAAGCAATATTATTTATATTCTCCTTTAAATAGTTGTGGTCTTTAATTTTGTTACAATTACGTTAATATATTACATTCATAATAATATAAAGTGGCGCTATCTTCCTTACAAAGTCCTAATATTAGATATAATTTATTAATATAAAGAAAAGATTGTGGCGCCACCTTGTATCTTAATGAATTAAGTTCATAGATTCAACATTATTGGAATTATTCTTAATAGATGTCGATATTATACATATATTGATTTGAACATCTCTATATGTATATATATATATATATATACATTTATATATTTAGATACAGTTACTTTTATTTAATTTATTACTTAAAATCATTATTGTATTTTATATAAAAATCTTTGATATTAAATATGACGACATTTATATATAAAAGTATTTACTAGGAAGAAAATCGTTATATAAATTAAATTAAGGAAAGCAGCTATACCGATCGTTTTGTTTGACTGACCGAAAATACATCGAATTTTCTTAAATAGTGTTTACACATTGTTACATTCTTATAAACATAAGTGTCATAATATATTCAACTTAAAAAGCTACTTAAATGTATAATCGTATGGAAGTCAAGTATTCTGTTCAACAGGTGACCAGAGAGCAAGTAATGACATCTATCAGCAGTTGGCAACAGTAAATTTACACTGGTAATGTGAAGCGGGATTTATGCGTTAGCCAAATACGATTTGTGGAAAGTAAAATGAATTCTTATTGGTTGATTTAGAAAATATTTTTTGATAATACAAGATGTTTGATGTTCCATATCTTCAAATTGGGGGACGGGAAAATAGAAACACTTTCAATTTGTCTAGGAATTCGTCTTAGATATATTTATAGTGCGCGTGCGTGTTTTCAACATTTCAAAATATTTTTGTTCTTCCTATTTAAGGTTAGAATTTCAACTAAGTGAGTAAACTAGTAGATCTTAAATTAAATTAAATATTGCAATGTATAGAAACACAGCATTAAAACACTTGACTTCTCAAACAAGAAATTTTGTAATGCGAAAATAATACAATAAATACTACCAACTGTTAGCAATACAGTTCAGAACAACACCGATTGCCACAGTCAAAATTGCTGGCTCAATTTATAAAATCGCAAGCGTATGTAATGTCCCTTTTCTATTTAGCGAAATCTAAATTGCGTATTTCACTAATGCATCGCTTGAGATTGACCCTTTTTACTTTCTATGCTTATTACTGATGACCATAACTTTAACTTACGACGTTTATTAAAAGTATGATACAAGAAAAAAGTATTCTAATCAGGAAATTTTTGTAGTACCATCTACAAATAGATCAAATTGTTCCCGGTGCATAAACGATTGAAGTAAATGTTTGATTCAGAAACCTTGAGAAATAGGCCTACCTGGTCATTAATCTTTAGATTTTTTTTTTAGATTAGTAGTTTACATATGTCTACTTATATCTTGTCAAATGTTTGTCAATTTTGAATTTGAAAATCAAGTACGTCAACATAGAATCGCAGAATTATTGTCAATTTAAGTAAAAAAGAAATTTCAATCATTTGTAGTCACTATGTATTACAGAGAGACTTATACGTTTAGTTAAATATTTAATAACTTTAGCATATACCCAAAGGCTAAATAATGCCACATTCCAAAAAGACAATGTCCTTCCTCATGTCGGAGCTATTACATTACTATTCCTGCAAGGGGCAAACATCAATATCCTCAATAGACCTGCTTGCGATTGCCAAACCTATCACCCATACAACATATCTCAGACATGCTAGGTCAGTGGGTTGGTATGCTTCCTAACCCTCTAAGCTTAAAACAGTTACATGGTGGCCTTACAAACTACTTCGAATGAGCTTCTACGTTCAAAGAACATCTTATTAGAAGCATGCCCGAGCAAATAACAGAATGTAGTCATTTACGTGGAGCAGTAACTCATTATTAAACTTTCTTTGTAAAGAGTACGAATTTTTCAATTAAAGTTTTGTAATATATGTATAGAAAACATTTTTACTGTGTGATTTATCATTTTATATAACTAATTGATAAATATAATATAAAAAATGAATTTATAAAAGTTAGTATTCTTCCTTTCTATTCATTTTTATTGTGAATAAAATTAACAGGCGATAACGTGCAATTCAATTGAGTAATATACTACAACTTAAAAATAGTTTTAAAATTATTCTAAATAAAAAATAAATACTACCAGAATATCTGGTATACGTACCGTAATTTTGTTCAGTCATGTAAATTTTATGATCTCAAATTACTGAAACCGAAAGTTTAAATTTACGATTTCGGCGAACTAAATTTGTGGGATGTCTTTTGATATAAATAGTGCTGCAGTGGCGATTTACTTCCTTTGTTAAAGTTTTCAGATTTACGCCGTAAATCCAAACTGTTTGTATGGCAGAAAATTACGATTTTGGAATGTCTTAAAATAAAATCAGAAGAGTTAAACATTTATTGTCTTCGTCAGTACTGTAAGAATGCCAAGGTATAAAATGGACATTAAAAATGTCCATTATAAACAGAGAGTGAAGAAAAAGAATAAAAATTTTATTGGAAATTATTCTTTGTGAGCATTCCTTTTTACCTAAAGATCTCCATAATGTGCTTTTTAAAATGTATAAATTTTGCTTAGGTTTATTATTGATATCTAATTTTATAGATGTCTATTTGCAAATTGGACGTAAGATTGACAACAAACTTAACTTATCTAATAGCATTTACAATTTCTTAGTTAATAGATTCTCAAAGCAAAATTGATATTTCCTGCCAATATTACTTACTAATTAAGTAGAATAGTAAATAAAATATAAGTATGTAAGTATATAAGGTATATATGTATGTTCCTTGTAAAATACTTTAAAGAAAAGCATTTAAGTATTAAACAAGGTGTTTATTAACGATTGACATATGAGGATGATTTAGCGACATGGGCAACTTAGCCATCAGCATTATCCTTCGAGAAAACATATTCTAATTCTGCAATCTATTCTGTCATAATAAGTGAAATTTTACTAATCTCTGACGTTTGATTTCAAAGTAACAGCAGTATGAATAAAACGTCTAAATGAAAATTCGTTCATGGTGCAATCCAATACTTACTAGACATTTTGGCCAATATTTGCCGAAAAATTGCGAAATTTAACGTAATATATGGACATTGAAGATAATGTGTAACATGAGATAATTATCGTCGTGACGATATCGATTTAATACCTGAATTACATTTTACTCGTAGAATAAGACATCTTTGTCAGTAAGGCGGGTTCCGTTAACTTTAAATTGTGACCAAGAATGTGCAAAATATGGATACATGATATCACGTGGTACATGATAGCTACCCTCACGAAAGAAAAGACCCAAGATATTTTAAGCTATGGGAAGGTAATGGCTTCGATATTGTGGAATTGAAAGGATAATTTTCATTGCAAACGGCCAAACCGATAACGTACAGTATTTTACCGAATTACTAAACATGTCGAAGAAAACGATTTCTGAAAAACTAACTTCTACTTCTTTCTTACATAATGAGCATGCATCTTCTCACACCAGTCAAATTGCCTGCGAAGGAATGGATCTGATGCAATTTCAGATTGTGTCTCATCCACCCTATTCGCCAGTTCTAATCATAAGCACAAGCTTTTTTTGGCTGTAAATAAATTTCGGCGGGATGGAGAAATGTTGCGGACATGGAACAATATTTTGAGAATTTTAAGAAAAAATTAGTATAAAAATGAAACAATTGCCTTTCAGTATCTTTAGTCCAAATGCTTTGAAATTGGAGGAGAATATGTTGAAAATCATTAAAATTTAATGCCTTAACTCATTTATTTCATTTCAGTCTCACTTCCCATTAAATCACCATTGTATGCCTATTGTGTTAGATGCCTTTGCTCAATCACCATCGATTGCATCAACTACGTTATAAGTAAAGTCATTGCTATCATTCGAATAAACACTTGCCCACTATATAACACGGAATGCTAACTAGCAGTAATAATGTGACACAATTCACAAATAAAACAAGTATCGTCTACGGAAGAGGTGCCATATGCACACACAGTTTCCAATGTGGTTTTTCGAATATCGTGTTGGAGAAATATGCCTCCAATATGCCTCTTTTCCATAGCAATAATGTGCAAATAATCGGTTCCGCGATTCACAACTCAATGAATAGTGGCAAATTTTACACAAATAAGACATATAATCAATCTAGAGGAAATAAAAAAACCTCTACGCTTGGGTACCGTTGAATAACTACACATTAATGAAACTTAGATGCATATGATTTAAATAGTGGATACGGGAAGGAAATTACATTTTTTACAGTAACATTATGTGAAAAATGTTATTCCAAAAAACAGATAAACCGCTAAAAGACTCAAAATTCAGGATCATTCACGGAAGGTTTTCTGCTTACGTTGTGCTTTATTATAAATTACTACAAATGAAACAATATTGTCAGACAAGTATTGTTCCCATGTAGATAATTTAAACGCATCAGCCATTAAAATATGATTTTAATTACATAATCTCAAGATGGTGGTTAGGCCTTGTGGCATTCTACAGACCCAGCAAATCTTTTTACGGATTAGAAGTATAGCTATGCACTAGACTAGATGAAAATCTTTACCTCATCTACTATTCCCTTGACCTCACATTTTTTGATTACCAGTTATTTCAATTACTATAAAATTCGTTTGACGTGGTTTGTGACATTTCTATGGTAACTTATTCATCCCGCTTGTATCAGATTTCTGGCAATAAAACTACTGCCTCCTACAACAGTGAAATAATAAAAAAAGTCGGCTACTAGTATGGTGGTAAGTCACTGGCCTATCACGCCAGGAGCCTTGGATTCAAGTCTGATGCTCCATTGTCCGGGAAACTTTTTCGTGGTTTCCTTTTCCCGTTTCCCCACGTGTAATAACTAATGGTCTGCACCAACTCCTTGTAATTGGCGCTCAACTGTTGTCCGATGTGAAGGGATGGATTATTGATATTTCTGTTACTATTATTATTTCTATATTACTATTTTTAAAACAAGAGATAAAAACACCGTTGATATCCACTTTATTAAAGAACATTTTTTGGTCAAAATTCGTTTAAAAATTAACAACACATTGCTGTGTATTTTGCACTAGGTATTAATGTGAATATAAGCAGGCTTGTGCACATTTAAATGTGCATATTATGTGGTGCGATATCAAAATCACACACTATACACTTAAATACAAAAATTCATCATATAGGAGTCTTTCAATTCTTAATAAAAATATTCCATTCATTTGTACATTATGCTGTTGAAAAATCTAATCTAATTTTTTATAGGATACGTGTAAATATATCTATTAATTTTGCTTCGCATACACCTAATATAGTAAGATTGTTTTTATATATTATGAGATGTTTTTATATATCTGGGAAACTATTAAATCTTCCGTATGTTGTGAGATTTATATTCCTACCTCAATAAATGATTTAAATGATATTCTTATTGCATATAATCGTTAAGAGTTTTGGATATAGTTCCTTATAACGCTAAAATATAAATAGAATATAATATAAATTGATTTATAATATCATGTTATTCCAATATAATTTAGTAAGTTTGTTGGAATTTGGAACCAATAAATCCAATTTGAATATATTGTAATGCTATAAATATTGTTATCTTTAAAAATTAGGATTAGGTGAAATTATAATATATTATATAATTTCACACAATGACGCTGAATGTGGTGCACCTAATATGCCATATATTAATGTGTTTGGAAATAAAACCTTTAGTATTAGTTATTTATGTGGAAGGCCAATCAAGATCAAGCTTATATTAAAACATCGATACTAACGATCATATTATAAGCAAGATTACGTAGACTTCCGCGGTCGTGATCCATACTATCTTCTTCTGGGCTTCCGGGCTGGAACCGCGTCACTAGTACAACTGCTGATGTTTCGTACCCACTCGTATGGGACATACGGTAAACGATATGTTAAAAAGACATGTAAAGTAAAATGTATGACAGATGACTATAGTATTTTTGAAATATTATATAAAACTATGAAAAGTGAGAATTTCATGTAAAAGTTTAATCAAACAAATTTAATACATAATGAATTTAGACACTGAAATTAACGACGTTTTGAAAAAATATAGAGAAATAATAGAACGATGGTGTATAAAATAATAAATCCACTGCCTATCCTTCTGCACTGATTGCGAGAAGGTTACCACGTCAAGTCCGGCCGCGTTGTATATAAGCGACAAATGTAATCGAAGACGAGAGAATTCGCCTGACTTTCAAAACTAAAAAGCGTAGAAAAATTTTGTAAATATTGTATTTAAACGCATAAAATTTTGTTAAGTTTATTTTACGGTATTATCATGATATATTAGAGGAACCATGCTTTCATATTTCATAGAGGTACTAATAGCTTTTTAAAATATTTTTATTAATTTAATTTCATTCGACGAGTTTTGAATTTATTTTAAGTTAATTTCTTGTTTGGACTTGATCGATTTAAATTTAATTATTTGATTTTTTATTAATCATTATTATAATATAATTATTATTATAATAATTCAGTTATTGATGTGCACTATTAAAAAGGTGATCACCATGTATGTACTAGATAAATATATGTATTGAAATTACGTGATTCAGTTGAAAAGTTATTTTGTATTTTCTTAAACATCTAGTTGTGTACGTGCACTATTAGATGGGTGATCGCAATGTGTGTACTAAACAACAGATGTGTGTAAAGTAGTTTGTCTTACTTTGATTTTGAAAACAAATAAGAAATTAAATTTGCTTTTCTTTTACTTTTGATTATAATTACTATAATTAAAACTTTCTATTTCGTGTATTATTTAAAATACAAGGTGTTTCAAAAAGAATATACGTATTTCAAATGCAAATTTATTAAACTTTTAGACATACGAATATGAAACTTTATACACATATTTACGAACCTATCAAGTTCAGATTACAGATATTCAGTAAGTCCTCCATCAGCGACACGAACAATATCACATCGATACTCAAATTCCTCCCATACTCGGGCCAGCATGTCCTTCGTCACTGATGTTATGGCAGTACGGACCCGGTTCTTCAACTCTTCCAGGTTCTGTGGTAGTACGTAAACGTCGTCTTTAACGAACCCCACAGAAAGAAGTCACAGGGCGTCAAATCCGGTGACCGTGGAGCCCAGCTGAGACATGCTATGTCGCCAGTTCCTTGACGACCAATCCAACGGTTCGGTAGAGTTTCATTCAGATATACACGCACTTGGCGACTCCAGTGAGGGGTCCCCCGTCTTGTTAAAAAATGAAGTTCTCGGAAACAACCAGTTTTGTAACATAGAGAGATACTGCTAACCGTTAACCGTGTCTCTATCAAAGAAGAATGGGCCGTAAACAGATGACTGGGATATCGCACAAAACATTGATTTAGGCGAATCTCGTGTGTGTTTTGTGCGATATCCCGGTCATTTGTTTACGGCACATTCTTCTCTGACAGAAACACGGTCAACGGTCAGCAGTATCTCGCTATGTTACTGGTTGTTTCCGAAGCTGCACGAAGACAACTTCACTTTTCAACAAGACGGGGCATCCCCTCACTGGAGTCGCCAAGTGCGTGAACATCTGAATGAAACTCTACCGAATCGTTGGATTGGTCGTCAAGGAGGTGGCGACTTAGCATGTCTCAGCTGGGCTCAACGGCCACCGGATTAGACACCCTGTGACTTCTTCTTGTGGGGTTTCGTTAGAGACAACGTTTATATACTACCACTCCCACAGAATCTGGAAGAGTTGAAGAACCGGATCCATACTGCCAGGTCAGTGACGAAGGACATGCTTGCCCGATTATGGGAGGAATTTGAGTATCGATGTGATACTGTTCGTATCGTTGATGGAGGACATATTAAACATCTGTAATCTGAACTTGAGAGGTTCGTAAATATGTGTGTGTGAAGTTTCATATTCGTACGTCTTAAAATTTAATAAATATATGCATTCGAAATACGTATATTCTTTTTGAAACACCCTGTATAATGTCGAGCCTGTATATAATTCCATTTAATGTTATCTGTTGGTAGGTGATCAAGTGTTTCCTTAGACTTCCATATACTCGTATTTCATTTTTATGTATATTCAGTCTTGATTGATGTACTAAAGTATAGTTTGTAATAATAAGTTTTTCTTTGTGTTAATTAGATACTAGGTCTGGTTGATTCAAAAGAACCTCAGTTCAACTCTATTACCTTTTTACAAAAGAAAGCTAACAAAGGAACTCTCATAATTAAATATTGTACTGTGAACAAAAATTTATATCAATACTCAAATTTCATTCAATATTTCATAGTACATATCACAACATGTATCAAACCAATAGAATATTATTTTTTATAATCGAAAATATACTGATATGTAACATATTTTATTTCTATTGTTTTTGTTTCAGGTAAATTCAATTCTAAAATCGTCCAATGCTAAATTACGGAAAATAGTAAGTGACAATAGTTGTTCGAGTTAATAGCTTTGTATTAAATCGTTTTAATTAGACTCAATTGCGAACGCAACTCCTTTAATTGATGCTTTTATTATCGTTGCCTTGAGTTTTATTTTGAAGTCAATAAACGAGAAGTTTAAGAAAATGTTTTTCAAAATAATGTATACGATGGATGTTACTACATACTTTTTTAATTGAAAATGACAACTGTTAATAATGGACATATATTTACTTCATACTAAGTATGCCTTGCTGTCAGTGTCTCTTTGTTTCGTGATAGATACCGAATAATACGTGTTTTAGAGTTCCTTTCCAATAAATTAATTCTCATGGTAGATTTTGCATTCACGTACAAGTCTCCACCAGAACCTTATAATAAAATAGCGACATCTTCTGCATGATTAGATAAGTGCAAAACATGTAAACAAATGAATATTGCCGAAGCGAAAGCTAATTCTAACAGATTTTCATTACTTTTTGAATTTTTGAATTAATTCTTTATGCGTTAAATTTGACTAAAAAAAGAAGCAGATCCTTAATTTATAATTGGTGATACAATGAATGTTTTTCCTCAGAAAATTAATTGAACTTAGATGTAAATTAAAACATTTGGGTATTATTTTATACGAGAATGAGAGAATGATTTAGAAAAGTGTGACTCAAAATAAAACAAACAAGTTTAGGTTATTAGTTTTCTATTGTTTTTATCACACTTCCTTTCAACTTCAATGCACTAAAACCAAATCAACGATGCTGGAGTTTCATTATGTTTCTTTTGTAACAATCTTTCTCAAGGTCCTTAAAATACTGCTTCGTTACTGTAACAAATTACTCATCTGACCGAAACTTCTTTCTAGTAAGAAAAAGTATGAGTGTAAAGTTAGATCTGATAAATATAACGGGTGAAGCACAATTACAAATATCAGTTAACTCACTCGTTGCAAGCAACTTGACAACGAACGTTTTATGAACTATTTCAAGTAGTTTTTCAAAGTTTGCTTTTTGAAGTTTATCTAAGAGTCATATAATAATGGAATATTCATTGATATATCGAAGACATTTGATCTTGTCTATCATGATATTTTATTATGTAAACTGAAACAATACGGCATTAGAGGATTACAAACAAATGATCAATCTTATCTTACAAACCGTAAGCAAAGTGTTAAGATTGGTAGTTATCTATCTAGTTACATGTAAACAGTAGTGTATCCCAATTATCAATATTGAAGCCTACACTACTTTTAGTTTACATAAATTACTCTCCAAACATCTTAAATAATGTAGAATGAGTCGTTATGCCGGTGAAGTATAATTGTGAAGTCTGCAAGTATAAACGATATTAGTGACTTGACAAAATTAATCAATAGATGGTGTCCAATAGGTTAATGTTTTTTTTTAATTTTTACAATAAGACAAAACGCGTTACTGGTATACAAATAAAGACTTCCGATTTTCAATCTTGTTCCAAAATCCTTGGTCTTATAGTCAATAAAAATCTGAAATAGTCCGCAGTACCTGGTTAAGAAGGTACGTTTTGCCTTAAAATAAATTCGTAGAACCTGCAATTTGGATTACTCTACTTACTATTCACCATTCAAATTTTGTTTTCTGTATGTCATATGGTGTTATACACTGGGGGCTATCTTCGGTGTTTGTAGAGTATTCTTTATGCAAAAGAAGTTTTGATTTCAGCTTTAGGGATTTCTATAGGGAACACTTTCGAAGCAATTCATTACTAACCTTTTCCTATAATTATATAATGGACTTTTGTTTTTAAAAATAAAAGCGCTTCTTCAGGCAGTAATGTAAACCATATTTATAACATTCGTACTGCAATTATTCATTGCGCGCTCCTCATACGAAAACAATATTCCAATAAGGATGTAGACTGTATTATTACAAATATCATCAATTCTAGTATTTTTAAATAAATTCTTAAACAATGAATTCTTTGAATAAATAGCTGTTGTTTAAATGATTATTTTGTGTCAAAATTGCATATAATCATATTGCCTCTATTGCTACTATTGGTCTTTATTGTGAAACGTGCTCTTGGCAAATATCAACTAATATGTTTTAAATAATTTTTTGTATGATTGGCATAAATCAGTAGATAGCTTTAAAAGACTTCACTGTTTTTCGAAGTAGTCTCTACTAATATTAATGCATTTGCATGGGCTTGGACTAAGTTTGGACGCAGTTTGTACAGTCAAACTGGACTGGAACTTTTGACTGCGCAGGCAAGGAAAAGAAGTCGTTGGAACTTTGGTCCGGACGTACGGAGGATGGTCCAACAATTCGATGTCTTTTGCGTTAAAAAATCAATTGCCTTGTGTGCTGTGTAGGAACTTGCATTGTTTTGGTGCAGGATGATTCATCGTTCGGGGTTGATTTTTCGTAGCTCAGCGATAACTTGCGGCAAACAAATGGTTGTATACCAATCGGCAGTAACAGTTCTTTGATCTTGTAGAGGAATTGCTACTACATGACCTACTTTCGATACGAATGTCGCGACTTTTGTCGTACTTTTCTTCACCTTGGAATACGCAAAGCATTTATTTTCTGGCTCGTATGAGTAAATCCAAGATCCATTACCACTGACAATGTTGTACATGCTTTTAGAGTTTCCGGCGTTGAAGCAATCTAGAGTCTTTTTGACACCAATTCACTCCAGTTGCTTTCCGTTTTTCCATCAACAGATGCGGTATCCAACGGGAACTAATTTTTGTACACACAATTCTTTATGCAAAATTTTTTGAATTGAGGTCTTTGAAATCCCCAATAATGCCTCAATCTGACGATATGTCACATGTCGATTTTCACTGATGATTTTGCGCACAGCATAGATGCTTTCCTGAGTGACTGCCGTTTTTGGTGAACCTGCTCTTGGATCGTCGCTGAGACTAATCCGCCAACGTTTGAATTCTTCATACCAACAAGAGATTGTTGACTGATGTGGTGCTTCTTGGTCAAAAACAGAAACTAACTCGACGAGGCATTCTTGTTGAGATAATTGTCTTCGAAAATTATAAAAAAAATTTTCCGCCAAAATGTTCTCGGTTTAAATTCATTTTTCAACTAACTTTTCAACTTTGACAGTTCGTTCTAGCTACAACATTACACATATCGCACTGAAACTTTGGATTTAGGTTAATAAAGATGGAAGTTAATTTTTGATTGACATTTGATTGGTGGCACCCTCTATGTACCACTATGTAAAGCTTAAAAGGCATCCCACATAATTACAGCTTACATGTTATCAGTTTATATTAGTGATACCAAAAAAT
Organism: Dermolepida albohirtum; assembly: GCA_031893035.1. Classification (NCBI taxonomy): domain Eukaryota; kingdom Metazoa; phylum Arthropoda; class Insecta; order Coleoptera; family Scarabaeidae; genus Dermolepida; species Dermolepida albohirtum. Next base: position 165,807 of record JAVIWB010004509.1, on the reverse strand, counting down.
GTTTAATGATTTTTTTTTGGTAATACTATTAAATGTTATAGGTATGAAGAAGGAATAGAATAAACAATTTTTAAATTATAAATAACTTATTCTTCTTTAATTGAGAATGAAAATAATTTCTTTATATATATTACATACATAAAAAATAATCCATGCAAATGAGTCCTTTCAAATAAATGTTGTACCTTTCCTTTGAAGAGGGCCCCCATATGACATGTTTACGCTTGCCATTTGAATTCAAAAACACAGCGATAGATCAATGTTTCATCAACTGTAACAATTTTTGCAGGAAATCAGTAAAACATTTGTATATGGACACTCGACATCCATATCCCTTCACGTTTATCGTCACAATGAAAGACTCATAACACCCAACTTGCTGAAAGCTTGGGCATGTCCAATGGAAAATGTGATGAACGCGTTTAGTCGATATGCTCTTGATCGTGTTCTGTTCACCTTCGGTACTCATATAAATATAATCGAATTGCACAACCTATCAACAAATTGAACCTTTTGAAGGCTTGAAGGCTTTTCTCACACAAAATTTCAAGTGTATTCAAATCTTTATAAAATTAATATTGGATTGCGCCATCAATCGTGAATTTATGCATTGTACATGTAAACGCGCTTTAATCATACTGCTGCCATTTTCAAATCAAATGTTGAAATTAACTAAATTTCAGCTGTGTTAAGAAATGGCTGAATTAGATATAACGCTAAATTTTTCCGAAAGTGAATGCTAGTGTTTAGGTCTCTTTTTTCATTCAGTTATACTCGTGAGATAATGTTATAAATAAGATAAACGGAAAAGTGGTCCTAGACTACTCGAATCCTTTACTGAAAATTAATTAGTTATTACTGTCGAACACCTACACAGATATTTCGATTGAATTGATCGGATACACTATCATTCTGATATTAGGGACTGTAATAAGTCAACAGCCGAATCAAATCATAAGATCATATTCTTGGAATTGTTTCTTGTCATTAAAGCTCAAAATAAAGTCAATAAGACAATTTGTGTTACTTTTAATTGCAGAGGAAAATAAAAGTAAAAAATTAACGAAAAGCGTCTTGGTTTAGTCAAGAAAGAAAATAGTTTTTCGTCAAGAACGACATGGGTCCACACAAGTATTGCTGCTATGACAAAAATTAACTAATTAGGATTCGATTTGTTGCCGCACCGATTTTATTCGCCAGATTTAGCATTGTCGGATTACTGCCTTTTCCAATGCCTAAGAAAATACCTTACAGATCAGAAATTTACAACAGAATATGATTTTAAAGCTTAGTTATATTTTAACAAAGTTCTAAATTATATCAAAGCACAGAGACTTTGGATGATAGCTAATACAAATGTATCAAAGTGGCAGGGGATTATGTTTGATAAAACGCACTTTCAAACCGCAAAGTTATTTTCTTTATTTTCATTTCACAAACTTTCCAGCTCGTCCCTGTAAAAGCTAGGGAACAAAACTTGATACTTGAACTGAATATTATAATTTCGAAGAAGTATAGAAGAATATGTTTTATATCTTAAACGTTACCTTCAAACAAATCAAATTTTATTTATAGTTAAAATAATTATTCCTGCATAACTGTTACATATAGTCGGATCTATTTTTATTGTATGTAACCTATAAAAAATAAAATATTAATAGCCCATACATACTCATTAATTGGTTTGGGAACAACCTGATAAAACCAATATAAATTACAGTTGTCAGATTATGTTAATATGTACCATAAAGTAATCAATGTGGATACGTTACAAAAACGTTGAAACTAATCCATTACATTCGACGTTACTTATTGACTATTGCCGGTATTGAAATCGAAACTGTGTGGTCTAGAAGTTTGGGGTCTAAGTTCGAAATGCGCTCGTTGTGTACGTGAGATGTTGACCCCGCCGCTCTATAAATAAGACGCCGTTGTGTTGACTGTACATGATGAGTGTACTACAGAGACGAACTCGTTATTTGAAGACATGAACGTTCCCATATTTTTAGAGTGCTGCTTTTAAGAAAAGTGGTGCTACAGCGAGGGGATAATTCCACGAAAAATGTTTTAAAAGTAATGTCTGTCTTACTAACGGATAAATTAATTGCATAACGTGTTCTTGCGGCAAGAAAAATGTTTTAAATACGAAGTAATGACAAATGTTTTGCTGTTCTTTTGTAGTATAATTTTTGTAATAAATTGCGTGCAATTTATTTATTTTTATTTTGAAAATATTACCTCCATGAAAATTACGTAATAACGCGATGAATAAAAAGCAAACAAATATGTAATTGTTATTAAAAAACAAATGAAATATAGTTCAAATGCTTTTGTTAAACTATTATAATTAAAATCGTATATAATTAAATATTATAAAATTTCCCTGTAATAGCTGTTTTATTATTACTATTCATTCTAAAACTACATAAAAATGATCTTTCTTTTTTTATTGTAAATAATGTATTATAAATAATATAAAATCTATGGAATTTTCCAATCTGTGGAGTGATATATTTGAGTAGTTAATATAAGTCGTTCATTACTTACCTGTTCAATATCTGATCTGAGTTGTTCATTATCTGTTCAATAGTTGTTCATCATATATTTGAAATCAATCATTTTTGGTATACAATGCAAAATTTTACTCTCAAATAGACGCACGTTGGAAGGTAGTGTCATTTTCTATGTTACCTCTATATGTACATACATACATTTACAAAACTTGTATCACGAATTCGTATTAATATTTTGTATAATGCACATTACACGATCATTTAAAATTAGTATTATCTCCATCACTATGTATTCCTCAATTTTAAAGTGATAAATGAGTATGATAATGATAGATTCAATATTCCAATTGAAAAAATAATTAAATATGTTTTTAATATATGTAATATAAAGACGGACTTGTTCATTACCTGTTTAATACCTATAAGGAAACTGTTCTAGAGCTGTTCAGAAACTATTTAAACTGTTCAAACATCTGTTTAATACCAGTTTCGAAGATATTAAAGCTGTTCTGTATCTGTTCATTACCAGTTTAATATCTATTAATATCTGCTCAAAAGCTGTTAAAGCTTTTAAAGTTTTGTTCATTACTTCTACAATATCTAATATGAGTTGAGATATGTTGTTTATTATCTATTCAATAGCTAATATGATCTAGTATAGTGTGTCATAAAAGATATCGGATGTTGGCACTAAAATAATAATTAAATTTTTTTAACGAAGCAGTAGACGTTTTTATATGTATCAAAAGCGATATACTAATGTTTATCTGATTGAGAAGATGTTATGATGGAAAGGCTATAAAGTATTTGTAAAATAATTGGGGTTGAAAAACTCATGCAATTCATGTATAGATAAACAAAAGCTGCAGTATAAATTTTAAAAAATATGTATGTAATAACTAATGAATAAAATAAAAACTTATATAGTACTCGTTTACTTTTTATTTATTTATCAATTATTAGTATTATAACACTTTACATAATCAGCTTTAAATAGATTGTCTGCGTCTGTGTGTCTAAATAAAAATAATATATATTTTTGTTATCAAAGGGCCTGTCTTCATAATAAAGTAATGCTAAAATGAGTACTTTTCAAATATTTTAAATGAGACATACGCAATATAGAGACTAAAAGCTTTTGTTTTCTAAGCGATGTTAAAATTATCACTTTCCAACATTTCAGTTAGGTCTTCTATGTGGTAATGATATGAAATAAAAAACGATAAATCGAGGCGTTGCTTTTTTATTCTTTGCTGTATCGCAAGCGATACGATAATCCAGAGAAAATAAGTTCGTTAATAATACCACAGTTAAGCTGACGAGAGTTGATTTACTTAAAGCGTGTCGTAAACAGTGTCTAATTAACATTTGAATTATTTTTAAATGTTCACCAAACAGAGTATGGCAAGTTTAAAAGTGTTCTGCCCATAAACGCATTGTGACGACAATGTCGTACATTTGGCGGGGCGAACATGAAGTTCTTTCTTTTGAACAGCTTCATGTTTAAACGATAGAGGAAGGTATTGTTTTTACATTCGTTGATGTATGGCAAACGATATGATAATCTACAGAATAAGTTCTTTAGTAAGACCACAGTTTACCTGAGTTTTTATACTCAAACGTATCGTAAACAGCGTCTTATTAACATTCGAGTTATTCTCAGTTGTTTACCATGGAATATTGCTTAGATTAAGAATTTTTACTACTTTGCTTAGAGCGAATATAAAATGAAACACGCACACAACTGTTCCACATCGATAGATACTATCAAATATAATATAGTATTTAATACATTACAAAAAATGGGACAAGCACTTCCAAATGACTGCAACATAGTATTTCAAATATTGATAAAGAGCTTTTGGTAGTATAAGTACTACCAAAAACTTTGTTTACTAGTATTAAGCAATCGTATTTTTACTGCATTGATGACCTTCTGGATGCATTTCTTACGGATATTTGGAACTCGTGCTTATTAAGAAAATTGATTTAAACATCACTGAATGCAGTACTCCGAAAAGGTATGTATGAGTTTGACTCAGCGTAAACGGGCAAGTACTGACCTGTCAGAAGAATCCTGGAGTATTACTTGATACTCGATTAAATTTTATAGATCATATAAATGAAACTTACAAGTCTGCTTCTTCTAGGCTTGACTTTATTTTACTAAACTGCAAATACCTCGTAGATTATAAAATTTTTGTATTACTTTCTAGTGCACAGAAACTTGAATAGCGTCTATTGTTTGGCATCCGCTATACGTAACATACATATGTACATCTGACAAGACAATGTTTTGTCAAGGACTTGTTTTGTCTTTATTCACTTACATTTGCGTTTTGTATGGTCCGTGCCTGGACGTGACGGATGTTTGGAAGGTACAGAGGGTGCAAAATGTATGTATACGATATATTATCCGAATACGGAAATGTGGGAGTATATCTTATACGTTAAAATGCTAGGGATGGTGGGTAGTAATTTTCTATTCTCTGGTTTTGTTTCATTCTGTTCTTTGTAGTAGTAGCGTTCCTTATCTCTACAATAAGATTAGATACAGACGTGATATCTCTAATATCAATATAAGAAACAGGAACGTTATTGCTTCACCTGCGCATGTGACATTCCATTTCACCAGATCATTTTCCTTTAGCATCTATTCTCTTTACAATCCACATCCTAACTGGTTGAAGTCAAGTTTGTTATCTACTTAATTTTGTTTTCCCAGCAGTAGCAGTTTCGCATATAAAATCTCGTTGTTTGTGCTGTGATTGTTGTCGCTAGTACTCCATAATGCTCTTAGAAAGCAGGAAAAGACTAAATCTATGTCTATTATTTCATGGAGTTGATTATCTAGAGTCTTGATTGTAAAGGTGTCCCAAAATTAACGCAAGATTTGAATTAAATAGAAAACACAGTTTTTAGTCTTTTGATTGTTATTTTTTTATTGAATCGTAAAGTACATAGAACAGGGTTATTTATGAAATAACACATCGGACAAATGGCCTCCACGGCTTTGCATGCACATTCGCACTCGTTTGTCGAAATTTTCCATGACCATTTTTCATAAATGTAGCTGAATTTCGTTGTTGCAGCGTTAAATCACCTCCTTTAACGCAGTGGGCTTGTTGACATAGACCTGTGATTTCAAATAACCCCATAAAAAGAAATCTAATGTGTTAAATCATACGCTCTAGGGGGCCAATTCTGATCACCGAAACGAGAGAGTACACGACCTGGAAATGTCTCATGCAGTAATTGAATTGTTTCCCGGGCTGTATGGCGCGTGGCACCGTCTTGTTGAAACCACATATTGGCCACATCAATATCATCCAATTTCGGCAGAAAGAACTGTGTTATCATGTCACGATATCGAGCACCAGTAACAGTCATTGACCAGCCTCATTTTCAGAAAGTGCGGTCCAATTATGCCTCCAACCCACAATCCACACCAGACAGTGACACGTCGTGGATGCATTTGTTTTCCGACAATCACATGTGGGCTCTCAGAACCCCAAAAGCGGCAATTTTGACGATTAACAAAGCCATCAAGGTGAAAATGTGCTTCATCGCTTAGGATGATTTTGCTCGAAAAATCAGCATGGTCATTAGGCTTCAGTTGTTGTGTTAATTGAGTTTTGTAAGCATAGAGACACAGATCTTTAGTGAGTATACGCTGTAGAAAGCTTTTGAAATTTGCAATTCTTGTTCACGACGCTGAATTGAGGTTCCTGGATTGTCACCGACACTCTCACGGACTGCTTCGATATTGACAATTGAACGGCTTGTTTTTGGACGACCAGTGTGTTTGGCGTCTCCAACGGATCCAGTCTCCCTGAATTTTTCAATTGATCTTTTCACAGTTGACGAAGTTAAAACACTATTCCGACCATATTTTGTATGAAATTTTCGAACTGCGGCCGCCAAGCTTTCATTATATTTGAAATATTGTTCAATAATGAAGACACTTTGTTCTTCTTTTAGGGTTGCCAACACTTTACTGCACAAATGGCGACAAATTCAAATCTTGCGTTAATTTTGGAACACCCATTATTAACTGGGGACAGTTCATTTAACTTATTTTGTTTGCTATCATGTTTCTTGCTGCGAAATTTTATGTTATTCCAATTTTAATTTTAATTAATACTTTTTTATATATTTTCTTCTTAATAGTTTAAGTATTCAACGGGAGAGCAGAGAACGTATGGATGTAGATATGTACTAATTTTCAGAATGGTGTTAATTAACATAAATACATTGTGGTATTTATATAACTTTGATTAAGTATATTTATATATTTTTCCTAGATGTGTTATTATATTTTCAGAAAGGTTTTAATTATACAAAGGATGTAAATACGTTATAATGTCGGAATTCAGTTATATTGGTTTTTTTATATTATAGTTTTTTCCATTTCTATATTTTTGTTTGCTTAATTTCAAAAAGGCATAGCGATCGTTTATTTTGTTTTACATAATTCTTCAAATTATATTTTACTACAGCTCTTTTATAATAATAATAGTTTATTTCCAAAAAAAGGAGAAAATATACAAACACACTTACTTATTATAATTAAAAAAAAACTAATACAAATTTTTGGAAATCTCAGGATGTATTTCAACTTTGTAAGAAAAGTTGTTCCTATACACAAGGAGGTTAACTTTCAAATTAAAAAAACACATGCGTAAAAAGAAATTAAAGTAAACTTGTACGTATACCAGAGTAAAAAATTTAATAATAATACCTAAGTAAATATAAATCAAATAAACTAGTAATTTATAGTGATGTTACTCGAAGAGCATACACTGCTCTCCAGAGAATAATTTCTGTTTCAACAAGAAGCTGAAACGCTTCACAGAGAAATGTTTAAATTCACCAGACACTACATTATAAGCTTGGCAATTTGATGTGAAAATTATCGTTCATAAAATGCCGTTCGATGCAAAGGTGGCGTTAGAATGCCTCCAAATTTTCAATTTAATGTATGCACATCTGTACGAAAAGTATGCGGACTGCTTTTACACAACGTTCCGATGAAATAGGAAGACCATTTTTAATAATCTTACATTATTCAACTATCTGGCCTCAGCTAATTTGTATGAGATGCGGTTAAATCTCCTTACACCGAAAATCAATCCGAGGCATGAATTCTGAACTCTTTAAATGCGTGAGATAAAATTAACACTTAAGCACGGACCATATAATAATTTACAAGCGAACTATAAATGTGACAATACGAGGGTAGCCGTTTATATTTCGGAATGCATCGACGAGCTGAATTCGTTATATGGTGATGAAGCACCATCGAAAACTACAGTATATCGTTAGTATAGTGAATTCAAACTTGGACGGCGTTCTTTGGACGATGAATTTCGTGAAGATCGTCCCACAAATGTTGTTGTTTAGGGAAACATTAATGCAATCTGAATTGATAATGCAAGACCGTCATGTGACATACCGTGAGATCGAGGCATCTCTAGGTATTAGTAACACCAGCGTGCATAATATCCTGCATGGACATTTACCCGATAAGAAGCTATGTTCACGTTGGGTACCACATAATTTGACAACCGCTCAAAAAAGGACTCGCGTCGATTGGTGATAAGAAATGCACAAAAAATACAGTGGCGGTGCTTCAGAGAACATTTATAAAGGCGTTACAGGTGATAGATCTTGGATCTATATGTATGTCGACTGTGTGGATATTCCAAGATGAGCCAAAACCAACAAAAGTTGATCACGCTCGAAGTTAGCACCTTTATAGAAGATTGGAATAACCCAACAAAATTTAAGATAGAAAGAAGCAAATCATGATCAGGGGTATCAAAGGTTCGACTAAAATCTTATAATATCAGAACCGAGACTTTACCATTATCAGCAGCAGTGAGCAGATCATCAGAGACAGCAAGCAAAGCAGTCGTACAAGTGTGTCCCGCACGAAAACCCGATTGAAAATCTTACAATATATATATAGAAATAACTCCCTATATATATGTCTAGGGAGTTATTTCTATAGAACTCCATGTAAGTGTTAAAGCCTTGATCTCAATTCAGATATAAATATATATACACAAGTATAATTGCAAAAAACTGTTGTTTTAACACTTGCTCAATCGTCAGAAGATTTCTGAGTATGCAAGAACGAAGAACTTAATTTCGTAGGTCCTTAAATACAAATATATTAATAATAACAATAATAATACTTCTCCTTATGGAGATGTTAAGTATCACAAAGTTTAACCGTTTTGTGATGTATAATAGCATCTCAGTATCAATCCGAGCTCAAACACATACATATATGGGAAGATGATTGAAAAGTTTCCCGGTGTTAGGCTGAGGAAGTGAGTAAAATTTAAACCATAATAATAGAGGTCTTGTAAAAGAATGCAAATTAGTAGATACGATTGACCCATTTTACAAATACAAACCATAAACAGCTTTAGAAAATTCGGATGTTAAATTATACTGGAACAGAAACATTCTCACACATCACAATATTAATTCACAATTCACTATATATATTATATATAATTGGGAATTAGAGAACCTGAAAACTAATTTCGAAGTTCCACCTTTATAATAATGTAAATGTTAAATCGATACGTATTTTCTACGAAAAATTATATTATAGTTAGTACGGTTTATAATACATGGTCAAAAAATTAAAAGAACCAACATAAAAATTTTGTAAGAGATGTGTATCACGAGAGACATCTTTACTGGTGATAGAATAGTGCACAAAGTGAATGTATAACTGCTAATACTGTGCCTTTATAACTTCATTAATTCGTATACCTTCTATGCAAGCCTTAATAATGTCCTTTATTCCAGGATATCCTTGTCATACTTCCTTATTATTTTCAATTTTAATTTGATGTATAGAATTTCGTTTTGCGTAAATTATTTTTTAACAAATGCCTCATTTTTTCAATTAAATTTAGGTGTGTTAAATGGCCTAGACAATGTAAAATGGAATCTTTCACATAAACTAAAGATGACGACCTGAATCCAAATTTGTCCAAATACGGCAACAGAATTAACTTCCAAGATCTTATATACTGTTCTTTCCTCATGGTAATGAACACTAACACTAGGCTCAAGTTCTTCTGCAATAATTGCACTCCTTTACTGTCTTTTATGTGCAACAAAAGTGAAGGATTTCGTATGGCCACTTTTGCACAAAATACCAGCTTCTGTAACAACCATAGCATTACTAATCATGTTTTCACAGTCCTCGGCAGTATATTTTTGAATGTTTCAGTGCAACTTCATTTTATATTGTTGAGAATAATATATTGTTGATACTATGAAATGCTCACTATAGTCCTAATTTTTTAGGTAGTAACTGTACACCAAATGCCTATTTGTCCTTTCGTGCAGAAAGTGTGCGCAATATTTACGATAAGAAAACTGTTTGAAAAGATGTTTTTAAGGACTTGAGCAAGGAAAATCCAAGTAAAATAAACAGAAAACTTGCTAGCAAATTTAATATAAAGTCGAACAAATGGGTACTCTGTACCTTTCCATAGAAGATTGATTGAATAAAAGTTGTTAATATTTGACAAGAGAGAATCGTAAACTTTTTCTTTGTAAAATAGATATTGTATGACAATAGTAAGAAAAAATCTTAATATAAACACACGAAAATTCCGGTAACGGTTTGATGACGTATGTACATACCCTATACGTGATTATTTCTTCTTATCCAGTGGAAAAAGCATTACAGCAAATTAGTGTTGCCAATATATTCCACGGATGCACAATAAATTGAAAGGACAGCATTCAATTCCCATAAACAGATTTAATTCATTAAATGTTAATGCAGTCCCGCACGTTACAAACATAACCTCTGAATCCTAATGATTTACGGTAAGAAATTTTTCAGCATCCATAATATGCATCCAACTTGGTATCCTCGACAGATTGTTATTTCACTAAAACATTTGAATGCTATGCCAGAGAGAAAATAACTTAATGAAAAAGGTTTTAAAGATAATTATTGACTCCAGAAATTCAGATTTAAGAAAAAGTATTTTTACTGTTGTTAGTTGTTGTCAGGAAAGTATACATATAAGCCATCATAAGAATAATAATAATAATTTTACTCAAGCGTATAAATTATTGATTTTTCCATATACCAATTTAAAATATATTTGGTTATATTGGATCAGTTTTAGTTAAAAGAAATGCTAATACTCAATAAATCTAAATATACATGTACACGCATTTAACAACATCGGCTATGAATATTGATCTAGCGATATTGTTATCTAATATTTAACTATATTTAACTTCTGCGGGTATTACATAGGGGTTGTATACATGATATGCTTATCTACTTTCAATTAATACCTCATTAGTCTGGCATTTAGTCGACATAAAAAAAGTAGGTTTATACAAAATTCAAACTAAAATTGGTTTCAATATTTCACGCAAGGTATGGAAATTTTTATTTTATATTTTACTTCATTTAGAATTTGGCAATAATCACTAAAATTTGTGATATTACAAACCATGCTATGTGGACATGTGCATAGGATTTAATACATAATATGCCATTTACATAATATATCGTTTGAATAAGAAATTAAATTTCCATATCTTAACTAAGTACTTATAAATATATATATATATGTACAATTATTTTCGTATTTCATATAGCGTAATATGAAACTAACAAATCGAATCTACTCGTATGACAAATAACTAAAGAAGCGAAATTAAGCATACATGCATAAAATATAATAATTAGTAAATAGTAATTTATAAAACGTAATGAAATATTTACCATTTTAAGCGTCTTTCGTAAAGTCTCTAACCGGATAGGACATGTTAAATATTTGAAGCGTAAGATGATATTATATACAGAAAGCAACAGTTCTAATGTAATATTTGCATGACTGAAATAATCTTTGAAATCAATTAAGGGATCTGTAAAGACACCGTCACAAGTTTGTGTTAATATTGTAAAAAACTTTTCTTAAACACATTTTCTCCAGCACATAGTTGTGAGTAAACAGCTTCATTATTGACATTGGTTTCTCTAGCAACAACGAGGAATTTTCTAATTTTTCTATTCCCTTTACTAGTCCGAAGTTATTATTGTGAATAGTTTGAAAATCTGTTTTAACTCGACTGTCTAGAAATTTTATCTCGCTTTTTTGGTCGAATTTAAAAAACACTGTATTTATGTCCTCAAAATATTTATGATAGTAAAAAGCGAAACACTGCCTTTGTACTTCCAATTAATGCATCTACTTCTGGATAACATCTACTAATAGTTTCTGCCACAAAATGTAACATGTAAGAAGTTACTACAGTCTTCTTCAAGAGAAGTTTCTTAAAGTTCAGTGTTTAACATCACTTTTGATATTACTTCTACAGTACATTGTTTTACTCTTATGGTTGCTACTAACGGTTGATGTGATTCCATTATATGTACAATAACATTAACAACAGAATTTTTTTACAATTTGTTTTCTTATCCACACAACCACTTTTCAATTCTGATTTAATTCGCTATTAAATTTTGTAACGTTTTTCGACTAGGTAATATACAGTTCGCGTATTTAATCTCGAATGATACAAGTAAGTAGTAATCATGTGATTCATTGTTTAATAAGGTAAACAGTAAATTGCACAAACTAAGTGTAACACATAAATCGAATAGAAATTGTCAATTCGCTCGCACGTCAATTTTTGTATAATTGTGCTTCGCACTATTCACTTGTTGTTTACTGTCACTTTTCGTTCAGCGCTTTAGAGATATATCGCAAACTACATACATATTTGATTTTTGAGCCATTCTAAATTAAATCTCATAAATCTTTAATAAACTAATTCACTACCTCTCACAATTATCGTTTTCTCGAATTACTTAGCTTCATCATTATTGCGTATAACGTACAACAGTTCATACGGAAATTTACACAACCACGTCAGACACGTTAATTCCAGTCTTCCCTTATAACGCGCGTCTTTACAAGTAGCAATTAAACACGTATATTTTGTTAATAATTATTTTTAATGACAGAAAAATATGGCCGATATTGTAATTACCTCAAAAATTTAGTAAATTTAAAGAACTGTTTTTACCTGCATTTGCTCATGTCTAACTAAAATTAGTAAGCTGTTGAAAGGACGACAACTAATACTATTACAATTAAAATCTTTGTTTTTGTAATAATATTGAGTTGTTGGGAAAGTCTTGGCGCATTTTTGTAACAAAAGGCACTAGTTCATTTTTGAAAGTACTCGAGTCATTCGTATCTATCTTGATGCTATACTATATGAAAGCTAACAGCTCTAATTTTTTGATTGATTATTTGCGATTTTGTAAAGAGGTTGAACTTAGAAAGTCAAAGCGCTCATTTCGTAAAGGAAAGTACATGCGTCAGGCTTGTGGAGAACTGCGTGAAGTTTATGGTGACAGCGCTCTATAAGAACGTTAACGTCAAACTTCACACTTCCAAAATTCCGTGTTGGTGATTTTAGCCTTAACAACTCTCCTCAGCGAGAGTAACCCTCTGAGGTTGATAACGACAAAGGTTGATGGTTGATGGAATCAAACTCATAGCGCACGGCACGAGAGATTGCAGAAACATTAAGCATTCACAACTACATGCGAAAGCTTCGATATTTAACTTGAGGTGCATCATGAATTCAAAGAAGTTCATCTGACAGTGCATATAAACATTTGCGATATAATCCTTAAACGTGAAGAAAACAATATTTTTTTTTATGTGATTGATAGCTGATATGACAAATGGATTGTTTACTATTGTACTATTGTATTGTGGTTCGAAAAGTTTTGGCCCGACCTAAAGGTTCGCTGCAAACGTCATTGAAAGCAGACATACGTCGGAGAAGAACTATGATCTCAGCATAATTGGATCTTAAAGATGTGTTTTTCGAGTTCTTACTAAGGAGCGAAACAATTAATTCAATTGTAGAGTATCAGTAATTTGATAGTTTGAATGAATCCATCATTCAGAAAAGTTCAGTGCTCACAACTGGCAATCGTAAAGAATGATATTTTGACATAACACTAGACTAAACACAAGTTTGATCATCTCATAAATTGTTGAATTTTTCATTTTATTTACGATCCAATATATATAAATACTGCCACATCCACCAAACTCACTGGACCTTATATTTTCCGACTTCCTCTTGTTCCTTTCTCTCAAACCTTCTTGCGAGATGTAACTCAGATAATGTGAATCAGCAACAATTTTGCACTGATGAAAAAGAAGGTGGATAAGAACAAGGTCTTTCGATGAGTAAGGAATTATGGAGCTCACAGAAGGATGACAAAATGCTGTAGAAGAAAACGAATATTATCCAATACAATTGATTAATCTTTCTTTAACATATACAAAATATGTCATGACTTTTCTGATAACCAAATAATCATATGTTTTTCGATATGGCCTGTATTAAGCCCTTGAAGACGTTTTTTATATTTTTATATTTTGCTTTACAAGTAAATAAATTAAAATATTAATTTACTATAATATTACTTATTTATTTTAATAATAATAAATAGTAAAGTATATACAGGTTACATATATACTTCATCTGTAGTGATTAGTAAAACTTTAACAAATACATGTACTTCTCTAGTATATCAATTACAAGACTGTTAGCATGTGTACAACCCTGTTCTACCATGGAGTACATATACTCTCACTAGAGTACTTCAGCGTCTCCTAGCAGCGTCAGTTACAGCAAGATGACTACTAGGCAATAAAGCTTTTTGGGGAACGAATACCTAGTTCTGGCCACCGACGTGTTCTAATTTCATACCTTGCATTGATGCAGTTTTAATACTAATCATTTCCACAAATTTGAATGACTTAATAAACTGTATCGCAGCTCTGCTGTACTTACTAGCGTAACAGATTCTTCATCGAATGTGGCATGAATTCAGCAACCTATATATATATACATTTTGTCTGTGAAGCCGAAGGAGGCACGTTGAACATCTATAAATATTAATGTATGTAAAGGGTGCTTCAAATTTCGCGCATAATTTGCATTCACTTTCAAAAACTTTTTATTGGTAATCGAAGAATATGCGAAAAATAATATCTGCCAAATGCCTCCTTCTGCAACTCCACACACGTCCACTCTTTTGTTAAAATTTTTAATGACATTTTGACATAATTGAGGCTCTATTTCACCAATGACACGAATAATTTCATCTTTCAAAGCAGAAACTGATGGTGGATTGTTTTTATAAACCTGACTTTCCACATAACCCCAAAGGAAATATTCTAACGGTGTGAAATCACATGATCTTGGTGGCCAATTAACATCACCGTTTCTTGAGATTACACGTCCAGGAAATTCTTCTCTCAATAAATCAATTGATTCGTGTGCAAAGTGAGATGTAGTGCCATCCTGTTAAAACCATATATCGTCTAGATCAATATTCATTAATTCAGGCTACAAAAATTCGGTTATCATCCGACGATATCGATCATCATTGACAGTTACAACTTCACCAGCAGCATTTTCAAAGAGGTAAGGTCCAATTACACTACCTGACCATAATGCACACCAAACAGTAACTCGTTTAGGCTGCATAGGTTCCTCATGAATAATTCGTGGATTTTCCTCACCCCAGATATGGTAATTTTGTTTATTAACATAGCCACCAAGTTCAAAATGCTCCTCATCGGAAAACATTATTTTTTGAGAAAAATTAGCTGGTTGTTCATTGACGAAATGGACAAATGAACGACGTTTTAAATGATCTAATAGCTTCAGTTCCTGTGTTATTTGAACCTTATATGCCTTCAGAGCTAAATCCTTGTTTAAAATATGTTGATCCACTAAGTCCAAGTTGTTGAGAACGGCGTCTAATGGACATTTCAGGATCTTCAGCAACACTTCCACGAACCAAACCAATATTTTCTTGTAAACGACCACTACGACTGTGTTTTTCACTTTTTTGATCTTCCACGAAACCGGTCTCTTGAAATTTTTTAATAATTCGAGCAATAGTGCTTTTAGATGGACGATTATGTAAACCATAAAATTCACATAATTTTCAAAAACTCTTTTCACAGAACGCTGATTTTCATAAAATAATTCAACAATTTGAACGCGTTGTTGTACCGTGTACGAAGCCTTTTTTATAAATGTCATACATCACACTTTTTAAATGCCCACATACCCGGATAAATTCAGTGCGCCATCTATATTTTATTTATTCTTAAAAAAAACTGGGCAATTCGAAACACTCTTTGTATATATATATATACATGAATAATGAATAACTAAAGGAATATTAATCTACGAGAGGCCTGGCAGATGTTATAAATGCAACGATTTCTCCGAGTTATTCCGCCACGTAAATTGCATGGCTTGATCCTTAGAGAAGGGTCTTGTTCCTCCAGACGTTAGGATGATATTTATTAGGTTCTTATTACCGACACGGTTATAAGACAGTCTGCTTAGTTCTTTCAATTTGTCGGAAGTATATTCAGAATTCGCTTGCAGTACTTAAAAAATACTTTTTTATTTTAAAAACGAAACAGCAAAATAGTAAAGTTGTTCGAAAGAGCTATTGCATTAAATTCAAAGAGAAGAAGGAATAAAATAATAATCTTTACTTTATCATAAATGTTATTTTTCTTAGAATAGCGCCTTGTTTTAATCTGGTTCTTGAACCATTAAAAAATTATTTTAAGCATTTATTTTCTCCGAAATAAATGTATTTTGCACATTTTAAAATCTTTTTCTAGAAATCTTAACGACTAAAATTTCAAATCCAAACCAAAATGCTAAAAATTAAAAACATAATATGCGGATTGAAATGAAAAGGAATACAAGTTTTATATATGTTTAAAATCATACTTAAAAAACGAGGAAAACGGTTTGCATGTACTGTTCCTCCCTGGGGAGTTAAATAAACTGTCTTTGGCAATTAAGGGAGGTAGAAGGGAATAATATTATTTGAGATGTTTTCTTGAACTAAAATAATGGGTACTTGCGAAACGCTTAGTAAACACAAATATGTAAATGAAGATAGAAAATGTGCCTAATTTTAAATTTTCAAGTAACGATTATGCACGTGCGTGCTAAATTTACATCACAATAATTTTTTGATTTACCCTCTTTGCTATTCTGTAACAATACTTACCATTGGAAAAAAAGTAAGACAAAATTCTAATTGAAATAACTTCTACATCATTACACAAAGTTTTTCAAAGTTATTTTTAATACATAGTTCACTATTTCATTATAATTAATGCAGGATATAATTATTACTTTTGTATTATCATGATATAAAAAGTCTACAATCGTCTTAATGATATAATTAAATTCTGTTTTTAATTTCGTACAATGCTTTATTAAATACAAAAACAATTGTAATAAATACATATTTAATATTTATAAAAATTGTAA
The DNA here is from genome assembly GCA_031893035.1 of Dermolepida albohirtum. NCBI lineage: Eukaryota > Metazoa > Arthropoda > Insecta > Coleoptera > Scarabaeidae > Dermolepida > Dermolepida albohirtum. The sequence continues at coordinate 148,879 of JAVIWB010004509.1, read as the reverse complement.
TTTAAATTAAAATTTAAATCGTGCATTATACAAATAGTATACTCGTATTACATTATGTATACAGATACTTAAATAGTTTCTTTCCAGAGTACAACTCTGTCTATATGTGTATGTATGTATGTGTTGCATACACCCAAAGCAAATGGAATAGATTATAATTCATTTCAATTTACAAGCGCATTGCCGCTTAAAAATAACTTTCTCTAACGCATTTCATTCAACGTCATTCGCCAATGAAGAACGAACGCTTCGTCTGTAAATGGATGAGATGTATGTAGTTGACCCAATAAAAGAAGCATGTCTGTTTTCTACATTTTACTGAAGTGTGCACTTCTTGTATTTCATATCGCTGAAGATTATTACCAGTTAGTGTGCAATTGTCGTTATCGGCAGCTTTACTGTAGAGAAATTAGCAATAAATATTTTGTGAACATAGTTTATTGTCTGATAAAATATTAATTTAGTGGAAAATTCACAATCTATTCATAGTTTCTATTTAGATTATTCTACTCGAACATTAATTTTAGAGTCAAGCTTGAAGCCCGCTTATCTCTGATAAATTGACTTTAAAATAAATTAAAAGGAAACATCGTTTCTTATTTCTTATCAGATCCCTCTATAGTAGATGAGTCTATTTATGAATTATACGATACAATCGAGATATGTATAAAGTCCGTTTCGTTTTTATTCTCTGAATTGCTTTACATTGACAAATAGTGGCAGTACTTATGCACTTTTACGTACATGCTACATATTTTAAAATTATACTTCAGATACATAAAATCATATTTTATACTCGCTAATTACAAATGTCATATCTCAGTTGCCATACGTGTGGGTGAAGTTATATTTCCCGCACTAGTGCGTGATGTAAAAAGTAGTAAAGTACAACGACTAAAACGTTAATACGAATTAAATTTGATTAATTAAAACTTGTAAGTTCCATGCAATTTATGAAAGATTTTAAAAATTACTTACTCCATCTGTTATCTATATTCATATCTACAATATTAATTCAATGTAGATATTAGAAATAACGATACAAAATATAAACGCAACTATAACCTGAAAATTAATTTATATATGTACTATATATATATATATATATATATATATATATATATATATATATATACCCGCATGGCGCGTGGAAATTCATTTAAACCGAATATGCTCCATTATTATCGACATATGTTTATTTTTTTGGTAAATCCATGATCCCAGGTGAAAAACTTCTGTGGTTTCTGTGAAAATGAATACAAAGTAGTTTTCACAGGCTTCTTTTGAAACCAACTTAATTCCATTGAGAGAGTTCTGCAGAGATCGAAACAGATGATGGCCTTAATGCTATATCCGGACTGTAAGGTGGGTGCATACTTGCTACTAAATCTCTAACACTCATCAAAGAAGTGTGTGTATTACAGCGTTGTCATGATGGAAGACAACTCCTTTCCTATTAATCAATTCGGCCGTTTTCTTTCAATCGCCTATGCGTAATCTCTAGTTGTGCACAGTAGAGTTGACAAATTTTCTGACCAGTTGGAACAAATCGGGACTTTGTGGCGGCCAAGTCCCACCATACACACAGCATCCACTTTTTTTCCGTCAATGTTGGCCAACGCATTACAGCTCCCGATTTTGGCATCCACGATCTTTTACGCTGAAAAATGTACGTAATCGCTTTACATCTCCGGTCGTTAAACCAGAAACGCTGGATTTCGCCTTCTCAGTTTGCGCAGAAACTGTTACGCGATAACGCTGTTTCAGCTCACTGGGAACTGTTTCGAGCTTTTTTCCTAACCAGCTTTGTGTAAATGGTTCAAAACAGTTTTGTGGTCTGCCTAGCTCCATGCCAATATACACGGTTTTCTTATCTTTTTGGTCTTTTAACAAACGACCCATTTTCCTGATAGCGACTAATGGTTGTACGGATCTTTCACATTGAAATTTTTTTGCAATTGCAGCTATTGATAACTTCTGGGAATGTACCTTCACCGTACACAGCACAATTTTATCACAAGCCTGCGCAGCGTTCTTCCCCTTATCATAATAATATTGCAGAATATAGGAATTTTTCTTCATTTTCACAAATAACTGACACAACGTGCAAAAATAGGATAATCTAATTGATCTCTACCACAAACTCACAAACGAGCCCTCGTTGTCACACACTGCTAGAATGACACTAAATTTCTAAAATCTACAATTTCCCTTTTCCACCTATTCTTTTCAATGGGGGATTAACTGCCAAAATGTTTTGTAATTGCTCCCCAATAATAGTATCAAGAATTTGTCTCTAATAATACATATGAAATATATTTAAAGGCAACTAAGCACAGGACAAATCTATGAATTTATTAAAAGGGAAAAAGGTATTTCCAACAACAAATCCTTATATTTATATTTATTTTATTGGGTTTTAGAGCTTTCATTATTGTATATATTACTATTTGTGCATTGATTATATTCTGTAATTGACATACTAAGAATTTTATGTCCTACAATAGAATGAACATAAGTATAGTTGAAATCAGGAATGTTCTCCGATCACGTGATCACTGTCGTATGAAATAAGATATCGACAGGAAGTGAGCATGTCAAATTAAATCCTATATTTATATTGCTGTCAAAGGCGATAATGTTAAGAGTTACAATTAATATAACCTGAAAAGTTTGTAAATATAGGTAATGTTAAATGTAATCAATATCGTTAAAATGAGCACACGTTTTTATTAACATTTAGGAAGCACTTGTATTGTTATTAATGAATCATATATTTTCAAACAATGTGCATATTAGGTATCTTAATGATACTTATCTGAAGCACCTGAGAGACCACATTGGTAAAAAGAAATAAAGATGTATGGAGAAATTTATGTCTTGAAATGTGTATGAAAAATATTATTGAAACTATTATTAACATAACATAATAAAACTAGATAAAAATAAATATTCTAATATAGTTTATTCACTGTTCATGTCTTCATCGGTATCAGATTCTGAGCCAGTATTTACAGAAAAAATAAATCTTCGACAAAGTTTGCTTCTCTTTCATATCACTTCTCTATTAACGTATCAGAACGTCGAATACATCGCTGCCAAAAAGTAACTGTGCAGATATTTAAAGATTGCTTCCACATTCTTAAAATATTTTAGTCTCCATATTATTATCATTACCAACATGTTTATTTACGCTTTTGCACGTGCCCAAACAAGTTCAATTGCATTGAATTCACAGTGGTATGGTGGAATTTGGAGTACTTCGTGGCCAGTTTTTCTTATCAATTCATCTAATTCATAGACCTGTTGCTTTTTATGCCGCTTTTGTACTTCAAGAAGTTTTCTCATCGTAGGTTCATGGTCGAAATTATTATTTTTCAACTATTCAACTACTGTTGCTGTTTGCCAATTTTGGCATGATTGCTTTTTAAACAATACACTGTAGAAAGTTGCATTATTAATTATGATTAATGAAGGTTCATGCATATTTGGAATTAATTAGTCATTTACCAAACTTTTAAACTTTGCACTGTTCATTTGCCCATGTCGCCGTTACCGAAGAAAATATCAAACATGCATCTTCAATAAATCGATCTTTATTAGCTGCATGAAGAATTACAAAACGTTTACCATCATATCCTTCAAGTTTTCTGACACTCTTCGTGTTCGCTTCTTGCCACAATCTTCCTTTATTGTCCTTACCAGCAGTCCACGTGTCAATAATGACAACATCCCTTTTATAAAGGGAGGCAACATTCGCTTTATAATTGCGTAAAAAGGAATATCGTAGTGCAGCAATATTACTTTCTCCATTAAAGATCTGCGATCATTGTCTTTCACAAATTTAAATCCTAAATGTATTAACAAACGATTCAAAGAAGAAATGCTGACATCCGTAATAACATATATTGCTCTTGTAGTATCGCAGTGATAGATTTTCCTAAAAATGTAATATAAGCATTTATTTTTGGAAAGATTTTAAGTACGTACGTTCTTTGTATATGTCGTATATAATATTACGAATTTCCGTATTCGCACCTTCATTTATATCTCGACCTTTCAACATGCTACGTGGTTTATAAGCTCCTACTGGTAACGCAGTTTCAGCCTCTTCCCTATGTTTGACGTTAAATACTGTTCGAACAGAAATACCTAATGCTGCGGTTACTCTCTAAAATAATGCTTTTCAAAATTTGTTTTCTAAAGCAACAATGAAAATATTACCTCTTGTACAAAATTAACGCACAATAAAGGTCCTCCGTTGCATTTTTCAACTTCAAAATATTAAACGTATAAACAAGGTCTTAGCAATTAAAGAATTCGCAATTAGAATCAAGACGTGCACCTGACACGACTATATTCAGCCTGTAAATAACAATTGTAAAAGCTGCCTACGTAGGTTACCTAAGTGTAAATTTACAAGGATGATGATATAAATATGATAAATTAGCTGTTAGAACAATAACAAATAACAGCGGGAAAATACAAGGAATATAACGATATCGGAACCGTGGAAAAGACAAACTTCATAAGTCAAAACTCAAACACTACTTTATCTGTATTATACGTGACGTGTGTGTGCATAATACACATGCTCTGCCTACGTCTGTTCCTATTTTTTCACGATTTCTTGATGAGACGTAGCGCGTAACTAGAAAAACGTTTGCTCCCTTTCTTTCCTCAACACACTAACTACCGATGAATTAGACAAATGCCGGTATATGTTCGTAATCTGCAGCGTTTTTTGATACACCGGCAAACTTTTATGGTTGGTGGTAGAAACATTATCTTGGGAATATTTGTTTATTGAAGTTAATGATATAATTTTGTCGACTGTGCTTATTTCATTAAAGGGAATCCCCTGCATATCCTTTGCTACAGAAGAAGACTTCCAAGCGGTAACAAATCTCCATCGCGGTTTGCTAATAATGTATCTCACTTAGTATGTTAGCGAATTTATACATTTGCTATTACAAGTTAAACGAAACACCTTTGACTCTGCAACTTATTAATAAAATACATGTCATTTTGGACAATTGCAATATACGTTTTTGTTGAAGGTATAGATAGAAATATCACATCAACCTGAACAAAGTCTTAGTCAACCATTAAATATTGCAAAATTCTTTTCTGCAACATATCCCGGATACTATTATTGTTAACACTGACTAAAATTCGCTGTAATACAATAAAATTTTAATAAATGAGAAAACATTAAATTTATTTTTTTATCCTGAGAAAATCAAAATTAAATAAATTTATCGTATTTTGAAATATCAATGTTATTATAAATTAATGAACGAAGCTTCAGTATTGAGTAAGCTAATTAAAATGACTTTACTTGGTGTCTTTTTCTGTATACATTTTCATTTTCTTAACCTTCCACTATACATACATTTTCTAAATGTGTTTGTTTTTGTTTAGTGGATAATAAATTATTTATTATCGTGGCCGCAATGTCCAATATTTCAGGCGGTGTACACGAAATGGCAAACCATTTAAAAATTACTTGTATTTTACTATAAAATAGTAGTTGGCTGTCAGTTCAAATTATTTTCGTATAAATTAAACACAGGTTAACTAAATTAAATTCAATATTACTAAATGTTAACACACTGTAAACTGATCGATTAAGGTTAACCCTTTCCACAATAATTTTCGTATTTTGTATACGTATTTCGATAACAAAATTGTCATTATTAGCAGATAATTAATCACATCATCATCTACTGATGATGACAACTTAGTTGTGGAAATACGTATACAGAATACGAAAATTATTATGGAAAGGAGTTATTTTAATCAACCACAATCTCCGATAAAATTTACCTGCACTGTAAACTATTTATTAAATCAAGATTGGTACATATTTTGTTGCTACATAAGCAAATAGTTTCACATTATTAAAATATAAGAGTAGTTATCATTTGATGTTTAATAATCATTTTATTTGTCTAAAAAACATTTACAATAGGTATATGACAAATCGAAGAAAAGAAGAGAAAATATAATGTCCATAATTACAAACGAAATATAAGAGAATAAAAAGAAAAAAGGCATTGAATCTACAGAGAAACCAGGCAAAACAAAATTATGTATGTATTTAAATATTCATCTGTAGAATAAAAACGTTCTATTTTAGATGCTGCTTCAATTTTTCTCCAAACCATTTAAAGCTGGTTGTAGTGTACTTCTTGTGTGTAGCGTTATATCGTAAAGTTTAACATCCATATAATGGGAGATCTTTCGTATGTAGTAAAACGATGTGACGGTATTTAAAAAATAATTATTACGGATGCTTTATCATGATCACATTTACTCGTTTTAAAAGAAGCAATGTTTTGTTTTACGTACATTGATCTCTAATATTACTTCACCAAAAAGTATTATTCGTGGAAATGTGCTACTTATTAATAAAACTTTACTTGTTGCAAAAGATATTGCTTTGTACTGGAAAAGTTTCTTATTAAGAAAATTAGAAAATGTAGGTATTAGGGATAGAGTTAGAATGGTTTGAGTCTCATTTAAGTCATCGTTATTAGGTAGTTAAGTACAAAAAGGACAATGTCTCTACGAGTATGTACGCATTATAGTGTTCCGCAAGCAATGGTGCTGGGGCCATTACCTATTCATTTGTATGTTAATTATTAAATGGCTAGACATAGGAATTGTAAAATATGTTTTCAGATGATACTATGTTGTATGTATGCGACAGTAATGCAGATAATATATCAAGAATAATTAATGCTGAACTATCCTTTGTTTATAAGTGAATATGCAATATCATAGATATTAACATTAAAAACCAAAATTTATGATTGTCTGTAGTAAATATAAATTAGATAATGCAAATATAAATCAGATCACAATGAATATGCAGGTTATCACAATAAAACCGTTTTACGTAAAGAAAATATTAAATTCGTAAAGAATAAAACGTCTCAGAAGGTTATTTTTAGGAGAGTAGGAAGAAACTTTAAGATGTATCTATACTAAGCTACTACTGAATAAATCTATTGCAGCCCGTTTAGATTATTGCTCTATTATACTATTTTATATGAACAAGAATGAAACACAATTGCAAAAAATTCAAAACAGGGACATAGAATTATTTTAAAATGTAATAGGTATACTAATTGCAGTTATAATAAATACCTTAAATTTATTGAGCGTTTATCAAAGAGTGATGTTTACCCGCTCAGTGTTTCTACATAAGATTAAAATTAATAGAGTACCTCAATACACATCTGATAACAGTGATCAAAAAAGTAAATTAGACAGGAGATACAAAGAACAAATTATTCGAATAGCGCTAATATTGACTTAGCTCGAATTACAAAGAAAGCGCAAGTAGAGATTTGTTCAGACGTGAAGTAACTCGATCGCCAAGGGGCGACAAATTTGCATTGTTCTGATCTTGTTAGTTGCTACGCTTTAGGTGAGGCATAAGCAGACGCATGCTATACAAAGAATGCGACTGTAGCTACAATAGCATGGCATAGAGCCATTTGGAGTTAAGTGTGTTTTCAATAACAAAGACATAAAAATTGTATTAAGATTTCAACTTAGTTCTTTGTAGATACAATTATGCCTGGTTCGTGTGCCAGTAATCCAAATAACTTTCTTTACTTCAGCGTGACCGTAAAAAATCAAGACAATCCATGGATTTCACGTGTAATATGTACTACATGTAGTAGATATTTGAGGGATTGGGTCTCTCGATAGCAACATTCTTTTACCTTTGGTCATTCCTATGTGCTAGAGAGAACAAACGAACAATGTTGAAGATTGTGTTGTTAATGCGAGAGACAGTAGGGCTCAACAGGCGTAAGAAAAGAACGCGTGATTATGTAGAAACGGTGTTAGCTCAAAACCCCAACCACGTGACGAATTTCGAACGCGTAGTAATGACATAGCTTTGAAGGTATTGTTCAATCAACTGATTCTGATTTCATTATATATGCATCATGCGAACCACATTTAATTACTCAGTTTGAACTGAATAACTTTAATCTGACTGCAATATGTCCCTTAAAGTACACATTCTACATTCTCACTTGAACACACGGAAAATATGAAAGACGTAAGTGATTAACACGGCGAGCGTTTCCACCAAGATATTTTAGGAATGTTAAAACGGTACCAGGGCAAATGAAATCCTGTAATGTTAGCAGATTACTGTTAAATGTTAAGAAGAGAGACTGTGGATGCTGTTTATAAGAGACAATGAAACATTTCGTTATGTTCGTGAATGTATGTAAGAATTTGAAATGTACATTAAAGTATGTTATAAACAGAAAAATCTTTTCATTAAAATCCAAATGAGATTAAAGTTAACTTGGGTATCTACCTTTTACTGAAAGTAAATGTTTCGATGTTTTCTAAAAAAATTGGTCTACGTAACTTGACGAAAAAAGCCAAAGATGAATGTCGGCCAGTAAAATATGACAGTGCACAATATACAATATATATTATAATGCTTGAATTGCAGTTAATTTTATGAAGATAGCGTTAGGAAAACACTAAGAAATGTTTTAGTGAGTGGCCTTATTATATCCAATATTGTAAGTTTTAATAAATTGAAGCGATTTTTTATTATTTACATACGCAATAATATGTTTTAATTAATCGTCCCGACCACACATGCGGGACCGTCGTTTACGGATATAGCACCCTCTGACTATTAATATATATATATATATATATATATATATATATATATATAATGGAGCATACTATTATATATTATAAAAAGTATATATATATATATATATATATATATATATATATATATATACGTTTAATAAAAATAACTATAAAAAAAATATTTAAAAAAATGTATGCTTTTGTGAAACCCTATTTAGCCCCCATAAGATTTGCGAAGCAATTTTTATTTAATTATAAAATGACGTTTTTCGAAACTGTCGAAGAGTATTATTTTTCAGAAATTAATTAAGATTTAGTTGATACCTTTCAACATACCTAACATTTTTTTTCTTGAACTTATAATAAATTTTTCAATTTTGTAATTATTAAAAAAAATTACTTATACAATTAATTAATTTTTTTGAGTTTTGGCTTTCAACGAATACCCATAGTTTCGAGGTGCGATACTGCATAATTATCTGCTGATGACAACTTAGTTGTCGAAATACATATACAGGATACGAAAATTAATATGGAAAAGGCCGTCAAATTATATATATATAAACTTTAAGTGATTAAATTAATCGACCACAGGCTATATCAAATTTACTTTCAAGTAAGAATAGAATGAGATAACTTTTAATTGCGAATGTTAACTCAAATTACCTAATTGTCGCCATGTTTAGTTATTCGATTTGGGTGTTCGAGTTGTGTTTCTTTCTTGTTACCTAATTTTTTCCTTAAAATTATTACATTAAAATTTAATCGAAATGAATTACTTAATCAAAAAAGAAAAAATAGAAATTGTTTAAAAATTATGGAAGTTATACTGAAGCGGCAACAACGAACGACATCCCAGTTAATCAGACATTTTTAGAAATTTTAAGAAATTTGAAAGTTTATATTATTCATATTCTTTGGGTTAGTATTGAAGTTAGTTTCGGCTAATAAACTTTATTGCTAAAAACCTTACCAACTGCTCATTGAAAAATAACCCAATGGAGCTGAGTATTCAGCATAACTTTCAAAAGGCTTTTGAAAACGAACAAACTAAGGCTTTTCAAGCCAAAATTTAACCACATATTGAAAGACCAAGATTTATATTATAGTTTCTGGATTCGAGGGTAAATAGAAAATAATCGATCATTTATTAGATATGTACTACAACTATTAAATGTAAATGTTCTCAAAAATATTGTTGGTGGGCTGACAAATACTATTTCTACTACTTCTAGAAAATCTTCATTCTGAAATACTGACGTTTTTTAAAGTAATAAAGAATATTCCACTAGATCTACCCTGAAAAATATATTTTAAGCAAGATGATGATCTTATGCACAGTACAGCTGAAGTTTTTAATTTTCTCGATCACCTCTTTCTCAATAGATATATTGGACGACTTTCGGAAAATCTCTTGACTTCACGCCCAAGGAAGACACCTTAGAGATCTTTTCGAGACATTGACTATCTGGAAAATAGAGTCACCTGTTATGTTGAGGCACATTTTAAGGGAAATATGTGCAAACCATACAGTACATTCAAAAAGAGGGAGGAAACGTTGAAATTTTATTTTAACTATAATGGGTTAAGATATTGAAATTTTATGATTTTGTATAAATATTATTTCTTAATAAACTTTTTTCAGTCACCTCTGATTGCCATTGATTAATTTTTTAAATAACTACAAATAGAATTTTTGCCATTTAATGCCAATATCTTGGCGATTCCTGTATATAAATTATATATATAAATATGTGTCAATGTAACAATCGCATGAACATAATGTACACACAGTGTATGAGACAATAAAATAGTATGATTCATATGTGAGTTCGTGGGTTATTGCAATCGCGGCGCCAATGATTATCGCCTGTCCTTTATGTAGCCGCCGAACGTGATCAAAATTTAATTATAAGCATTCGTATAAATTAGAGTAAGTAGTAACCCGTCTTAAACTATATTCTTTCTGTTTGTAGCTTTTTATTTTACATAAAAAATTTAATTTTCGTATTCCTAAGAAATCTTTAAAACAAATTGTAGGTTTTATTTACGTAGAGTAATCCTTAATTATTTAGAATGAGTTTTTTCTTTAAAATTTCAAGAGAATTCTACACAATATTACATGATTTTATTTGTTTTTAATGTCCTTGTTTCTATTTTTCATTTCCATCTTTTAAAAAGAAATTCTATCCAACACTTTGAAATTTCAGTGTAATAGTTATAAGTTAATAAACGCAGTTTTGTAGTCGTTTTAAAATTGCAATGGCCAGTTTACCAAATAAATTAAAATGTGTAAGCTTTTAAATTCTGATCTGAAAAAAGCAATCTAAATGGAGGTACGTTTACACACATGAAGCAATTATGGGGCTGCATAACTTTGTGAAACTCGTAATTTATTTTTGACAAAATGTCATCTGAGTGAATTACTTGTAAAAGAAGGGATGACGTTTCGTTTAATGTAAAATTACTTTTTTAATTCCATTATATTTTCCAGGGAACCGATTATATTATACTATATTATACTAAATATATACAGCCAGTCAAGTATTCCTACATTTGGTGAATGTTGAAATATCATGACATGTGAATATTCGACTATGATAAAGCATATTCACTTCCCTTAAACAACGTTAAAAACTCTAAAAACCTCTAATAATAATACAAAAAAATTTGCTAAATATTCTAACATCAAATATCACAAAAGTTTTTGTTTGTACACTTCATTTTTATATGATATTTCTTTATTGTTAGCCATAAGCTTAGAATGAATTCCGAAAATTCTCTTTTTCACGTATTTTTTTTTAATCACTAAGGTTGGTATATAACCCCTTTCCACATTAACTTTTGTAATTCTCTGACAACTTAGAAATGCGTATACAGAATTACAAAAGTTAATGTGGAAAGGGGTTATATACCAACCTTAGTGATTAAGTTAATCAACCACAGGCTCCATCAAATTCAACTTTCACGTATTTGTGAAAAATAAACATTTGATACAAAGATGAGCTGCAACAGTAAACACATGTTTGGCAATATGTGCGAATAAACAACACTACACCAAGGACAAAAATGTGCGGCAGCAACACCCAGTTTTTGAACTTTTGCTATGGAATGCGTTATATTAATGTCGATTGGTTACAGTCCATTATAGTATACAATTCTCTAGTTGATTGGCATTGTTTATCATGAGTGGATCATCAAGCATTCAGACAATCGCGTATTACTACAAAACTGGTTGAAGATTAAACAGGTTACACCTTACAAATATAGATGGCGAATTCTCACAATGTATTTCCTAAAACTAGAACGTCAAATTTATTCCATGACGTGTATAGTAGCCGCCACGCCATGTCGATGGGCTCAGTTATTCATTAGCAGTGAGAGTGTAAAGTGCTTGTGCCGGCATCGTGGTCACAAAATAAGATAAAAGCAGTTTTGCGTTATAATTTCGTGCTTAGTTTAAACATAGACCAGTGCTTCGAAGAAATGACTCTTGCACTAGGTGACGTTTGTCCATACCGCATAACGATATTCAGGTGGTATAGAGAATTCCAAAGGGGAAATTTAACTGTGGAGGATGCTGAGAGGTCGGGGGGTCACGAACGTCAGTTACGGAGGAAAACGTTACTACTGTGAAAAAAATGCTCGGCAAGGACAGAGGAGTGGCTTACCAACAGATAAAGGGTACTTCAGGCCTAAATGCATCAGCAATTCGTTCGATTCGGCATGATCATTTGCATGTGAAGAAACTTTGTTCTCTCTGTGTGCCGCATCGACTTACTGAAGAGCAGGTGACACGACGTGTGACTTGGTGCCGGGAGATGCTGAGAAATTTTAATAAGAGACAATCTCGGTATGTGAATAACATCGTGACGGGTGACGAGACTTGACTGTACTATTACGATATGCCGACCAAAGCTCAAAACAAAGTTTGGGTCTTTGATGATGAGGGCACACCCGTAGTTGTCAGAAAATCCCGATCTGTAAAGAAGAAAATGATAGCTGTATTTTTCAAATCGTGTGGAATTGTGGAATGCGTCGTTTTGGACACACACAAAACAGTCACAGCTAAGTGGTATTCTGAACAGTACCTACCTAAAGTCATTGGATCTATGAAGAACCTGCAGCCAAATTCAAGAATGGACACCTGATTCCTCCATCACTATAATGTCCCAGCTCACCGCGCCAAAGCCTGCACCGAATATTTGACCACGACAGGATTGAAACTTCTCGAGCACCCTCCCTACAGTCCAGATCTCGCTCCCTGCGACTTTGCACTGGAATCTAAAAGGGAGGCGGTTTTCCAGTGATGAGGACCTTCTGCGGGCTTGCGACAACGATTGTGCTTTACTCCTTAGTAAACTTGGCAGAACTGGTTTAAAGAATGATTTCAGAGGATGGAGAGGTGTATTGAGTGTAGACGAAATTACTTTGAAAAAATTAAATAAACAAAGCTGTATTGCAAAACTTTCCTAGTACCTTTTGTATGTAGCTGATTTTTGGAAGACCTTTTTCTGCAACAAATAGTTAACCATTTTGGAAGAATTTTACAATTTAGTATTGCTTACATTACGTACTTGTATGTGATCCATCAAAATTATTTTTATAAGCTGTTCTTGATATGAACATTTACGCAGATTTTCTGAAAAAAAGTCTTCTTTTTACCAGGAATAAAAAATATATAATTTTATTTGAGAAATGAAAGTTGCCCATACTTCCGATTAAACTGGAAATAAAAAATTAATTTTGACATCATCTTACACATTATTCGAGATGCATGAAAGAACTTCGCAAATATTCTCAATTGCTATTGTACTGTTAAGTTACAATAACAGTTATGTATGTGCATATATGCTAAAATAAGCATATATTTGTATTTACTGAATATAATATAAAGATAAAAATATTTTTAAACATTATGTGTTCTTAGAATTCCTTTTTGCTCTATTTTTACACCGTTTATGTATTCATATTTGTTGATTTGATAAAGCAGTAAAAGGATTTTTCACATAACGTATAAGCAAATACAAATAAAAAGCAAGATAAGAGAAAGCAATACACGTCTGATTTTTTTTCAATTCTCAAGATCAATCAAGACTTTCTTGGAATTTACTTTTTTATTAGTGTATTGTGCGATGTGCAAATATGTAGGTTAATCACCCTAAAAATAGGAAAACGGGAATGTTTATTCTCATAAATATATGTCGATTTAGAATTTAAATATATATATTATTTCGATTATTATATTGTTTATATTGTAATAAATCATCTCAAAAAGATAAAATGGCACGTAGGAACTTATTTTTTTCGTATTAGGTCTCTATATTACAAATCTCCCGAACGAAGAGATTAAATTATATTATTAGACTTGCTAATCCAATTATTCATCTTTCTGACATTTATCTTCTCTTAACATTAGTGGATCTGGATGGAATTTGTATTGTTATGTAACACAAACGTATTCAAATTGTTCAGCAGCCGGGTCAGACGTAATTTCATAATGAATCAATTGTGACTTTGCGGTCCTTTTGTGTACGGTTTGGGATTAAGAAAGATAGCTTGCCCGGAATTAAGTGTTTACCACTCGTGCCGTTAGTTTTGTCTGGAAAGTTTATTATTGCGTACAGAATAAACGACGCATATGTAATTGAATGATTATTTTATACATGCCATGAAGATTCTCGGTATGAACATCTTTTATTTCTTTAAAACGCTGCTATTTAATAACTTCAATAATATAACTTGAACACGAAAAAATCTACCATTTCCTTTTTCTTATAATGCTTGAAACAATAACAGCAACTGTCAGTTTTTTGATTATTAAACTTTTTATAATATAATATTTGAGAAATTTGTATAGTTTATTGTTTAAGTGAAAACTCAAATTGTACAAGTTTTGGTATATATAAATTAATTATAGTGCTTGTATGTTCATGAGATAAATTTAGTGTAGTGAATCGTCTATGTATTACCTACATATGAAAACTAATGTATATAAACACGTTTAAATGAGACAATGCCCTGCAAGTAAACAGTAACCCACATATCTACTAGTCATCCACTACCACATTAGGCTTTTCCTTGTAATAGTTATAGCTGCCCTCTATGATAGAATTCAATATTGACGGTAAGTTGTGCTTGTATCAGAAGAGCCGAGCAATGCCATGATTCAGAAATTCAATTCTAATAAGAATGTAAAATAGTGGTACCAAATAGAGAAAAATGGAGAAGGGTCTACTTGTACAAGATCTATTTGATAGACAGCTAACCTAAAGATACAATCTCAAAAAAAAAGACGACGTTCCAAGCGAGCGTAAGTAAAGATACTACTTGAACAAATTAGTAGATGGATTGGAACAACTTATACGGTGGCTATTTTGTGTGGCACTGCGCCTTGTATAACTCAACAACTAGTCTAGACTTGACAAGCTTTGCTTATGTTCTGTAAAAGACTGGAGCTTTTCTATATCATTCCAAAGCAAACTGTCAAATCGCTCATGAAAAACTAAACTGAAGATTTATTTTGAGACTGGTATAAGTACCCTATATCAAATTTAGGTAGAACGGTTCCTCGAGTAACGGTCGTCTAAATTTGCAATACATCCACTGGTTAAGAGCAAAATAGGTTAGAATTATTGTGAGTCTTTTAATAGAACACTGCACCCTCAATAAATGTATGAATAGTATGAGCTCGACAGATGAAAGTCCATAACATATTCTGCTAAGTAGAAGAAACGGCGATCCATATACTACGTCAATGAGGGGCTTAGCAAAAATACAGTTTCATCAATTGAGAGATGAATATACTCAAGTTTAAATTTACATTGAAAAAGGTGTAGTAAGTAAGGTCAGTAAGTATTTATTCATTAAACGTCAAGATGAAACTATCTATCCTATAAAAGTTGATGAACTTTAAGGTATGTAGTTTGTTGCGTGTACCGTCTTTATACAACAAATATCCCGATAACACACTTAGAATAGTCGGAACTTTTGCAGTTGACACTAAAACACTTTTTTCTTGTACAAATCGACCAGTACTATCAAAATTCTTACAGCTACACCTAGAAGATATCCGGATTTGGTTAACAAAATGGAAAATATTGGGTCGTTGGAAAAGATGTTTTTGTATGTTTTCGTAGGTTGTTTATTAATAAAAAGATCGTTTTATTATACGTTGCCCATTTTCTTTATTAACCTTCTGAAAACCTATCTTTATTGGCGAAAAATTTAACAACACGCTCATCATAGTAGAATGTTACACCACGTAGTTTCAAAAAAAATTACAAGTGGAAATCTAAAGACACAAGGTCCGGGCATGAAAAGCGTAGCAACACGTCACATTCAAAATCCAATAATTTTTGGCGATCATCCAAGATGATAGATTCGTTTAAATTATCCAATTATCGACATTACACACTTGAATTGCTTAATACATCGAATGATGGATGTTCAACATATCTGCAATATCTCGTGTTGTGTGCTGTAGTTTTGACCTCACGACCGTATTTATTTTGTCATCATCAGTGGACCTCTGACTGAGAAGAGTCGTTAAGATTAAAACGTTCAACATTCCAACATGGAATTTCGTAAATAATCGTTGGTATTGTTCTTGTAGAGCACTGTCACCATAAACCCTATTCAATATTTCATAAATTTGACGCGCGCTCTTCCCTTTACGAAAGTAGTATAGTAGAGTAAAATATGGCGAACTGACATACTGGTCATTCAGTTTCAATTTTTTATAAAATATCAAACTCTCAACCAAATGGATCAATTTTTTTTTCAAAATGTAGTTAGAACTATCTGTTGTCATATGGCATAGATAAAGACAAATGCGAATAATTCTAGAAAAAATCTAGCGTTATTGGTTGAAAAAAAGTATCACTTGTGGATACACCCAATAGAAGCAAAGATAGGCAAATCTATTTACCACAAGAAAAGGAGCACGTCTGTCAATGTCACCGAATAATTACAATATATTTCAATTATATAGAATAAAAACGGCAGCTAATTCCAAAGTATCCAAAAATGTACTGGCTAACTTGTCGACTATCTTAGCTATCACTTACAAAAAATTGCTTCTAGATAAGACTATTCTTAAATTCATCTGGGCATATGGTATCCAGCTCTAGGTTCAGTCCCTTTAATCTAAAGATATTGCGGAGCCTTCAATTAAAAGCTCTAGATTAATGCTCCTTGGTATTTACTTAACTCGATAGTTCACTGCAATCTCCAAATAGGTGCAATTTTCGCAAATATATGAAAACATATGACATTCTGTAAAAAAAATACCCATCCACATACTTTTGCAGTGAACCTTTTGCTTAATTCGGATGATGTGAGGAAATTTAGTTAATAATTTTTGTGATCTTAGGTTACATAGTCAATAATGAAATATTATATATTGATTTTTATTATTGAATACATTTAACCTCGTGATTCGCTGAGTGTAAACAACACTTGCGTATTGTTATGTCTATTTATAAATGTAACTGTATGTTTCAAAATAAATGATACTTAAAAGTATATAAAATTCTGCAGTTTAAATTACGTTATTATAAATAGCAAATCTGCTTCTCATCTGAAAACACTTGGATATTTACTCGTTGCGAAGAAGAATATAAGCATTTCCTTTAATTCTGAATTTTTATTGAGTTTGTGTCGTTGATAGCGATACCTAAAAATGTAACTGATATATCTTTCTGGCATTTGCACAATAAGTGTAAGTATAGGATGGCAGTATAAATTTTTGCTATCTCCTTGTGTTTATTATCAGTGTTCCTACTTTGCGAAACGCGTCCATTAAAGAGAAAAGATCAAAGTTCAAAAGGATTCTGCTTTTGCACGAGTCGTTTGTCTGCATGGAATTGCATACTCTCAATTACATTTCGATAAAAATGGTAACTCAAGTCATCTTCAACACAGACACGCAACAGTACGAACCAAAACTATTTATACTAATTTCTAAAGCGAATTATGTAGTGGAACATGAAGTAATTTTAAATAGTAAAACTTTAAATTCAATATGTAGAAATCAAATTATTTTTTACAAAAACCTACTCTTCAGTAAATCAAAAATAACTATCCTAAAAAATCAATGCAATATTATATATTGATTTTTATTATTGAATACATTTAACCTCGTGATTCGCTGAGTGTAAACAACACTTGCGTATTGTTATGTCTATTTATAAATGTAACTGTATGTTTCAAAATAAATGATACTTAAAAGTATATAAAATTCTGCAGTTTAAATTACGTTATTATAAATAGCAAATCTGCTTCTCATCTGAAAAGACTTGGATATTTACTCGTTGCGAAGAAGAATATAAGCATTTCCTTTAATTCTGAATTTTTATTGAGCTTGTGTCGTTGATAGCGATACCTAAAAATGTAACTGATATATCTTTCTCATTTGCACAATAAGTGTAAGTATAGGATGGCAGTATAAATTTTTGCTATCTCCTTGTGTTTATTATCAGTGTTCCTACTTTGCGAAACGCGTCTTGAGACACGATCAAAGTTCAAGGATTCTCACGAGTCGTTTGTCTGCATGGAATTGCATACTCTCAATTACATTTCGATAAAAATGGTAACTCAAGTCATCTTCAACACAGACACGCAACAGTATATTTATACTAATTTCTAAAGCGAATTATGTAGTGGAACATGAAGTAATTTTAAATAGTAAAACTTTAAATTCAAATGTAGAAATCAAATTATTTTTTACAAAAATCTACTCTTCAGTAAATCAAAAATAACTATCCTAAAAAATCAATGCAGTAAATAATTTAAATAATTACCTGCGCAGACTTGATCAATAGAAAATTCAATTGAAGAACAATATATACATAAATTACTTTTTTAATCGTAACCATTATTATTTGTTTATATATTGTGAATTTGCTCATCGTTTATTTTTTAAGTACACAATAACTTTAATAATACTTTAGTTTCTTTTAAAATGTTTCTCAGAGTAATTTGAAATGTTTTCAACGAAATGTATTCGTGTCCAATGCTATAGTCTTCAATACTATTCCATATATGCACAATACAATAGTCATTCTAAAATAACGGAGCGATTTCATAGCAAAATATTTTATTAAAGAGTAGTACCCCAGTTACACGTGTTGTATTCATAATAAAGTTTTATATCATGTTTTGCAAGTTTTAACCATCCCCGGCATGGACAGCATCAAAGTGATATGGATGTACATACATGGTGTAGTATTGAAGGCTATAGCATTGGATACTATTCTGTAAACAAATATATTTACTTGAAAAGGTTTCACATTACCCTGAGAAATATCTAAAAAGAAATAAAATATTAAACTCACACTGAGTGCATTTTGGCTTTTGACGGTACAGATCGTGTACGGAATTTGTTTCGTGCGGGCTTTTGCCATGGTTTCCAGGTGCGACACTATTTAATTATGTGCTGATGATGACAAGTTAGTTGTCGAAATACGTGTTCAGAATACGAAAATTAATGCTGAAAGGTGTTATATTTCTACCTTAAGTGATTATATTTACAGCAATCATTTATTATTTTTTAATATACAAAAAATTATTAATTATAATATTAATTAATAATAATAATTTAATTATATATAATATAGTAATAATATAGAAGCGTTTAAAAAAATCATGGGAAGAAATAGCAAAGTTTCACTGAACATAAGACTGTAAATTA
Organism: Dermolepida albohirtum; assembly: GCA_031893035.1. Lineage (NCBI taxonomy): Eukaryota > Metazoa > Arthropoda > Insecta > Coleoptera > Scarabaeidae > Dermolepida > Dermolepida albohirtum. The sequence continues at coordinate 129,540 of JAVIWB010004509.1, read as the reverse complement.
AGTATTTTAAAGATACAACCGGTTTCATCAATATCGTATAAATATAATATTTTTCTGGAAACGAAAACAAATTTAAGTCGCTTTTTTTTTAAATGCTGCTATGCTGTCAGTTTTTGATCATTTTTATTAACATTATAAATACGAATTTAGAAATGATCGATATGCATGCACTCTATGTAATATGTATGTGTATATGCTAATGGCAACGTCTATAAATGCACTTTCATCCGATAGACGAAACTATGTCGACGATAAAGTGAAAGTGATTAATTTAATATTTAATAAACATGCTTAACAACCAAGGTATGTAATAGGGAGTAGAAGAAAATCTCAATATTAGCACCAGAACAATAACTTCTTTAGTCTGTAGGATTTTATGAGGACAGCAACTCTATCCTTATCATATTCAATAGGCGGAAGTTCTTTTAGCCCCCGATTATGATTACAGACTGACCTTCTGTAGACACATACTAGACAAATCTATATAAAATCCAAACTTTAATGGAAATATCTTTTTGAGTCTAATTTTATAAATTACTCAGTTCTTAATTTTCAAAGTAATCAGATGGAAACCCTCATGCTGTCATGGAGACAAGACATCAATATCAATTTTTTTAACATTTATCTAAATATTTTGGGAGACCGTCTGATTGGTTCAGTGTTCTTACAAACTCGTTTAAATGGCGAATTTTATCTACACTTTTTAAATAATATTCCCCACTATAGGAATAATACTGCTCTTGTTGATGGAATTTGTTTTATGGTTTTCACACGATGGGGCTCCCACTTCTTTCAGTATAAAGGTAAGAAATTTTTCAACGTACAGCAACTGGATAGAACGGGGAGATTCAGTGCCAATGCGACCTACATCCCCTGATATGAACTAACTTGATTTTTGAATTTGAAGATACTTAAAATCATTGGTTTATTCAAGACCCACTAATAATCTAGATGAGCTGCAGGAACGAATAGAAGTTGAATACAAACGAAATCACAAATATTAGAAATAATAAGAGCTTCTTTTCGACAAAGATATGAAGCGTGATGGTAGGCGGTCATGTGAAAGAATTTTTTAAGTTCTTGTCGGTATATATTTTAGATAAATTTAATGTTAGTTTTGTTTATATGATAGTAGAAAATAATCACTCTGTCTTTGAAATACCTAATTTAGGGATCTATGTTCATTAAAACCAGTGGCGGCTCGTGACTATTTGACATGGTGAGGCAGATAGAATAATAAATATTCAAAATTGTTTACAATTGATTAATAAACTCTATATACCTACTACATATAAAAACAGTTTATATATATTTATATATATATATAGGGCTTCCAGTACAAACAGGGCTGCCAGACGTGAACTGAGCCCTATATCGCGCCCCATTCGATTTTTAAGGGAAAACGAAGTTTCAAAGCAAATCCTTGTGAAACGAAAATAAATATTCTAAAAAATCAAACAAATTCTAAAAACATTAATCGAAAATAAGAACTCAATCTTCTAGGATTTAAAAATAAAAAAAAAATACATTCCTATTATAATATAAAATTTAATAATATAACAAATATATACATATATATGTATATATATAAATCAACAACAATCCAGTAACAAAATTTCAAAATTACATGCAAAATGAAAATATTTTAAAATACAGAGAATTTCCTTTATTGGCATTGCACGTAGAATTACATTTAATAGATTTTACTTCTTGTATAGCAAAGGTATCCTCCGGTTTTTTGTGTTAGCAAAATAATCAATTACATCATTATAAAATCGTTCATCCCTCGTCATCGTTTTAACCAATTCCTTTTCGATTGCAATTAGTGCACAGTTACTAAGTCTTTGTTGTCCAATTGTATTTCTAACATACGATTTTATACGTTTCAATGTGGAAAAACTTCGCTCAACGGACGCGGAAGTTACCGATATGGTAACTACTATACTTAGCAATTTAAAAAGTTCTGGCATACAGATGGCTAACTTTTGTTCGTGCATAAATCTTAACATTTCACATGGTGTTTTAGAATTACCAAGGAGTTGCATGTCACTATAAATAACAGCTAATTCATTTTTTAATTGAATTTGATCAAAAAATTTATATTGTTCAAACAAATTATTTAAGAGCCTCTGAGGAAATGCCTTCGAATATTCTTCAAATTTACTTTCTGTTAATAAATCAAAAAAAGCAAGTTTTTGTAAATCAATAAATCTAATTTCAATTTGACTAATAAACGTATCTAGAATTTCGAAAAATAATTTTCTATAATTTTGTTTAGTATCTGGAACGTCATCAATTCTACGCCTTTTATGTGCAACAGATTCGTCAGACATCGAATTTTCGTATACAGTACTGAAATATGTATCACACTCCCGAAATTCTCTAAACTTATCAAGCAAAAACGTAATTATTATTATTATTATTGAAATTTCTGTTAGACTTACCGTGTATTGTAAGAGATTTTGATAAATCAGGGTTTGGTCTTGGAAGGTTTTTGACATATAATTGATCTTCTACTGATAGAACAACGAACGTATTTCTTATTAAAAAATCTACAATGTCTTGTGTATTTCTTACATTTTCTAAATCCATATTCACAATTTTTAAATCACTGAAAATATCACTAAACAAATATTAAAATATTTAACCTAACTTTGTTATTCCCCCAACTGCTGTAATTTGCGATTCGGGCCGAGAATGTCAGCCTCGAGTATATTCGGTAGTTCGGCGATTGTGATTCGATGAGAGGCTCAGTTTAAATTGGCTTCAGATTGATATCTAAATAATATCTACTTGAAACAATAAAAATACTCCTGTTAAAACTTAAAACATATTATTTGCGTGGAGGAAATATTGAGAAACTGTACAAGAAGAATGTAAACCTTTAGACATCTTTATATCATTAAATAAATACTTAATTTATCCTATTAATAATGCTTTCTATATTATTAAAAAATTCAAAAATCTCACAATAAAGTTAGAAAAATCTATTAACTTTTTGAATATTTTTTCTTCTTTGTTATCTTAAATATGTAGCTAATACTTTACTGTAATTTCCATAGAAATTGAGAATTTTTTTGACTGCTGTTGTGCGTTATAAATTTTCAATGAGAGGCAATGAGTGGCCGGGCCTCAAATATTCGTGTTTAGTAGGGATATACATAGATCAAGCATGAAGTTGGTCGGGGCAAGTATACGCGCTCGTACATTCGCACGGAATTAAAATGAAATGATAAATTTGTACTTTGCTTGTAATGCCGGTTTATTTAAAACTATTTTCTTATTGTTTATAAGATAAATTCTGAATAAAAGATGATAATTAATTTATAAAGAATTTTAAAAGTATACATATTATTCTTGTTATAATTCCAAGATTTAGATGGTGAGGCACTGCCTCACCTGCCTCACCTGACCAGCCGCCACTGATTAAAACCTTTCCGTTTCTGTTGATAATATGTGGATAAAACAGCCTCTATAAATAACTATATATACGTTCATCCCAGAGCAACAATCAAGGCCTCTTCGATACCCCACTACGAAACCTTTCTCCGAAAGTCGAACCGTCTTGATAAATATATTGCTTCAATAAAATATTCACTATGTATTATTTGTTAAAGAGAGTAGTTTCGTACAGCATATCTAATACACGAAAGAAGAAATTATCCAAACGCTGCAATTGTGACAAGTACAAAATAGTTTGCAATACATGTACATATATGCGACTTTTTTAACGCAATACAATCTTATACGCCAACTCCATACTAATATAAGCCTTATTATTACTGAAGTGCCAAAGTAGAGCTCTATTGAAGCTCTCTAAAGTATACAGGGGTGTTTCATTTACAATTTCGGCTAAACCAGAAGTCTAATTTGAATATATGTAAATATGCCCATATGCACTGTTTTCATTTACTTAAATATAGGAAAGGAATTTTTAGTAATATTTAAGTAGTCCCAGATATTAGAACGGATTTATACATTTTCCTGCATAGTGGCACTGTACATGCTATGATTTGTAATAAGAGTGAATAGGATACAAAAATGCAATATTTTAAAACAAGTCTTTGTATTTCTCAAAACTTACGAAAGCTTTTCTAACTTTAATTAATCTATAGATCTTAGGAGAAGCTCTTTTACGAAATAAGATCTAGCATCCAAATTGATTTTTTGTTTTAAAAATAATAAAACATGTAAAAAGGAATCATTCTATTACTAATAACACCCTATCAACTACATATGTTTCACGGAATTCACCGATCTTCAGGCATATTTGTGTTATTAATGATCGATTTCATAGCGTTTATCATATCATTTCGATACAGAAAAATAATGAATAATATCATGCCTCCCTCTTTCGTCCAGAACAAAAATGTATTGAACGACAAAGCTAGAACGCGTCTATCTCGCATGTTGATAACTAAGTTACCAGAGCGTATAGATAGACGCTTGCGTCACGGTGCGAGGGAGGCATGATATTGGGTCTGGGAAAAAGTTCGTGGCGTTTTTTCAGTAAAATTCAACTGGTCCCCGCATGGCGCGTGGACGAATTCATTTAAACCGAATATGCTCCATTATTATCGACAATGTTTCGCCATTTTTTTGGTAGATCCATGATCCCATCGGTGAAAAACTTCTGTGGTTTCTGGTCGAAAAACTGAATCAAGTAGTTTTCACAGGCTTCTTTTGAAACCAACTTAATTCCATTGAGAGAGTTCTGCAGAGATCGAAACAGATGATAGTCAGAGGGTGCTATATCCGGACTGTAAGGTGGGTGCATCAAAACTTCCCAACCAAACTCTCTCAATTTTTGACGGGTCATCAAAGAAGTGTGTGGTCGGGCGTTGTCATGATGGAAGGCAACACCTTTCCTATTAATCAATTCGGGCCGTTTTCTTTCAATCGCCTGGCGTAATCTCTCTAGTTGTGCACAGTAGAGTTGAGAATCAATCGTCTGACCAGTTGGAAGTAGCTCGTAGTGGACGATTCCCCTCCAGTCCCACCATACACACAGCATCACTTTTTTTGGCGTCAATGTTGGCTTAGCGAACGCTTGTGACGGCTCACCATCCTTTATCCACGATCTTTTACGCTTCCGATTATCGTACGTAATCCATTTTTCATCTCCGGTTATTAAACGTTTCAGAAACGGCTCGATTTCATTCCGTTTCAGCAGCGCATCCCAGATGTTAATTCGGTCAATCATGTTTTTCACGCTCAACTCATGAGGAACCCATACGTCAAGCTTTTTTTTGTAACCAGCTTTGTGTAAATGGTTCAAAACAGTTTTGTGGTCAATGCCTAGCTCCATGCCAATATCGACACTGCTGATATGCTTATCTTGTTGGACTTTTTCAAGAATTTCATCAGATTTTTCAGTGATTGGACGACCGGAGCGTGACTCATCTTTCACATTGAAATTTCCAGAACGAAAGCGAGCGAACCATTTCCGCGCAACAGATTTCGATAAAGTACCTTCACCGTACACAGCACAAATTTTATCACAAGCCTGCGCAGCGTTCTTCCCCTTATCATAATAATATTGCAGAATATAGCGAAATTTCTCATTATTCTTCTCCATTTTCAAGTGCGAATAACTTTCCAACCACTGCACCGATTACAATGTTTCTACGCTCAAACTAACGTTCGGAAGGTCATCTAAAAAACGAGCCCTCGGTGGTGTCGCTGTGACTTGTTGTTCTTTAGTTATCGGCAACCAATGCCATCTATCGGGAAAAACGCCACGAACTTTTTCCCAGACCCAATATTATTCATTATTTTTCTGTATTGAAATGATATGATAAACGCTATGGAATCGTTCAGTAATAACACAAATCTACCTGAAGATCGGTGAATTCCGTGAAACATATGTAGTAGATAGGGTGTTATTAATAATAGAATGATTCCTTATAACATTCTCTAATTGGCAAAAAGCCGTGACACAAGTGTCTGTCTATACGCTCTGGTAACTTAGCTATCGACATGCGAGATAGACGCGTTCTCGCTTTGTTGTTCAATACATTTTTGTTCTGGACGAAAGAGGGAGGCATGGTATTATTCAAATAATAAGACAACAAACAAGTCTCTTAATTTATTCATGATAAAAAACGTTAGCACATCAACAAAGAATATTGCGTTTATGCAATAAATTAGGTAAACGCATTTCGAAATTGCGTTTATTATAATATTGAGACCAATTAGTGCTCAAATTCACTAATCAAGTTCCTTCAAATTGAATTATACTTAAAAGGATATAAAAGGATATCAGATTCTACTGGCATACACTAACAGATCTATGAAATATGCAGTATTCAAATTAAATCAACTTTTCAAAAATTCTTAATATTTTGGTTTGACTCTACTGATAACATTAATACAAGAAAACTAATACACGAAAAATATAGAACCTTGGTGATACCTACTTACCGTGACTAGTGTTGTTGTGTAAAATTAATATGGTATAAATGTATAAACCTCAAAGAAATCAGACCCTCCTTACCCTAATACAGTGTTGCCATACACTAAAAATCTAAAATAATTTTTTAAAACTTTAAATTAACTGAAAACATGAAAAGTTCTAAAAATCTGTAAATCAGAGAAATAAAAATTTGAAAATTAATCGACATTCAGATTGACATCAAAAATCGAAATCTAGATTGACATCAAAATTACAAACACATAAATACATTGCATTATCACTCAAAATAAAAACAAGTTCAGCATAGAAATACACACACCGAGGTTTTTCCTACGTGCTATTTTCTTTAAAGTAATATCTAGTCATATCGAGAAGAATAGCAGTAATCCCTTGCTTTCGGACTGCGCTGTCCTTTAAGGTTTTTCACTCATTGTTTCTTGTCTTTTTCCCGAACATCTAAATAATCTACCCCTAACCCCATCAAAATTGTATGTGTCTTGATTTAGAACTAATCATGGCGTCAATTTGACACATTTAATCGTTTTTTAAATACACTATTTTATGTTTTTGATGTCAAATTAAGGCTCCAGATTTCATTTTCCACATTTTTTATCAGAATTTCATTAATTCGACATTTTCATATTTTTTTTATATAATATTTTACTATCCTGACGCCATCTTCGTTTAGAAACTACTACCAAACTTCCGCAGCGTATGAATTCTTTTAGCCAAATCTGTTGGTCCGAAACTGTACTTTTTCATTGACACATTGTTTTAAAAATAACTATTTCATTCGATTTATTGATATACTTCCCAATGATATGAACTTTCAAATTTTCTGAATAAAATGATCCGACATTATATTTCGTATTCGATAACATTTTCATATTATTACAATGTGATTAATATTTTAATTTTCTACATAAATTTATAACATATGTCTAATGTTATGTTACTTACACTTTAAATGTTTTAGACTATGTTATTGGGACATCAATTGATTGTAAATGTCTTAATGCAGACAAAGAGTCATCATTGCAATTTAATTGCCATACAATACTTAATTGGAAAATTAAACTTGAAATATATTTATATATATATAATTTGTTTCTGTCATCAAAATTGCTCATAATGGAATTATGGTTTCAAAAGAATGCTAGTTTTTATACATTATCACGGAATTTAAATTTACGCAAAGTTATAGATAATATAATTACCCTGACTGATACAATTCCAACAAGTTTCTGTTATAGTTGTGCAATATATTGTTTTTCTTTGTAAATCTACATTTTAGATAACTATCAATCTCTAGATTTAAAAGGAACATTTTTACTATGAAAAAAGCTTCAGGGTCATTAGGTACGTAGTTCTAAACTTAATTAAGTATATAGAAAGATAAGAATGTGGGTTTTAAATGAACCATACGGTGTTGTGTAACATTCTTAAAATTCTCTGTCTTGATTGTGAAATTCACAGCAATGTGTACAATGTAAGTAGTTATAAAGGAGGATGAAAATTTCAAGCCTATAATTTTATAAGTAGATGACATAAATAACACAATGTAGTATTATACTATCCTGGATAGAGTATTGTTCAAAACAACGAAATTCTTTACTTTCGGCAGCCATTTTATCTGCCAGAGTGTATCATTGTCATGACATTATGATTCTGACTCGACTAGTTTAGAATTGCCTATAACATTTTTACAGAATTATATTAATTTTTGAGAGATATTGGAACGTGCCGTCCTTTTAGTTTTAGTGACTGCACAATAGTATTACACTGTTTTGTTCTGGAGTGAATTCCTGAGAAGACCATTGAAATCTATTCGTAGCAAATTGGTTTTTTTTTTGGTCAATGACAGCTCATGTTGGTCAGCATAATCAACTTTTCTCACGCCCTGAAATACCTTCATACCTGAATTCATTTCAACCTCCATCTTTGCCATTTTCATTGGCCTTATTAATTGATAATTAGGATGATGAGTGATATTCACCTTTTTTATGATCATTTTCATCACAGTCTATATCGACGTCACTTCACAATTCGCGTTTGTAAATCTCATGCGACATTTCATAAACACCCGGATCTGGTCACAGTGACTGCATGAATTTTTCTAATAATTTTCTTTTATCAAAAAATTCTCTAAATAATTTATTAACTACTTCGAATTATTTCCAAGGCTAACCATATTTTTCTTAAACAAATAAAAAATTGAACCTCCTTATTCAATTTAAACAAAGTACGGAAATGCTAGATGTCAGTGGTTTCAGAAAATAATTTTCTATAAAAGCATTACCAAGCTATTCATGTTTCTACTTTAAAAAATTGAAAAAAAATCATCCCACACCGTGATTAATTATAGTTGCTGCAAAAAACACAAAATAACAAGCTTACATTTCACTTAGTAACAGGTTTTCCAATAAGAGTGATATGATTTCTTTAAAAAAAAAACACACTTATTGTTAAGAAAATTCAAAAATTTTTTATTTAATGTGAAGTACAGTCGATACAATTAAGTTCTAAATAAAACGTCATTCAAATGGCCTCCACGAATTCTTCTGCAGGAACGAATTCGATGAACCCAATTTTCGAGCACTTTTTCCACTAAATCTAATAGTATGTCATGACTTGTAAAGCTTGAAGAGAGTCTGGTTTTTTTTCGATAGACCAATGACTTCAAATAACCCCACAATAAATAGTCTAATGGTGTTAAATCACAACTTTTTGGAGGCCCTACAATATCACAATTTCTTGAAATAATCGATTCTCCAAACTTTTCTCACAATAATTCTATTGTTGCAATTGCTGTGTGGCACTTAGCCCCGTCTTGTTGGAACCAAATGTTGTCAAGATCAACTTCTTCCAATTTTGGCCACAAAAAGTTGATTATCATCAATCTATACCGCTCTCCATTGACAGTAACGGTGTTACCAGCTTCATTTTGAAAGAAGTACGGACCGATGATTCCACCATACCAAAAACCACACCAAACTGTCAATTTAGGTGAATGTAATGGTTTTGCATAAATAATTTGTGGATTTTCTTCGCACCAGAATCGACAGTTTTGTTTATTTACCACATCATCCAGATGAAAGTGAGCCTCATCAGAGAAGATGATTTTCTTAAAAAAATCGTTATCGTTTTCAAGTTGCAAGGCAAAAATCAGCAAATTCACGACGTTTACGGTGGTCCAATGGCTTCAGTTCTTGAGTGAGAACAATTTTATAGGGATGCAAACCCAAATCCTTTCTCAAAATCCGCCAGGTTGTGGTTTGAGACAGTCGCAATTGTTGAGAACGTCTTGGAATCGACAAATTACGGTCTTCAGTAACACTTGCCTGAACGGCAGCAATATTTGCATTACTTCGAGCGGTTCTTTGTCTTATTGGCACTCGAAAATTATGTAAAGAAAATGTAACCTCAAAATTTTTAACAATTCGACGAATAGCGAGCACGCTTGGACGATTATTACGACCATAAAATGGCAAAAGCGCACGAAAAGTTGCAACTGGAGAACGATTATTTTGATAATAAAACTGAATAATTTATAAACGTTCTTGCGTATATCTCTCCATGATGAAATTGTAAACACTACTGAATACAATAAAAAACAAATGACAGATCATGACATATTACAAATGGCCGAAATGTTACTTCAAAATCATATCATCCCTATTGGAAAACCTTGTATTACTTGAACATTTTTAGACAACTGTACATGGTTGGCAGTTTTCATAACAACGAAAATTGAAAAATTATTAGTTAGAGGCAAAGTGGCACGTACGTAGATTCAAATTAGGACCATTCTATTTGAATTTTCAAAATTAAAGTCACTTCCATAGTGCTATAATCCTGATATCTACTTGAAAAAACAATTTTCCGGTATTATTCAATTACCAAAATTGATTTAAATTCATTCGCAATAAAAGAAGATTCGTACCTGTGGCGTAAACCACTCGTTATATATTAATAAAAAAAATTATAACTACTAGAAAATAACTTTTGAAAATTTTAGTAATTTTTTTGAAAAAAAAAATATTTCCGAAATTAAACTTCATTTTCGTAGAATATAACTTATACTAAAGATAGTAATTCCCAATTACTTATTACTTCATTTATAAAGATTAATGCCTTTTAAAAAAGTTTTTAGTTTAACACAAAACCTAGATCAAAAAATTTTAAAATCCCTACGGAATTGATGTCGAAAACTAGTGAGAATAATGAGTCTTGAAAACCCTTCCGTTTTTATCAAAGGATTACCGTTTAAGACGTTGGAAATAAAACGCCTTCCATTACATAAACCTCGATCTATGTAAGTGTTCAAGTTCTCAAATGCAGTAAAAGAAAGATACAGCCTATGCATTATCGCTGATTATGAATCGTGCATTAAATGAAAGACTCTAATAACGATGCCGATCCGTTTCTTGCGAATGTCGCTCGCAAAGCGAATTATTTCCATCGTTGAATATGTTTTTACGATTTCCCGGTATTCAATAACAGGCACGTTATCGTCATGAAAGCTTATCTGAGTACTTTTTTCTGTAGAAGACGACTCGTTAAAAGTTATGTGTCTAGCTATGTTTATGTACGTACATACAGTATATTACAAAAATGTTCGCAATATATAATAGTGATCACTATAATTACATGTTATTTATAATTATTACAATGTAGATAGTGTATTAGAAACATTAGATAATATATCTCAATAAAATTTGTACATTTACAATTGTATTGGATAAAAATTCATTCTGGTAATCAGCCTAATAAATTCATTGTTACTCTAACAAAACGTACATATACTCGTATGTCATAATGCGATAACTATCAAGCTGTACTTGGAAAAGTGAATTGTTGAATATGGCAAGGTTGGATATATTGTATCAACAATGGAATAATTATTCGACAAATACGTATACGTATACACCAAAGATGATTCAATACGCATATATATATATATATATATATACGCATATTGAGTATATACATACGTAGGTTGTCTTTTAAGTTTTGCATATAAAACTGGAATAAAACAGTAGATAGCTTTTAAAGACTTCATTGCTTTTCGAAGTAGTCTCCACGAAGATTAATGCACTTTTGCATGCGCTCGAACCAATTCTGGAAACAGTTTTTCACTCGTTTGTCGGTTCAGTCAAAATTGCGTTTTTGAAGGCATCGACTGCTTCGTCTGACGACTGGAACCTTTGACCACGCAATCCGTTCTTCATTTTTGGAGAGGTAAGGAAATCGTTAGGGCTTAGGTCCGGACTGTACGGAGGATGGTCCGATAATTCGAAGTTCTGTGGCGTTGAAATTTGAATTGTCTTGCGTGCTGTGTGTGAACATATATTGTCTTGGTGGAGGATAATTCGTAGTTCGGGATTGGTTTTCCAAAGCTTGTATAGGAATTATTGCTACATGACCTGCTGTCGAGACAAATGTCGCCACCATCTTTTTGGAGATGCTTCGAGAACTGATGACTTCTGTTGGCTTTTATTCACTTTGGAACACCCAAATAGACGACTGGCATTTATTTTTTGGCTCGTATGAGTAAATACAAGATTTATCAGCACTAACAATGTTGTACACGTTCTTAGAGTTTCCGGCGTTGAAGCGATCTAAAGTTTTTTGACACCCAGCGGCTTTTTGTTTTTCGGCCAACAGATGCGCAATCCAACGGGAAACTAATTTTTTACACACAATTCTTTATGGAAAATTTTTTGAACTTTGGTCTTTGAAATCCCCAATAATGCTTCAGTCTGGCTATATGTCACATGTCGATCTTCGTTGATGATCGCGCAGCAAGACTAATCCGTCCGCGTTCGAATTATCCATATCAAGAGAAATTGTTGACTGATGTGGTGCTGCATTGCCGAAAACTGAAAGCAACTCGGCGAGGCAATCTTGTTGCCTTCCAAAATTATAAAAATTTTTTCCACGAAAATGTTCTCGGTTTAATTCCATTTTTCAACTAACTTGTCAACTTTGACTGTTTGTTGTAGCTGCAACACTACACGTACCGCACTGAAACTTTGGATTTAGGTTAACTTTTGTATTTACATTTTATTGGTGGCGCCCTCTATGTCGCATTATGCAAAACTTAAAGACCCACGTGCGCAAGTTAATGTTAAATTATGGTATATTGCGAAGGTAGTTTGTCTAAGTATTCTTGTTGCAGTATTATCACATTATCAATATTCTGTGCATCTTTATAAAATTGAAGTAGCACAAGCTCCAGAATGCAATTGTGACTGTGAAAGTGCAGGTTTGGACCACAACCAGATTCAATACAAATCTGTCACCGACCAGTCCCGAACTCAATTGACTAGTGAATCTGTTCCACTACCTAATAATATTGTTACACTTCTTTGTTATAACAAAAAAGCACTTTGTGATGTAACTAATAAATACAATAAGGGAAATGCAAATTTATGTTTAAGATTAAAATGTAGCAATATCCTTCTATTTTATTCCTTAGCCTATGTGGTCAAATTTATCTTTTTTAAACTGTAAATATATGTATAAGTCAATTATACAGTGGCATATGAGCCGAGATGCCCAAGGCCAAAAAAATATTAAATATTCATAACGCATAGATAACCTGCATAAATGACTTCATAACAAATTGAATCTAAATATCTCATCCAAACTAATTTGCATTAATTATTAAAGCTATTCAAGACTCTTCTTCGGAATTGAACGCATAAAAGTCAGTAAATCAGTACTAAGTATATGACATTAAAATGGACTTATTCCTTATGGGACAAAAGAAGACTGAATAATTCTAATCAAGTGCTTATAATCCTTAACCGCCCATATCTCTTCACACCGATCGCAGCCATGTTTCGAATTTAGTGCGTCTTTTTACCAATATCTGTACCGTTCACAGAGTTTAAGCAATGATTCGCTGTATCTTACCCATTATGTTCAGTGACTATTCGCTAATAATATACGTACAAATAAAAGAAAATTATTAGAAAAATTCATGCTGTCACTGTGAGTAGATCCGGGTGTTTATGAAATGTCACGTAAAAAATTTGTATACAATATTAAATAAAAATAAAATTGAAAAATAAATTAAACAAAACAAATAAATTTATAATAGACGTTCGAAATGTTGACTGTTTTGACGTTTATATAGCCAATTTCGACGTCTTGTAATTTCCCTATATTATTAGATATTCTCTGGGCATGTGCTTTTCTTCTAAGAAAAGTCAAATAAAAAAGTAAGAATCTAATGGCGTTAAATTTGGTGACCTAGAACACCATCTAATGGGCCTATGTGTTTCAATCTAATGATCTAGAAACAAATTTGTAAAAAATGATTTATTCTCTTTGAAATATGAGACGCTACATCATCCTGCTGAAAGTATAAGTTTTGTCATCTAATTTCATTTTCTGTTTTATTCTGCAGGAAATTTAAGAATTATTCTTCAGTCAAGAATTCTCGAAATAACAGAAAAACGATCCATAATGATCATGTCTTCGCTATAGTGCTGAAGAGGAGTGTTAATACAGAATGATACACGACAGTTTGTTTTACTTAAGTTCTTCAAAAGACCCAAATATCACAGAATTGTCTTACATTATGATAAAACTGAAACTCAGATTACTGTTCGAACTATCGAGGATTTGAATGTTCAAAACATTCAAATAATGAGACACTCGCCGTATACTCCAGACCGGGCACCTAATAATTTCATTTTGTTTGCACATGTAAAGCACAAGTTTCGAATTTACGTTTAATATCTGCCGAATAAGTGGTTAAAGCACTTAAAAATAAATTAAACAGCGCAACGCCGGAAGATTAGCGAAAATGTTTTTTATGGATGCCAAAATGCATATTTTGTGGAAGATAATATTTAAGAAATTTTAAATAAATATATTTTGTCAAAAAATTGTGTGTTACTTTACTGTTCTCGAAATAAAGGGTAGATACATATGTAAGAATCGACTAAATGCTGTTCTTTTCCCTATGGCATCACATGACCATTAGGATGCATAAAAGTGACCTATTATATTTTAATAACTGCATTAAAAATAAATATACATCCAGTTTTACATTTTATTGCAAATTATTTGTAATGCCTTGTTTAAAATAAAGATGATATCAAGAAATGTGAAAATCCATTTGAACAAAATAAGAAGTAGAGCTTAATATGTTCTTTTTAAACACATTCCTTTTTAATGTCTGACGCGTTTCCACATCAAGTATGTAATGCCATCGGCATTCAATTTAATTCTTTTCAACTACAAAAAGGAACTCAAGGAAGTAAACGACTAAACTATCCCATAACTTTGATCGAATACGTTGCACATACAAGGCTGCTCTGAATATTTCGCAAATAAAAGAGAAATATGTGAATCGAAAATCCATCTACTTAATGGAATGCTGCCGTATATTATCGTAAAGTTGTCGCCGAGAGGTTCCATATACTATCTAGTCCATTCGTCACATACCCATTTCGCATTTCCATGCATGAACACGTCTGGACTATGACATTTGTGTGTGTATGTATATGTATGCATAACAAGATATAGATTAATCAGTATATTTACTTATGTAGTACCATGTTCTTTAGTGTTAATGTATTTTACAAAATCCATTTCTCCAATTACATAATTCAGCCAAATTAAAAGCTGCAAATTTATTAATAAATATATTGATGTTATATTACATACATTAAATTGTTATTAAAATTTGGAATTATTATTCTTCACAATTACTTATGGAGTATTTGTTAGGTCTCTCTATTTTTATAAGTACAGTGTTATCTTTTTATATAAGAATGCAATATTAGATTTCTTGTTAAATTATACAACATACAGTTACACGTTGCTCGACATGGTGTTTAACTTTAATGCAGGCAGAAATTTTAAAAATAAATAATTAAGCACCTAAGCATATCTGACATTTCAACGAATGAACAACTTTGGGTGACAATGCGTCTTCTAAAGCCACAATTTGTCGTTGGGCTGCCGAATTTAGACGTGGTGGTATGAACATCGAAAATGAGATGCCAACAGAACTATCATTAACTGCACTTTGGAAATGATCGATAAATTTGATGATATTGTGTATAGCAGCCGAACAATTGATATTGTGAGCATATCAACTGAACACGTTCATAAGATTTTATATGTAGAAATGAGAAGCTGTTAATTTGGCCAATGCCACGAAACTTGAATTCTGGTAAAAATTTCAAAGAATGTGAACGGCCATCAATAATTATTAACTATAACAAAAACAAGCAGAATTTTCGCGAAGACTTGCTACGGTTGATGAAAATTAATCATTATGTCCAAGAATTCAAACGAAAATATCAACAGTGGACTTAGTAAGTTCCTCCCACACAAGTTCAAAACATTTTTATTGACAGGTAAAGTAATGGCTACGATTTTTTACGATTCGAAGAAATAAATTGAAAAAAGCAATCAATGTCACGTTTCATCAAGACCACGTGCCTTCGTGCACTAATCTAGTAATTCGCAAAAAATCGATCAATCGTAATGTGTCTTGCTAACCTTATTTCTCATATTCAGTCGCAAATGTCTTTCACTAAAGCTCAAATTTCTCTATGTTGAAAAGAGGTTTTTGCTGGATGTGGAACAGTATCAGAGTACTACTTCGATGATCTCGAGAAGATCAAAAATGGTATGATGACACTTCGACGTTGTTGATTTAATTGCATTGCAATTAAAGGGAAACATGTTGAAGTATTATAAAAGCTTAATACCCTAATTCGCTTGCTTCATTCCGAGTCTCGATTTCCATCAAATCATTCTCATAAATATAAGCAACCTGACACCATGCTGAGGTTCGTTTTCATGAAAAAAAAAAAACAGATCGGAATCTCTTTCAATGTATTCTTCCTCATGTAATTTAAGCTAGCCATAATCCCTGCCTGTGTGGCGAGCTATTATTAAGTAAAGAAATGGAAAATCGTTATTAATTTTAAGCGTATGATCGAACAGAATTGTTCCATACCTTTTTGTATTATTCTCTTTTTAATTGATTCATCGAAAATTATGTTCTAGTTCCACAAATACAAACGTCATGAACACATGAATGCTTTTCCTTTTCACCAATCTCTCCTAACAATTCCCTTTAGCATTTTAGAAAACTTTCTTTGATTGCGGTAGAATTCCACTGTAGACCCCTGCGCTTCTATTCATTTCTTCTTTAAATGAAAGATCTAATCTATAGAATCTTCTATGGTAATTAAATTTTACTATTGACATTGTTTTGTTGATGGTATTTCGGTAGGGAATAATTTGACATTGGGATTGCCGAGGATAAAAACAGTTGCCTGTCTCGCATATTATTTAAGATCTATTTGGAAAATGTGTATCCTAACTATATAGTGATATTCGCGCTTAACTGCCAGGGTGATAGCTAGCTGGGGAAGTGGGAAGGGTTCTCTGTTAATAGGATGTAATAAGACGCCTCAATATTGTAACCCCGAAAGTCCTTCTGCTAATATTGAAGCATTAGATCAACAAAAAACGTTCGCCCTCCTTGTTAATTAATACTCCCAATGGTAAGAGTCCCTTGTGCAAAAACGAGAATAGAAAGCTAAGCTCTATACAAATTTATTAAGTGATCCACGTTTTAATTGAGTATAGAATTTGGTAATTAATTTCAAATAAGTATCTAAAGTAAGTTATTATAACGTAGTTAATTATAAGTTAATTATTTCTTTTCCCCTTCTATACGTATAGTTGGTTCAAACATAAAATTATACAATAATACTTGTGCCTCTAATTGGACACTTTTCAAATAACAACAATGCTAGAGCACATAAACGAAATCATTGCAATAAATTTTACAATATAATAAAGTTCAGCTTTCGGCCGAATACTAATTACTATAAACACTGAACTGTGGTTTACTAGAAACACACTCTTAAATAAATTAAAGGAACTAACTGCTTGTCGATGAGCAAAATGAACACTTAAATGTTAACCGTGCAATGAGCCCTTAGCTAATTAAAAATGCACACAGGCGTGCGTGCCATAACTGGATGTAAACACTGAGTCGTTAACTGAAAGGCCCTTGGTTGACAAAATCAAAGCTAAGAAGTAAGTCAAGGTACTTTCTGAATTACTAAGCCCTCTATCGACACAAAAGTTAAGTACAGATATTAATTCCACTATTTAACTGAATTAACGATTTCACAAATTCCTTCTATTAAGCGGTCTAGCTTTAATAAACTTTTACTGGGTTCAAATAATTCTACTTCGAGCCTTTACAATCTTAAGTGGTTTCGAACTAAATGGTGCGGTAACAAATAAATGCATACGCTGTTACCTCAGTCTTTAGAATTTATTAAACACAACAAATTAATATACATAAATGGTTGATAAGAAAGTAATTAACTCTCCACACAATAGTCCTGATTACGTAATCCAAAATTGAACCACTAAAATGGCGTAAGAGCAGAAATTGTTTTCTCTTTGAAATCGGATGTAGGAGGGAGCAATAACAAACCGCCATTGACTTTTATATTCGTAAGTATCAACAAAAAGTTAATGCTAAGGTTATGGTCAGATAATTACAAAACTATCGGGAAAAATTTCAATGAGGACAAAGACAATAATCACATGATTTGATTAATTAAATTCTATTAAACAAAATTAAAGTTTCGATGGAATCTATAATCTATATACTAAAATCGGTCGTATTGATTATCAACTATGGCAGACGGATACGAGAGGACGTTAAGAGTACCAAAGAACAATAAAAGTATACTTATTCCAATATCATTTACAGGTGTAATTTTATGTTTGTAATAAAATTTATAGAAATGGAAATATAAATGACCGATGCAACTACGGTTTATATACCATATATCATTGGCAGATGTGTAAAACTTATTGAAACCACTGAAACCTGAGAATTGGAAGTGGATGTGAGCAAAATAGAATACGTGCATTGGAAAAAATCAACAGGACGTAAGACATAGTCCTGACAAGTGGATGAATCATAAATACTGCATATTTTTTATATTATTAGTTTTTAGTTATTGTGACATGAAAATAACTAATGATGAAAAACTTGATAAAGCAACCTCTTAGGTAAATTTACAAGGAAAAAGAGCAATACTTATGCTAAATAATATTCTGAGGGTTATTGAAACGCGCCGACACTGCCGATAGCTTGCAATATGTCAGTGACGCGAAGGTGCCTCACAAAGGTGGATTATTTACTGCAGCGAGTGTAAATAAATTTTTAAATAATTTCCCTAGCTTAGAATATACTGGAACGATAATTCGCACCTATGTACGTATATAGCATTCCCGGCGAGACTGTATGCTACTGCGAATCCGGAAATATTTCCAACATGAATTATTGTTGCATTTCAGAATGTGAATAACTTTGAATTCCAGAATTTTAACATTTGCATTTCTTCGAAAAAATTACTTAAACGTGTTCTGTTTTGACAATAAAAATATGGTTCCTTTAACTCAATTGTGATTTTTAAATTCTTATAGGCGACTTATTAAATTAACAGAAAAACAATTAGAAAATTAATTCCATTAAGGTGCAAATCATTATTTCTGTTACTATCACCATCACGTAAAATATTAGAAAATTTATTATCTATTGTTTAAATAGAAAGAAACCTAATCTGGATTACATATGGAAGAAATAGTTATAATCATTATAGAACAAATAATAATTATTTACGTTTAAATAGCGAAATAGTTGAATGAAAAAGTCCTCGTGTTTTGAAACAAAAGCATTAACTAATTAATATTAATAATACGGTGAATGAAAACATGAATATATGCAGATGCTTGCGTATAAAATCTGTTGATTATTTGCTCCTAAAATGAAATGTTAGTCTGATTGCAAGCGCTGGTCTGAAATGTTAGCCTGATTGTATGTGCTTTCTGATATTACGTAAATAGAAAATTACGCTACAGGATGTTATTTACACTTATACCCGTCTTTCTCATTGAGGTATTATTCCAAACGAGACGAACAACCTAATTCCAACGTGCAGTATATGGTCGACTTCCATAAAATTCCATAATGGCATTTCATCGAAACGTCAATAAGCAATAAAATGTAAACGCTCGGAGCTTTATTTACGAACAGACTCCTTGGCAATAAAATAACTCACGCTGTGCTCGGATTATTTGTCTTGTGTGCGTCTGCCTGTGTGTGATCATATCGGTTATGCAAACGTGAACATCAAAGCCTCAACCTCTGTAATTTTATAGAACGTTTCAAACAATTCAAAGGGAGGCTAAATTAAAATGAAATTTTTATATTCGTAGAAATTAATTGCCGTTATTAAAATATAATATTTTATATGCTTAAATGGTGGTAGATGGGTTACTGTTCCAAGAGAAGTTCTAGAAAATATATCAAAATTTGGTACTAATTTATATTAATTTATTTTACTTTATTTGTTCTTTCAGAGAGATATATATTCGAATATTCGAATAGTTATTTTTATATTTAAGTATACAGTCAAATTAATTGCTTCTTAAATGGCAATTAGATGACATTCTGCGCATGAGGCATGGAACGATTTTCTATAAATGAATTAATTATATAAATATTATGTCCATTTCTTAAGTGCTAAAACTATTATAGAAAATATTTTTCATTTTTTGTGTTTAGATTTTCCACTAGTAGGAGATAATAAAGAAAGTTCTTAGTGTATATTATATTGCTTTTATTTTTTCTTTCTTTTAACCTGCAATACATCAATTTTATGTATACATATCTTTATTTGATGGATCCTTTTATTAATATTTTTTTAAAGTATATTAATATTTATAACTAAGTAATTGTTTTTTCTGTTAGATATTGCAAATTTACAAGAACACAATTTAAATTAACAAAGTTATACCCTGTTTTTTTATGTTTATACTTACCTATGGAACTGTTATGTGTAATTACTAACACAAAAATGTTAACGATCTAAATCATAATTTTTGCTCTATATGTTTAGGTGGTGTTGTAACGATTTTAAACTAGAAAAAGAATTTTCATATGTTTCATTTTAAAAAACGCACAATGGTGCGCGTTGTGAGGGTAATTCAGATAGCGCAAGATCTGGTTTTCATTTTCGACCTGATAACAAAAAACTTCAAACAACTACATTCTTTCTCTCGCTGTTTAGGAAATTAAAAAATGTATACATTTACGTCACTCCACAAAATAGCGAAGAATTAGAGAACGTGAAAAACGAACTATCGCACTGCATTTTGCGTACTGTTTTCTGTAGAATATTTAATTTTGTTGACATAAGTTTAATTCCGAGATTTAATATTTTAAGTAAAGTTTCCGTGACATACCTTTGCTTTTTTTTGAAGTTAATGCCAGTTTAGAATGCTGAGAACGACGATGACGAATTTATTAAAAATTATTTTGCTAATTTAAGAGCTATAACATCTCGTCCGGCGCTTAGTAAAAGAATAAAACGCCCATATTCTCACCTTAAACAATTCTTTTGCTTGACTTCCAGGGTGCTAAATTTGCTCAAGATATAAACTAAGAGTGTGGGGGGGGGTCGCTGTTAATCGGATCGAGTAGGGCGACACAATATTGTTACTCTGAAAGCCCTAAGTCAATACTGAACCATAAAAGAAAACAAAAAAAAGAAGAGTTACCTATTATAGCCTGAAAGGGAAGAGTTAAGCACTATCACAGGAAATAATTTTCAGTTTACTACTCAATTAATAATTACTTATTAGTAAATAATTGACGTTATGATGTAAAATTAACTGTGGTCTATGGAAAGCAAAATACTACGTGACGGAGAAAAGGTATTGTAATTAGCTGACGGTTTACTAATTAATTGTGAGCTAGCAAAATTAAACAGCTATGGCCAATTGTCTTACAAGCCCTTAATTAATTTAGAATTAATGCAAATATGACTAATGAATCACGAACTATTCACTAAAGAGACCCTTAATTAAATAAATTGAAACGAACAAGTTTATGAAGGCAATATTTGACAAATAATTCATGAACTATTTACTAAAGAGGCTCTTAATTAATTAAATTGAAACAAACAAATTTATGAAGGTAATATTTGAATCTCGATCAATTACTTTCAAGGAAATTAAAGTTATTGACTAAATTAGAGTTATCGAATTTTATATGTAAAGCTTAAATAGGGAACGGTATAACAGCAAGCCCTTTAATTGACTTACGGCTGTAAGTGTGCCAATTTTAATAATAAATGCTGTCTAACGAGCCAATAACAAGTTATAGCAATTAATTCTACGTAGTGATGGAATAGATAATTATATATTATAATTACCTTCAATTTGACTAGCTCACTATTAAAGTTAAACAGTTGCTTAAATGGCACAAATAGGGACCTAAGCGCTTAAATGATCCCGTGACTAGACTAAACGGTTGCATATAATTTAAACGCTTAATGCCACAGCCTTATGTATCAAATATAAATAACAATAAACTATTTAAATGATAATATTTACGAACATTTTCAATCCCTGGCTTGATTTAAATTCGCTGGTGTCTCAGATCGTAAAGCAAGATGCCAAGTGGCTTCGTTAAATCTTAATATTGACTCAGCTCCGTCTTCTTAATCAGATTAACATGAAATCTTCATACACACTAACCCAGTCCATTCAATAATTAACAAGTTACCAAAGATAAGAAAGGAAGGAACCTAAAGTCAACCTAGAAAAGAAAGCAAGAACAGAATTAGGCCACTATGTAATACAAAGTTTACAAATTACTTAGCCACAGTTGGTTTGAAGAGTTAGTTATTGAGGATAAGATCATCCTTCGAGTAAGATGCCAATATATAATCCAACATGAACTTTGAAAATTAATCAATCGTCATAGTGTACTTCAACGCAATCGTTGCTAAATATTAACTGACTTCAATTATATGCACCATCACTATTCAAAGTTGAACTTTTAATGGCGAATGGATGATGGTAGACTTCTTAACAGTCGACATGTAGTCGATAAAGAGAACGATATGAGCAGCTACTTAACTTTTATGCAGCTGAAAGTGTGACGTTTTCAGCTGCATAAAATGTGGGAAAGAGCAAAATATGGACTCATTATTATGGCAATTATCTATAAAACAGTGGGAATAACTTCAAATAAATATTATGACAATAATAATACAAATCTGACAATTAAAATAAAAAAATTAAACATCGGAGAGACCAATAATCCTTCGGTAGTATTAATTATAAACTTAAACTAACACAGAGGGCAATAAGATTAACAAAGAATAATAAAATGAAAATTGGTCGAATAATTATTCTTAAATTTTACAATTATGTAGCAGTATCCGTAAAATACGAACACAAAATAAATTGTGCATATAACAAAGCCTGAGGTAATGTGATGATTTAGTGAAAAACTTTTATATCAGTCATTGTATGTATCAACAGATCTAATGCAATACTAAAAGACTACAGTAAAAGAAATTCAAGTATAAAATTGAAATTTAAATAATTAGATGATTACATTTGCACAGAAACATATTTATATATACGAGGGAGCGTTTTTATATTCGCGGAATGAGCGGGTTGGAGAGGGGTGAGTAGGCGCATTGGGGGCGTGGCCTGTGCAGCGACTCATGATTAGTATAAATACGAAGTTTCACTGTTATTAGACAGTTAGTCTTTGAGCTATCGTCAACCAAGTAACATAATCAGGAGTGAAAAGTGAAATATGGAAAAAATCGAATATCGTGCCGTTATAAAGTTCCTTAACAGGCAAGGAAAATCAGTCGCGACCATAATGAATGAGATGTCATTGGTTTACGGCGACTCTTGTCCAGGAAAAACCATGGTGTACAAGTGGCATAGTTTATTTAAACAAGGAAGGGAATCCCTTGAAGACGACCCGAGGCCGGGCGGGAGCATTGGGGTGACCACGCCAGCACTTATCCAAAAAGTTGAACAAATTGTACTCGAAGATGCTCGACTAAAGAAGAAACAACTCGCAGAAATGGTTGGAGTATCCGATACAACAATTTTTAAAATCCTACACGATCATCTCGGCATGTCTAAGGTCAGCGCAAAATGGGTGCCGAAAATGCTCACGCCGCCGCAAAAACAACAGCGCGTAGAGTGTTCGCGTGCATTTTTGGACCTCTGTAATGAAGACAAGGATGGTGTATTGAGTACTAGACGAAACTTGGGTTCATCATTATGAACCTGAGTCCAAACAAGACTCCATACAGTGGCATAAAAAGGGCACAGCACCTCCCAAGAAATTTAAAGTGTCACAATCAGCTGGGAAACTCATGGCAACGGTATTTTTGGATCGGAAGGAATATTGTTGATTGATTATAAAGATAAAGGTGTTTCTATAACCGGAGAATATTATTCAATATTAGAGCGACTAAAAGAAGCCATTAAAGAGAAAAGACGGGAAAAATTGACAAAAGGTGTTCTGCTTTTGCACGACAACGCGCCCGTCCACAAGAGCCGCGTTGCGTTAGCTGCCCTGCATAAGGTGGGCTTCGAAATTGTGATATACAGCCCAGACCTGGCCCCGAGTGATTATTACCTGTTTCCGAAAATGAAAAAAGAGCTGCGGGGTAAAAAATTTACTGCCGATGATGAAGTCAAGGAGGCAGTTTCGGCGTATTTTGCAGATAAAGAGAAATCATTTTTTTATGAGGGTATAAATAAATTAATTGAAAGATGTGAAAAATGTATCCGTCTTGCAGGTGAATATATTGAAAAAGAAAAATAATTTGGTTTTTTTATTTCCACCCCTTGTCCCCCATTCCGCGAATATAAAAACGCTCCCTCGTATGTATTATTCAAATTCGTATTATCAGAATACATATATTATAAATTATTTCAAAATTTTATTTAATTATTAAGGAATATAATTGTTATAGAATATTTTATGTATACGAATATTAAAATACTTATATATACATATGTATATATATATATATATATATATATATATATATATATATAAGGAAAAATTAAGAAAAAAATTTCTCGTAACTTATATTACGAGCATTACTACGTGCGCTACGAATACAAATCCCAACCTACATGAACTCGGCAGATACATTTTCGTGTACATCGTTAACCTTTATGTGGTAATAACTGTACGTTTGGTAAGAATCCAATTTGCAAGCATGTATTGTTATTCTTTTCTTTCACTTTTCATCCCGTAACTATGTATGCGTGTTAAGTGTATGATTATATGCATGCGTGTTTGTAAATTTACGTTGACATGCTTATATATATATATATATATATATATATATATATATATATATATATATATATACAAGGAGTTGCAGACAATTTATTTCGCAAGGATTTAGTTATAGAGATCACTAAGATCGATATCTCTTCTACGAGGATAGTTTGACAAGTAGTGAGAATGACACATAAGTGGCGCTCTAATTGGTAAAACAAATGCACTGTAATTTAGGTTGCCTATTTATATGTTTACATTCCGATATTTAGATAAATCGGTTGATTAGTTTATTTTTGACAGCTGATTGAAAAAGAAGCAACACGTCGTTTTGTTCAAATGGAAAAAGCAGAGTATCGTGCGGTGATTAAATACTTCTTAACTAAGGGTATGAAAGCTACCGAAATAAAAGATGAGATACGGGAAACATTAGGTGAATCTGCTCGATCATCCACCACAATAAGTAGATGGGTAAATGAATTTAAACGTGGTAGAACAAGCTGTGTTGATGAAGGGCGCTCTGGAACACCAAAAATCGTGACTTCTAAGGAAATGATTATAAAAATCCATAATATTATTACGCAAGATCGACGACTCAAAGTGAGAGAGATAGCAGATATGATAAACATTTCAACAAAACGCGTACACCACATTTTAACGAAAGAATTGGGCCTTTCCAAGCTTTCAGCAGGATGGGTGCCGCGATTACTTACGACTGATCAAAAGTTCTCTCGTTTGCGCATTTCCAATGAGTGTGTGGACCTTTATAAGCGGAATCCGTTTGATTTTTGTAGGCGATTTGTTACTTGCGAGGAAACTTGGATACACTACAGTACACCCGAAACTAAACAACAGTCGGAACAATGGTAAGAACGTGGTTCTGCACCTCCAAAGAAAGCGAAAACCACTTTATTGGCAAACATGGTGATGGCATCAATTTTTTGGGATTCAAAGGGCATTTTGCTCATTGATTACCTTCAGAAAGGTGCCACAATAAACGGACAATATTATGCAGAACTTCCACAAAAATTAAATGTTGAAATTCGTGCTAAACGGCCAGGAATGGCAAAGAAAAAGATTTTGTTTCACCAAGACAACGCTCCGTCGCATACTAGCACAGTTGCGATGTCCAAAATCCACGAGTTGCATTTCCAATTAGTACCGCATGCGCCTTATTCGCCGGATCTAGCCCCTTCCGACTTCCACCTTATTCCAAAATTGAAAACGGCACTAGGTGGAAAGAAATTTTCGTCTAACGACGAGCTTATTGTCTTCGTAAATGAGTATTTTGCAAGCCTTCCGGAATCGCATTTTGGAGATGGCATAAGGGCATTGGAGCACCGTTGGAATAAATGTATTGCTCTTTTAGGAGAATATATTGAAAAATAAAAATTATTTTGTATTTAAAAAATTCGTTTTTCTTTTCCATTCTCACTACTTGTCAAACTACCCTCGTATAGTTTATTGAATCTCAATCTTTTTTTATATATATCATTTCTTTAATTATGCGTTTGTTATAATTGTTTCCTATTTAGAAAATTTCAGAATTGTTGAAATCAAGTACATGCTTTTTTACCAAAACATGTTTAGGTAATACCGAGGCGTTTATCTTGCTACTATTTAAACTGTGTTTGTGTTTATAAATTCTTTTATATAGATATTGTTTAAAACATTTCTACTTGGATTTGTTTGGGTGTGTATTGGTTGATTCAAAAGTGTACTAGTACTACTTTTTATTACGGACCTTCTTTTTGTTGCCAATGAACATAACGTTAGTACTTAACATCATTCGATTCAGTTTCGTCATATTGGATATTGGCTTGAAATTATGTTAAGTAAAGACACTTAATCTTTGGCTTAAAATGAGAAGGATAATGCGAATAATATATAAATTAGCATTTCGCAAAATTGCCATATAAATTTAATATTTGTATTTATCTGCAAAAACTGAGGAACCAAGTATTTTAACAACTACACTTGATAGTGTAATAAAACTATTGAACATAAAAGCATAAAAGATCACAATACAACATTTACAATGAATAATCTCGGCTTGTTATAATAAACGTGGATCTAAATTTGACAATAATATAATAGAATTTAAAAGACAATTACACATTTTAGGTAAATTCTAAGAACAACTAAACTATGCAAAATATCCAAAAAACCTATGACGATAAACTAATAAATGAATTGTTTTCTAGAAATAAAGTAATATAAAATATACATGGACATAAACTATATTCTGATTGAAAAAAAGAAAATTATAATATTAAGATATATACAACTTAACACTGTCCTAAACAAGGAGGTTTTCAGCAAATTTTCTTGTTTACCAAAGCAATCGCCCCCCTGTATACAAATCCGAAACTCATAGCGAAGTTATCTTTGATTCTTCTTCTATCATTAGTCTAGTTATATTTAGCACATATAATATTTACATTCTGCAAAAAAAATTAAAGAATCTCACGCACGAAACTCTGTAAATACACTCATCAGTACATTTTAAGACATTAAATGTATGTATATATGTACCTAGTTCATTATGTATATATGTATATAAAATATTTATGTATAGCAGAATTAAAATATGCTTTTAAAATGGTAGAATTGACATTAACAAAATTTATATTGAAAATAATGAAAATTGCACTGGATGTAATAACTTTAATATCTGAATAATTGTTATAACATTCATTTATATTGCACACTAACATGAATACGCGTATATATACATTGCTTTTTGTGATATATTTCAAAATATTAATTGCAAAGGAAACTTTTTTTTACTTATTTTTCTCCACGGTCTTATAATTTTTGTGCAATGTCTTCTTTGAAAGTACATATATATATAGTAAGTATGCAACTTAGGCCATTGTATATATATATATATATATATATATATATATATATATATTTTCTATGACATCCGAGGTAGTACGTGTTAGTTATGTTATTTTGCTTCAAAATCCTATATAAAGTTTTATATTTGGAATGCAAATACCAAAAATATTGAAACGCTGGATTACCGCTAAGCTGAGACCGTCCGCAAAGCGATTTTATCACAATCTTTGTTATTTTTCTTGATTAATTCTGATTACTTAACAATCTCTTACCCTTCAAGAATTGCAGGCTTTGAAGCTGTAAACAATGGAGCAATATCGATTGAGTATTAGAATTGCCATTGGGTGCCTTACTAAATCACAGCCTTTTGTTAGAGAGTCTGGAGATATAATGAAATATACACCATCAATGATTTCCTGGAAGTTCGTCAGAATATTTTCACAAACTGCTAGTTTAACATTACCTTAATCTCAAAGAAAATTAATTATGCTTATTGGGCTAAACTGTTTCTTATTCAAGAACATACTGATTACCTTTTTCTGTAGACACGGGAAATTTACAAGCAATATTGGGTCATCATAGTGCTTTTGGACTCCCATAGGAAGGGCATGGCTCGGAAGAAATTGTTAAATACCCTTTACATATTCATGTTGGGTTGTTTTAATGTGTGGGGTTTTTCACGAATTTGCATGATAAGAAAATTGTCGAAATTTACCATTGGTGTTTTTTAAACTCTACCAAATAGTGCTTTGGTGGAGGATCGTCAAATTGAATACTTCAACATAACGATGTAAATTCTAGAAGATTGAAAATTTGATAATGGTATTTGATTGGCCGCCTCGATCATTGGAAATTAATTGAATTGAAAATGTTTACTTACATAAAAACAAAGTTGAAGGAAAAGAGCCTCTCGAATTTTAAACATCAGATTAAAAATGCTTTATAATGACAAGGAAATCTTTTCAGTGTAGAACACATTCTTCCTAAAAAATTGTCCACATTCCCTTGTGACGCCTGTATTATATAAAGAATATTTAAAATATGAACTACATTATTTGGTAGATTTTCTAGTATGGGTGTTTATAAAATATTCCTGAATCTTCTTTATTAAGATATTATATACAAATATAACAGACAAACTAAAATAGATGATAGTTTAGAAGGAGTTGATTTCCATTTCTTTCTTTCTTAAAAAATATTCTGCTAAAAACGATAAATACACATGCATTCACTAACGGGTTCAATCGTTGTTTTTGTATAAATACTTACATGAGAATATAGTTTCATGCATAAATTCAAGAGTGATATACGACGTGTGGCTATAGAAAAACTGGAGTGCTATCAAATCTTATATTCTTTCATAATTTTGACATTTTTGGGAAGGCATTCAAATATAAACAAGTAAGTATCCCTTGGCTGAAGGCATATTTATAAATAAGCCGATCTAACGCACAAGTCAGAATGCAGTTATTATGAAAAGTACCCTATCCGAATTGCAAAGTCAGACAAAAGTATCCCTTGGCTGAGAACATAACTATAACGGCCGTTTCGTTTATATTTATAAATAAGCCGATCTAACGCACAAGTCAGAATGCAGTTATTATGAACAGTACCCTATCCTAATTGCAATGTCAGACAAAAGTGCTTTAACGTTTAAAACAGAGATGGAGATCTTATCTTCTCAAATAATTATTTAGTAAATATATAATAATTCAGTTTATGTGCGTAGGCTCCTAACTTCGAAACATTGCTTATTAAACTGAATATATTAAGTTAGTCGTAAATATTTAAAAATGCGACAAAAACAATGAAAAGCGGAGTTATTTTATTTTAATACTTTTTATTTAATCTAAAATATGTATTTTATGCTTATTAAAGAAACTGTTTCGCAGACATAATCTATAACAGTCATCGTCTAGTGTTGAAAGACATACATATAACAACTTGTTAACAGTTTTCAACATTTTTCAAATTCTACATTCACGCATCGACAGGCACCAGCCCCGACATTTATTTTTTAGAAGCAAGTTATTAATATAAAAAAGTTTTTTATCTTCCTTTCCGCTACACTTAGAAATCTCTCTCGTCAAAAATATCGTCGCCTTATCACTCGGAATGTTCAATATTGATGGAACCGTTGATGGCGCTACAAATCGTTCTCATCTCTAGAAATATGATTCCGAATGTTAGGCTGAAGGATCACATTTCAAAAAGACTCGAACTGTTAACGATACCCTTAAGCACTGCTCTCTGCTAAAACAAATTTCTTCACTTGTAATCAATCATCTGTCAAAGATATTTACATGCGTTTGTGTGAATTGTGTTTGCATAAGGGAAAACGGTGTTAAAAGCCACGTGAGGACTACCCTAAAATCGCTTGTTTGTTTGTCTAAACCTGGCATTAATCCTCTGCGCAAATAACGAACACGGTTGCCAGTTTTGTTACTGATGTCTGAATCTGAATTTATATCTTTTCGACTTATATATAAACGTCAAATATACGCCAAGTTTGTTGCTATTAAAAATATTTGTGGCCAAAGTTCGAACAAAATAAATCTGCTTTAATTACATAACAGAATAAGAATACATGCATAAATTCATTTAGAAGTATTAATTATTTAATTTTCATTCCATTTAGAGTTGCGAATGGAATCTTATTATCCATTTATAGCACAGAAATTCAAAATTTAATTCAACCTCTTATCTGAAAAATCATTTTTTATTGTAAGAATTAAAAAGAATTAAACAATCTAGCGAACATGTATTGTTGTATTCTTAGTGTTCCTAAATTTTTCTTGTAGAAAATTCTTGACTATTCAAGTTTATATGCAAGTTTAAAATGATAATTTATAAAAGAAAAATAAGTGAAATAACTATCAAATATAAAATTATCACAGCGTATTTATACATTTTAATACAAATTTCATAGTAGCAATTTACTATGAAAAAATTACGGAACGATATAAAACGAGAATTTAAATAATAATTCAAATTTCGGTCCAAATGTCGGAAATAAAAGAAAAAATTTTATACACAAGATAATACTCAGGAATAAATATCAACTTCATTCAGTGGTTGTCATTTATATTCACTTCTATTTCTTTGACAATTATAAATTAATGCGAAATATATTCAAGTATCGAACAACGCATAATTATGAAATCTTCAGATACGAGGGTAGCCGTTTACATTTCGGGCATAGCAAACAAGCACAAATTTTTTATTACCGAAAATAGTTTTATGGCTTTTCAAAATATTCTCCCTGAAAATCAATGCACTTTTGCATTCGTTTAAACCAATCCGAAAAGCATTTCAGCCACTGTAAAGGCGGTATCTCCAAAATATGAGTTTTGAATGCCTCAACTGCCTCTTCCGACGTAGAAAACCGTTGACTACGAAGCTTATACTTCACATGTGGGAACAAAAAGAAATCAAAGGGTGCTAGATCAGGGCTGTACGGCGGATGGCTCATCAATTCAGTGTTTTGCCCGGTCAGATATTCAATTGTTTGAACCAACCTGTGAGACCTCGCATTGTCATGGTGGAGAATGATCTGTCGTTTTCGGTTTGTTTTTCTTATTTCTTCAAAAATTTTGGCAAACAAATAGTTGTGTGCCATTCGGAATTGACTATTCTACAATTCTCTAAAGGCACGGTTGCAACGTGACCAGTTTTTCCGAAAACACGGGCGACCATTTGTTTTGATGTGCTTCGAGCGCGAACAACTTTTGTTGGTTTTGGCTCATCTTGGAATACCCATACAGTCGACTGCTGTTTACTATCGGGCTCATACGTATAGATCCAAGATTCATCACTTGTGACGACTTTATAAATGTTCCTTGAAGCACCGCTATTGCATCTTTCGCGCGTTTCTTGGCACCAATCGACGCGAGTCCTTTTTTTGAACGGTTGTCAAATTATGTGGTACCCAACGTGGACATAGCTTCTTAACGGCTAAATGTTCATGCAGGATCTTATGTACGCTGGTATTACTAATACCTGGAGATGCCTCTATCTCACGGGATGTCATATGACGGTCTTACATTGTCAATTCAGTCACTGCATTAATATTTTCCGACACAACAACATTTGTGGGACGGCCTTCACGAAATTCATTGTCCAAGAACGCCGTCCAAGTTTGAATTTACTATATTAACGATATACTGTAGTTTTCGATGATGCTTCATCGCCATATAAAGAATTCAGCTCGTCTATGCATTCTTGTTGAGATAATTCACTCCGAAGGTTATGAAAAATAATTGCACGAAAATGTGTTAATTCCATTTTTTCGCTGACATAAAATGTTCAAGTTACTGTCAACAATAGAAATAGCGACCGGAAAATAAAACTGTCAAGATAAATATATTGTCAAAAATGACAAATTTCACGATACAGTCATCAGATCGGAGGCAACACTAACAGTGTTGCGAGTTCCCGAATTATAAACGGTTACCCTCATATTTAAGAGATAATTTGAAAAGAAAAAGAAAGCGGTAGCAGACATAAATGTCTATGCAAGAGTTTAAAGATGATCCATCATGTGTGGGAGCGAAACGCATTCCCAGCGTACGAGAACATCAATTACAGAACAGATCATTGAAAAAGTTAATGTATTTGATGTATTTGAGAGAAAAATAATAGAAATTACAGTAAGTAATACTGCTTCTACATTGGATATTAGTATTAGCAATACAGATAGTATAATCAAAAATCAACTATCAAAAAGTATGTACATGTGTAATGATCTACTTTTCCTGTTAGTCAATATTTAATATATGTATGTATGTTCATTTTATTTGCGGAAACTCTGTATAGTACATGCCTTTATTATAATTGTTTACCTACTTTGCTTATTATAATTGTGATTAACTTCATTCCTGTAACTTTAAATTTGTTATATTACGAACTTAATGTATACCCTATTTTATGCACTATTTTCTTGAAGATATTAGAAATATTTCTCATTCAATTTTTTAAATTAATATTTAATTAATTTTAATATCGGCGTAGGCATCTTCTGTTTTTATCCTTTTTTTAATTTCATGTAAGCGAAGTATAAATATCCTTCTCAAGAAAAATATGTGCGTCCTGTATTTTATTGAACATGCAAATTGCGAGTGCTAGAGAATTCTAGAATTTCGGTAACTTCGTTGACATGCAGTTACTTTCGTTGGACGCGAACTATATAAATAGAACGAAAACAACTTTGTTTCATACATTTATCTTGAACATGAAGCCGCTTATGTAATAACCCCAACATAATGCAAATATTATCTAATAGGTCTTATCAATTTTCGACACTGCAATTAAAGTGCCATCCGCATCCAAGAATATAAATTCAATTCTTAAGTTATTAGGAAAATCGTTTATAAAACGTAGGATATTTATATCTTCTTAAATTTCACATAAATTTTAAGATCCGATATGACAATAAATTACACAGTCCAATAAATTTAAATTTTTATCTTGGTACCAAAAAAATAAGTGCCGTTTTTTGGGTATTTTTAATGTGCTTATTCCAAAAACACTAACTAGCAGCTCTAGTTTTTGAAAAAGACCAACTGATCTTAGTTTCAATAAGAGGAAAAATAATGAAATAGTAATATCTTTAAAGGCTAAAATTGAAATTTCATACCTAAAATTAGATTCTAATTAAGTAATTCAAGTTATTTGGTATTATCCATGACTGTAAACCCCAACTTTCGTACAGAAAAATTAGTATGAAGGGCATCAGTGGGTAATTGGTTTCGATCAAAAAATTATACACTGTCTCGCTGGACAGCAAAGTGGATATACAAAGTAACTTTCTTTTGCTTTGAGCTAGCAGAGCTAAGGATTTGAGCTGGGTTAACACATATCGGCCTTTAAGAAACGCCATGATTCAAAGAAAACAAAACGTAATAAACAAATCTTTGGTTGCGAGAGAAGCCCATATTTCCCCCTTTATATATCAAGTTGAGGTGCATGAAGCAATTCTTGAAGACTTCAAATCAAGATCCACTTTATCTTGGCTACTTGACTAAATTTTCTGGGATTAGAACGGATAAACTGAAACTCGGAATATTCGATGGTTCTCAGATAAAGCAGCACAATTTATTGCATCGATGAACGAGATTAATTCTAATACTTAAGTGTTTATTTGCTTAAGTAATGTAGATATTTTTTGGAAATCATAAGGTAGATAATTATATAGCATTAGTGGAAAATAAGCTTTACAACTGTAATGGTCTTCGTTGTTGTTCATTCCATCTATAACCATCATTTTCCGTGATGTCAGTGCAAAACAGGGGGCAAGATTCCATCAGGGCATTAATGCTATGGATGATCGATATCAAGGGAGGTGGTTTAGCCACATGATGGCCGACTACTGTTGGAGTCTTCGGACTGGCCTGGTAAACTCTTTCCTAGAAAGTCATGAAATTGGAAATTTTTAAGTGATAGGTTATGAGTGTATATTTATTTACGTTGTTAAATAAATACCTCACTTTGTATTTCTTACTTTTTTAACTAATAGTTTGGGCAAAAAGTGGTAGAAATATCATGAAAAATATATAAGTGAAAAAATAAGATGATTTTATCTTAAAAGACACCAATATAGCACATCAAAAAACAACAAAAAAAGATCTGACTAAACCTGACGGCTATATTGGATTCTGTCTTCAAAATTTACCTAAAGAGTTAAAAAGTCACTAACACCAGAATGACTGTATCTAAAATTGCCACACCCTCAAACCGGGCAAAACTGCACGGTATCAATATTAATTAAATGATGATGGTTTGCACTTAATAAAGGGCTTTAAACTAAATGACTTTCCATTTAGTTTAAAGCCCTCTTATTACGTCAAATCATTAGTACAGTTTTTTCAATAGATAGATGGATAAACATATTTCTTGAGACGATCATAATGCTTACGTGGGTTGTCTTTCAAATTTTGCACATAAAACTGGAATAAAGCAGGAGATAGCTTTTAAAGATTTCATTGTTTTTCGAAGTATTCTCCAAATAGGTTAATGCACTTTTTATGCACTCGAACAATCTCTGAAAGCATTTGTTACACTCGTTCGTTTGTTAAGTCAAAATTGTGTTTTTGGAGGCATCGACTGCTCCTTCTAATGACTGGAACCTTTGACCACGCAGTCCGTTCTAGATTTTCGAAAAGGTAAAGAAATCGTTTGGACTTAGGTCCGGACTGTATGGAGGAAGGTCCAGCAATTTGACGTTTTGTTGCGTTAAAAATTCAATTGTCTTGCGTGCTGTATGCGAACTAGCATTGTCTTGGTGGACAATGTTTCATTGTTCGGGGTTTGTTTTTTCAAGCTAGGCGATGACTGGTGGCAAACAAATGGTTGTATACTAATCGACAGTAATAGTTCTTTGATCTTGTAGAGGAATTATTGCTACATGGCCTTCTTTGAAATCCCAAATAATGCTTCGATCTGGTGATATGTCACTCTTGGATCATCGCTAAGACTAATCCGTCCACATTTGAATTCTCTATAACAAGGAGAAATTGTTGACTGATGTAGTGCTTCAGTACCGACATATATGAATTTTACCACTACAATATTCCCTTTTGTGTAGACACTATCGACACTTCATATACTACCTAGTCATACAAAATTATGAAAAGTCGTGACAAGATGGCTGCATCTATTGACAAATTTCGGAAATATTTGCAAATCATTTTCCTAGTAGGCGTCAAATTTATGAAGAGTTGTACTCGAGAATCAGTGAGGAATTTACTCTCACAGCTAAGGGTTAAATACGCAAGGCGCTTAACGAAAGGTTACATAAATTTATGCAAGTATATAGCAATGACAGTTGCATTTTTTAAATAAAGTTCATTAACTTTTCATGTAGAATGTTTTAATTAAAATAAATATTACCACTTTAAACAAGTTTCATTTTTCTATTGTTTAAGAAAGTATAAACTATACCCATTTAGACTATGTTCATAATTTTCAAGCCAGTAATTGTATTATTATTATAGAATAGGTTAATTAGACCTAAATCATTTAAGCGATAACCTTAAACCTACAACGTAAAATCATTATTTTACATGAATAATAACTAACTATCCAATTAGTTTTCGGCTTTCATTGTGAGGTTACAATCGACATAATGAAACACTAAAGAAAATGATTATTTGCGTTCACACTGATGTGAATTTCAGCTCATCCCAAGTGAGCTTCATCCAATTTAACAGCACGACAATTCTAATTGAATTAACAAAGATTTTAAACTGGAAAGACTCATTAAGCAGGGAATTATTAAAGATAATCGACAAATAATTTATGACCAAACTGAACATTTTAGGAGTTATTGACATAGTACTTCTTATATACATTACTAAAATAAAAAGTTCTTTGTGTCTAGATATATTTCGTTTATGTATGAAAAGCATATTCATCTTGTTTTTACGAGAAAGTTTTTAATACAAGCACTACAAAATAGTTAAGCACATATCTATGTACATAATAAATCAGTTGCATCTCATTGGAATACAGGTTTAACAATTTCATAAAATTAGAGTAATCGACTTTATTATGTGTTACAAAGCCAACAAAATAAGATATTTATTTATTATTTGTAGTACAAGAAAGAAATTCCATTTAGTATAACAATAATGACAGTAATATACAGGAAATTACAATTATAAGGTTAATTAACATTAAATAAAACTTAGGTAGATTCTTATATAATTATGCAAGAATACAAAAAAAAGCATACTATCAAAATTATGAAAACTGTAGAGTTCTCCAAAAATAAATGAAGGAGCGAATTGAAATGTTAAGGTCAACTCTGACAGAAGCTTTAATTCTAATAAAAATCGATCCGTGGAATTATTTTTACCATATGCGATGGAAGCGAATATTGGAACGTGCCATTTAGACGAATATGGATGTAGAGAAATATGGGACAACAGACAGAGAAGGTCAAAGCAATAAATACTATGTAGAAGTTAAAAAACAAATCTGATAAATGCTTTACACCTTCCCTTCATCGTAACCTTTATGCATAATTGTACAAGTTTTTGTCAGTATTTAATCTAAAAAGATTCAAACTAGCAATTTTATTCTCGATCTAATTTATATGAGTTTCATGATCAGGGCACTAGACTCCACAACAATATTTACCATGGTATTATAAATAAATAAAATAGACATGTGCTTAAGAAGGACACACAAAACTGTTGATTTGTTTACGATTAATATGTACATTAAACAATAGTTTAGTCAATAATGACTCTCAAGTCGGTTATATGGTCTTAGACTCTTTCTAATGCAATATTTTAAAGCCTAAATTTAAATATGTAAAAAATATTTCATCTACAAATGGTAAAGATATGATAAGTGTACATGCTTGTACACCATTGTGTAAGTATATCAACATATTACTGAAGCTCTGTACTATCCTAATATGAATCTACGCATATATTGGGTTGGCAACTAAGTACTTTCGGTTTTGTAGTATAAAATAAAACACTTTTTTTTTAAACAAAGAATAGTTTTTAATCAATTATATATTTTCCATTTTGTTCAATGACCTTTTGACATCTTTCTTTCAGCTGCATGATTCCGCGCTCATAAAATTTCTGGTCTTTATCAGCAAAAAAGTGAACCAGGTGCGCGTGAAGGTCATCGTCATTTGTGAAAGTTTTACCATTCAAAGAATTCTGCAAACTTCGAAATAAATGGTAATCAGATGGTGCTAGATCAGGGCTGTATGGGGGATGTGGCATCACTTCCCAGCCAAGCTCCAATAGTTTCCCACGAGTTGCCAAAGATGTGTGAGGCCTTGCATTATCTTGGTGGAAAACTACACCTTTCCGATTTGACAATTCTGGCCGTTTTTCTTTGATTGCTTCATCCAGTTTTATTAATTGTTGACAGTAAACATCAGAATTGATCGTTTGGTTCCTTGGAAGCAGCTCAAAAAACACAACACCTTTGTAATCCCACCAAACTGACAGCATGATCTTTTTTGGATGCAATTCAGCTTTCGATGTGGTTTGAGCTGGTTTATCGTGTTTGCTCCATGATCGTTTTCGAATTATGTTACTGTACAGGACCCATTTTTCATCACCAGTGATGATTCTTTTTAAGAAAGGGTCGGTTTCATTTCGTCTAAGGTGCATATCACACAAGTTGATTCTTTGTGTTAAATGAATTTCTTTCAATTCGTGAGGTACCCAAATATCAAGCTTCTTAACTAGCCCAAGACATTTTAAATGTTTTTCAATTGTTGTGTGCGATACATGTAGCCTCTTCGCAACCTCTCGAACAGTTATATGACGATCCTCTTCAATTATGACTTTGATTTGGTCATCATCAACTTCAGTAAACCGACCAGAACGTTGCTCATCTTTGAGGGAAAAATCTCCAGAACAGAATTTTTTATACCAATTCTGTCACGTGCGCTCTGTTAAGCAATTAGCACCATAAACTTCACATATCTTTTTGTGAGCCGCAGCAGCTTTCTTTCCTTTACGGAAATAAAATAGTAAAATATGTCGAAAATGTTTGTTTCTGCACTCCATTTAAAATTAACCAACAACTAATAGCTTTAATAAAAATCACGCACTACTTGCTTCTGAAGTTACGTCAATGTGACTAGTATCATGCGACAAACGGTAAAGTACAGCACTAACATACGTTATACAAAAAATAAAGCAACGCTCTCTATCAGTAAAAACCGAAAGTACTTAGTTGCCAACCCAATACATAAACACATTACATTTTTATATCATCTGCATACGTCAGAAGTTTAGAAACGCTAAAGTTTTTTAGGCTATTTATAAAAAGCAGAAAAGGAATTGGTGCTTGCCTTAAGATACACCAGATGTAACTGATAGGTTTTGAGACTACCGATGATATCTTACTGTTTAGGTTTATGAGCTATATATGGGTCAATCGACGAAATGAAAATACTGTGAATCTCGCAAAACACAAGTTTGGGTAGTATCAGTTTATATTGGACACGGTCGAAAGTTTTAGGAAAGAAAAATTCCACTTGTGAACTTTGTTCCAGCGCGTCGTTGTCTGAGTACTACGATCAGAGAGGAAGAGTCGTTTACTTCACGAAAGATATTGCAGACAAAATCCGTGTAAGCTTAGAAATATTCGATAACAACGAAATTGGACAATAGTTATTAACGAGCAATATATTATTTGAAGATTGGAAATATTACTTCAATTGACTAGAAAAGCTTCTCTAGTTCTCGTCGTATCATTGATAAAGGAAGAGATAAAGTGCAGCTTCACATTTTAAAAAAATATTCTGTTATTCCACCCAGTCCAGGATCAAAATGATTTTTCAGAGAGACGAGTTTAGAAAATACAGTGTCACATTTAATTATTACATTACGCGAATTAAAAGGTTTTCTAGAACGCGATAATTTTGAATTCATAATAGTTAGTATCCGTAGTATCCGTTAGTTTCATCAGTATATATCTGCTAATGTATTACACACTTTTTCAGGTTAATTAAATTCAATCTCGTTATAAACCAGACGCTGAGGTAAACTTGATTGTTTCTTTCACGCATTGACAAAACCAGGAATATTTTCAATGAAAGATTGTTAGAGAAAGAAGTACACTATTTGTAGTCCTTATGAATAGATTGCTTTAACTGTGATCCTAAATCTTTATATTTTAAATAAATTATTGCTCCTATTACTGTTTCTAAGTTCATTATAATATTAATTTTTCTGTTTCATTAATTTTTTATCTTCATGGAAAAAGCTATTACCTGATATTTGTATACCATATTATATCTTACTCATGAAAAACGGAAGTATATATGGATTAACTTAAATTTATCTCTATAATCCTTCATTCCACTTCTTCATGTTATTATTTTAATCGCGTCAATGATAATAGTATTTATTGTAATTGATTGTACTGCTTGTCATAATTATAGCACAGAAATATGCATGTCTTGAAGTATAGTACGTAAAATTTTATGTTCTTCGGGTGTAGTTTGTACCTTCTTGACATAGTTCATTAATAATATTGCGGATGCTTTCGAATGTTCGTGGTTTTCCCGTTATTTTGGCAATTCGACATCGTGAATTTCCTTTTTTATAAAGATTAATAATATCTTCTACCGATAGCGATGTTTCTCTCGTATTTAGCATTTTTGCATGTTATCGATAGGCATTGTCGAACTAAATGATATAATGTGAACATAAATTTTGTTTTAACCAAGGCTGATGTTTTTTCGATTTTCTTCGTTTTATTTCAGTGAATGAATGAATATTGGCTCAAATTTAAAACTTTTATAAAATATTTTTAACTCAACGTATACTGTTTGTTATATATGTTTTCATAGTTACACTGTTTCATTTGTTTTATAGTAAAAAGTTTATGTGCAATGGCCAATCAATTATAGATAGTCGCATGTAATTTTTAAACCTCTTTTCTGTAGAAGAGAAATCGGTTGGTTTTCTAACTGAGATCGCTTCCTATCACGTTTGGTTTTGTCCACGTTTCAAATTTAATTGTAGGTGGATGCCTTCAGTATGTCTGAAGTTGCCACTGCTAACGATTCTACACTAAAATTAAGTATCGTATAAAATTCAATAGATGCGACACTTCTTTATCAAGGGTAAGAATGAAAAGTGAAATAAATTTTCGATCTATATTTAATAGTTTTCAGTAGGTATACGCTAGCTTCGTTCTGTTAATGTACATGAATTTGTGGTAAATGTATTGATAGTGCTGAAAACGAATCGAAATAATTATTATTATTCTTAAATAATTGAAAAGCATGTGACATTTCTATTTAGAAGAAACTTCTTTATTAATTCATATAAAAGGTTTAACAATTTATGTATGGAAATTATATATATATATATATATATATATATATATATATATCTGATAGATAAACAAATATTATTATGATTATTATTATTCTGGCTGTAATATTATAGTATATACACAATCTGTCGCAGAAAAAAAAACACTGAACTCCTTTAAAATAAAAACAAAAGCTTCCTGGTGAAATTCATTTATTTTATTTAAAGTAGCCATCTTCGGCTTCAATACAATGTTTTGCACGGTCAATTAACATATCTAATGAATTTCTAAGTTCATCTTTAAAGATATCCTTCAAGATCGCCTCAATTGCTTCGACGTCGAAATAACGTCAACGGGGTCAAATCCGGTGAATACCGTGAATGGTTGATGGTTAAAATGCCATTTGTAGTCAGAAAATCAATGATAGGCGTCGAGTGATGAGATTGTGCATCATCATGTAGAAAACGCCACACGACGAATGCGCGCCAAAGGACGCTTCATAACACTAAGATAATATACAGCATTGACTGTTTGACTAGTTGATGCAAACTCTTTGTGCACTATGCCTTTCGAATCATAAAAACAAGTGAACATCGTCTTCACTTTTGACTTCTCCAAACGGCTTCTTTTCGTTCTTTCTTCGCTTGGATACCCTCATTCAGAGCTTTGACGCTTGGTCTCTGGATCATATTGAAAACACCACGTCTCGTCGCCAGTTACAATAGAATACCCTTGCACAAATTTTTCTCAGTCCCAAATGCTATGTTAAAATGCGCTGAATTGAATCTTTGAAAATATTTAATTCCATTCCCATGTATCGCAATGAGGATTTGGGCTCATTTCTGATAAATTCACCCACAAGTTCGATGTTACTTTCTGTAAACACAGATTTTTTTTGCACCAGGATGTTCGTCGTCATTTATATCCGTCCGACCTGTTTTAAATCGTTTATACCACTCGCGCACACTCGTACGTGATAAATACGCATCACTGTACACTTGTTTCATTAAATTAAACGTTTCAGTAAACGATTCACCGAATTTAAAACAAAACTTGATATTAGCTCTTTGTTCGAAATTCATTTTTCCACCAATTCCAAATACACGCTGTTACTTTATACGCAATTTCTCTGCTTCTAATGATGCAAATGTCATGATATTTTGACATAACATTGACGAAAGATCTACTTATCGACGCATACTTTTTTTTAATAGATGACGCCACTGAGAACTACTATTTTAAAAAAGGTCTGTTTTCTCTGCGACAGACTGTGTAAAGACATACATACATAGTACCATATGAATATGGTGTTCTGCAAATATCAAGAAATATGGATGGCTGATTTAAACCTCAAAATGTAAAATTAATAATATTTTGATAAAATAATTAAATGCAATAAAGGCCAGGCATTTCATTATTGCGAACATGGATTTTAACTACAAAAAACCCAGCGTTAGAGTACTATGTAAGAGACTGTAGGTATCATATACATATGTATATATACTTGTATAGTTATATTCTTGGAAGACGTATTACTTATTTTTTTGTGATTTTCCGCGACTAATTACAAATCTACATGTTGTCTCCTATCTATAACAAATCTCTCTAACGGGTCATTTGAATGTAGTATCATAATATGTACGTATTTTTACATATTTAAATTACATTTAATGTTAAACAATCTATTTAATTTTTATCCA
Organism: Dermolepida albohirtum; assembly: GCA_031893035.1. Lineage (NCBI taxonomy): Eukaryota > Metazoa > Arthropoda > Insecta > Coleoptera > Scarabaeidae > Dermolepida > Dermolepida albohirtum. Next base: position 87,587 of record JAVIWB010004509.1, on the reverse strand, counting down.
TTCTTGATTCTAGAATAATATATATGTAATTGATACCTAATACAATTATCATCTAGATACTAAAGTTCGTGCTGTGAACGTAACTTATGAAAATTCCGCGATAACAAATGAATCAGCCTTGGTGACATTGCCACAAACGTTCTAAAGTATTCTGTCATAAATATATTTACAATCAAGGCGAAGATGAATAACACACGAAAAGAGATGAGACTCGCATAAATCAGCAATTACAAAGGCGCATTCGCTATTTTTTAGGAGAGCTAATTGCCATCAAATAAATATTTATGGCGCAGATTTCCTGTTATTTCATTTTAACCGCTATAAGGCCGTATCAAGAAAACATTAAAAGCACTAGAAATACTTATTTGCCGTGCAATGACTACCTGCTTGTTCGACTAGTTTGTCGGCGTCAGGGGCGTTGCTGTAAAGTTTTCTGGAGGGAATTAGAACGAATACATTGTAGAAACGAATTCTGTATAATTTGTATAATTTGTATAATAATAAAAAGAGTTCTTAAATGAAAAATGTATATTAAATATAGTGACAGAATTTATATTAATTTGATTTCGTTTACCGTTTATATATACTTTCATAAGAATATGTATTTAATTTTGATGTGACAGAAGCTATATATTTAGTACGCTTAATAATCCAAATTATGATTTAATAAATTTACTAAAAAGAGTCCCGATTTCAAAAATATTATGCATACGAGGATACTTATCTCATAACGCAGATTTTGTTCTCAGAATTTTTTAGATGCTTCTATACGAGGGTAAGAAAAAGCTTAATGAACCATATCACAGAAATACATAAAATATAGTCGATAGTTTGACTATAATGATCCTAGCGACATCTCATCGAAATTACAATTAAGCATTCCATTAAGTTCAAACAAAATTTGTTTAAAAATTATTAAATGCATAAATAAAAACAATTTAACACACGCTTACAAGTCACTATCGTTAAATTTAAACGTATTAAATCTAAGTCAACGTAATCAACTTCTGTCAGCACAGGAAATTACTGATGAATCTTGTGACCTGTCTGTCTTCTGAGAGTCCAAACACTATATTAATTCATTCGGTAAACACATTTCCTTATGCGAAATGTCCACAAGCTCTTGTGGTACACGTTGCAGTTCGAAAACTGTAATTTATCAATAGTATAATTTAAAGACTATTACCTCCTTTAGTTTCGGTAATAAATAATAAAGGAAATATTATTTAATAGTAAACATTTATTTGCACGTGATGGTTAGTAAATTTATTACGAGCGCGTGTTCGGCTAGCTGAAGCGCTGTCATAAATGCAAATAAAAAAAGGAAGCAATGTAAGGAGTTAACAATTAGTAAGTTTGTATAATGAGCATCAAAAGTCCAAGGCGTGTGCCAAGCTGAAAGAAAGATATTAATGGAAATAAAACAATAGGATTGCCCTTAAAATTTTATTCACTAATTTAATTTAATTCGTTAAACTTGAGTATATTAAATAAAGATAATTAATAAGATCGAGAGCAACAAATAAAACAAGATAAGCATAATGGCAAAGCTGTAATAAACCTAAATCCAGAGATATAAAGCTGTTTGATAAAATGTAAAAAGGATCAGATTAAAATATGTATCGGACGATGCATGACTTACTTGCGTGTTTGTGTGTGCATTTCCTGGGCCAGGATGTTATGTATATTTTGCGGTCGCAAAATAAACACGTGGACACTAGTAGCGCGGGAAAACTTAACTTCACGAACACGTCGAAGGGATGCGTGTAGCCTTGGTGATGGCCATGGTGGAAGTCTCTCTGAAGGGGTAGTTTTCTTACAAGTGGCTTTGGCGCGCTAAGATATTGGCATAAATTAAAATTGCGACTATAAGCTAGACATGTATTCTGTGTGAAAAATAGAAGGATTAATATTTGAATCTCTATTGCATTTAGATATCAATATGGGGAATTAATATTAAATGTGAGTCAATGGAAAGTACCAAGTTGTAGGTATTCGGCTTCCTAGAAAACGACGCAGTAGGGGTTGGTTTATTACAGCCTGACCGTACGTGACGAAAACAAAAGATCTCGCATCCGAATGTCTGCATAAAGGATAAATAATGTCAATATAATAAGTAATAAATAACAATTTAATAATACGAAATCGAATTATTTTTAAATTAAAATAAATTAATTTAAAAAATACATGATATAAAAAGATATTATATGTGCGGAGCGTAACAAGACTTTTCTAGTTACAAAAATCTAAAATATTTCTTACTTATATGGGAACCTATCTAGCCAGCCTTTAATTTAAAACAAGTCGCAAAACGTTAGCATTACGAGGATAGTTTAGGAGGATGTTTACATTCTGATATTTAGATAAATCGGTTGATTAGTTTATTTTTGACAGCTGATTGAAAAAGAAGCAACACGTCGTTTTGTTAAAATATCAAGTAGTGTCGGCGGTGATTAAATACTAAATTAAGGGTATGAAACATTAGGTGAATCTGCTCCATCATCCGCCACAATAAGCAGATGAATAAATGAATTTAAACGTGGTAGAACAAGCTGTATTCTGGAGCACCCAAAATCGTGACTTCTAAGGAAATGATTTTAAAAATCCATAATATTATTACGCAAGATCGACGACTCAAAGTGAGAGAGATAGCAGACATAGTAAACATTTCAACAGAACGCGTACACCACATTTTAACGAAAGAATTGGGCCTTTCCAAGCTTTCGGCAAGATGGGTACCGCGATTGTAAAAGTTCACTCATTTGCGCATTTCCAATGAGTGTTTGGACCTTTATAAGCGGAATCCGGTTGATTTTTGTAGGCGATTTGTTACATGCGATGAAACTTGGATACACTACAGTACACCCGAAACTAAACAACAGTCGAAACAATGGTTAGAACGTGGTTCTGCACCTACAAAGAAAGCGACAACCACTTTATCGGTAAACAAGGTGATGGCATCAATTTTTTGGGATTTAAAGGGCATTTTGCTTATTGATTACCTTCAGAAAGGTGCCACAATAAACGGACAATATTATGCAGAACTTCTACAAAAATTAAATGTTGAGATTCGTGCTAAACGGCCAGCAATGGCAAAGAAAAAGATTCTGTTTCACCAAGACAACGCTCCCTCGCATACCAGCACAGTTGCAATGCCCAAAATCCACGAGTTGCATTTCTATCTATCGGATCTAGCCCCTTCTGACTTCCACCTTTTTCCAAAATTGGCACTAGGTGGAAAGAAATTTTCGTCTAACGACGAGCTTATCAACTTCGTAAATGAGTATTTTGCAAGCCTTCCGGAATCGCATTTTAGAGATGGCATAAGGGCATTGGAGCACCGTTGGAATAAATGTATTGCTCTTTTTCGTTTAGGAGAATATATTGAAAAATAAAAATTATTTTGTATTTAAAAAATTCGTTTATCTTTTCCATTCTCACTATTTGTCAAAGTACCCTCGTAAAACATATTATCAATTAGAAGACATTTACGTAATCAAAATGCATATTTTTATACATTATCAATAAATACTTTACTAGTTCTCTAACTTTCGATATTATTCTAGTTATTATGTAATCATTTTCTATTGTAATAAATATAGATTACACTACGGTATAACTGCTGTTAATTTTCTCTTAGATTAGATTAACTTCTTTGAGGACGCCTATGCAGCTGTCTGTATTGGCTAAATGTGCTTAATGCAAATCTGCATTTGACATTCAAAGCGACGTGCTTGTAAACTATATTTATCTCTATTTATGGTATTCAACAACGTGATACATATACCTGATTCAATGTTGATATTTGTGTCTGTCTCTTGATGCAAGTGTGTGAGCCAAGCTTGGTGTCACGTTGTCTAGAACAAACAATACACTAGGATGTATGTGTGTACATATACATATATGCTTACAAATCTAGTTGTGTGACAAATTCATATGCACATGCATAATAATAATACAAAATACTACCCAAAATAAAACACACTCGTTAACACTAGCTAATATTTAATTAGTATATACGCAAATATAGCAATAATTCAAGTTGACATATATATATATATATATATATATATATATATATATATATATATGAAGTAGTTACTAATTGAAGTAGTTGGGTTATTTCCACCGTTCATAAAATTACTTTATTTCGACGTTTCGGCAGTCCTACTGTCACCTTGAGGGCACCAAACTCATAATATAATTGCATTAAATATAATTTCCTAGACATGGACAAATAATGATAATAACACTATTAGGAAAGAAAATGCACAAGGATAAAGATGTTTACATAAATGTGTATTTAAAAGATCTTAATAATATGTCACACAATCTTAGCACATATTTCAGTTACAGAACTATTTTAAACAAAATCCTGAGACGAAATATTTAATAAAAAAGTTATGAGATAAATTACCAAAAATATTTTATACCCAAATTCTGCGAGCACACCTATATTTTGGCAAAAGAGAAAACTAAAAGAAAGAGAACAGAAAGTTTGTATATCATTTCGCCCACCATATTCAACCATGACTAGTACTTAACAGGCACGAGCGTAGTTTGTTTTAAAGTAATAAGTCTAATATGATGTTAAACTCTGTTACTATATTTTTCATAAATTTTAAAAGAGCATCTTTCAAATAGGGCCGTTTTCTGTGGAAGAGGTAATGTAGGTTCACGAAACCGGGTGGTGATACATCAGTTCCGAAACGAATTTATGGTATAAGTATAGTGAATTTTTGTGGAAAAATACTTTCTGTTCTGTACTGTACTTTTCTACAATGTCAGACCCAGCAATCAGGCATCTTTTAATTTATGTAAAATATGGTCATATATTCTGATTCCGTAAATATTTGAGGTATATTTACGCATTCTGAACTTTTTGAATACGATTGCATGTCACAACATTTAGTCAAAAGTAGTTTCCTTAAGAGCAATGTGAAATGAGAAGGCATTCCTCTTGAAAACAAAATTAGTTATTCATTATTAGTTCCAAGTTCCTTTCACCATCAGTTACAGGCACGTTAATGACGTACTACAGATGTTAGCATTTTCCAAGTATAGGAACTTGGGTATTGGAGTTAATATACCCTATAGTGTATACTTAGTGAAAATGAGGCAAATACTGTGAAGGTTTAAGTGTGTTTTAGCTACGGCCTCCATTCTGATGATTTAAATGAATAATAAATACAAAATTGGCTTGAAACTGACACTTGTAGATCACTTTGCGCTGCTTTGCATAGTCGAGAAGTTACTTTCCAGAATCTGACAGATTGAAATATACTTAAAAAAGGATTATGCAATAAAGCTGATAAATCACTACCGAAACCCGCCAAACGCAAAACATTTATAAGCTCCAAGTGATTCACAATATCAAATGCTTTAGAAAAGTCCCCTGATCCGAAGTGATCTGTCACACATAATAATGCAGAGGTGCAACTGTGCCAGCACAAAACCTAGTTTGTACTCCTAGCAACAATCCCTTCCCGAATACGAAGTTCCCGGTCTAGCGTTTTAAAATGCGTTCCAAACTTTAGATAAAATAGGTAATACACTAGTAGGTTTCAGGTCATTAAAATTCTAAACATCGTTTTTTCTTTAACAGTATCGTTACCTACTATTGAAAAATTAAAAACGTTGAAGGTAAAAATTGAATCAATACTGCAACGAACAGTAGCGATGTTACTTGGTATACTATTTATGAAGTAATCTTTGATTGATGTACTATTTAAAAAAAATACACAACTTTTGTTAGCCCAATTTGTTTGCGCATTTGAACTGCATGCCTCTTTATATCTCGTTTCGTTTCTCGTGTTGTGACTGTCAGTCTTTCCGGTCAGCAATTTTCTTTACTACTGGTAACTACAAATCCTTGATTTTTTTACTATTGTATTATAGACGTTATCGCCATGTATGCTGTTTATATAAGCTTTCTTTTGGTATGATGATCCACCTTTGTTAGGATTGTTGTCATATCTCACGCAATTCTGTGATCTTAATCCCAGGCATATTGAGCCAATCTCAAAATATTTTTTTCCTCAAGTCGAATTGCCTTCTGATATTCTTTGCTTCTGACACGTAAGGACCTGATAATCTCTCCTATGTATAATCCTGAAATTTAGTATACGCATTCCTTTGTTTTTTTTTTTGGTTTTCATTTTCTTAGTTAATATATATAAATTACTGTTCAAATTTTATAGTCTTTGCCTTTTCTTATATTTTCTGATAGGACTTTGACATATGGAATTATCTCCTCGTTCTCTGACTCTACATTGCGTCTATCTACTCAGTCTTCTTCGCTTTAGACAACGCTTTATCTGTATAATCATTTAGCTTTAGTTTTCTTGTTATGTATCTTAGCTTCTCTTTCTTGTCTCATAACATATGAGAGCAAAGAACACCCTTTACTGTCATATAAGCATCTCGATACTCCAATTTTTATATACTAATATTGGAGTATAGAAATGTTGGAGTTGTTCTGTATGAGCCGACTTCCTATATGCCTTAGTCTTCAGTAGACCATTAACATTTTTCCATCTTAAGACATTCAGAACTGATATCTTATTTTCTTTTTCTAGTTCTATTGTTGAATTTCATGGAATTTATTATACTGTTAAGATGCCCTAGAAGACCTTCTGCTTCACTATATGACGAAGGCGTCATAAATATATCGTATCCACAATTCAACTCAATAGATTAATAGTCCAGGTAGCTGTGAATAGAAAAGTCATTTAATGTAGAGGCTCCAGAAAGTATTATACAAATATTAGATTCCATGCGAAAATTATGAAAAACTATTTCATTCGCCAAAAGTTACGACTTTGTGTGCAATATCGTCGTTAAGGAAAGGTGTCGTAATAAAAGTGTTACTAATTATCTAGGTTCGAATCACCTTCGGGGCACTTTAAATGGTTTCTCATCTCTTAGGTAACCGGTATCTTACAATGTAGAGAAGCAATAATCAACACTGCCTCCACTTTTAGGCAGAGGAGTTAGAGGAATTAGTAACAAAGCTATGAAACACCTTACACATACTAATTCTTGCAGACTGATCTGTTTTCTAACAAAAATCGGAAAACAGAGAAACTATTATTGGTTTCAATAAACTACATCACACACTGCTAGAATTTCAATGGGCATCTTACGTGAGGCATTTTCTAATCGTTTGATTTCTTCAATGTCGATTTGAATTGACCCTCAACGTTAACGGACATTACTGACCAAATTTTTTTAAGGGTTTTAAAATATATTGTCATACATACAACTCCCTATCATGCACTTTAATATACAAGTTGCCCTAAATGGTGCAGTTAATAAATAGTTTCCGTATGATGTGCGATATCTATCATTAAATAATTTCTTAGAAAATGAATTGTAAAATAGTTTTTGGTGTGCGCACCAACTGCAATTAAACTAAATGTATTACATATATTTGAAATTAGCAAATTACGCTCCCTCTGATACAGTGAAAATCACCTGTTATTTATATTTAAAATAAAAGTTTGAACAAAAATTTCAACCACGTAGAAGTTACAGATTACAATGCCATATTTTAATTCTGCTTAAAAATGTGCTCTCACAATGCTAGCTCGGTATTTTTCACATGAAATAAGCTAAAGTACAAAATTAAGATTGTCAATTTTTAGTTTGTGTCTTATATCCCCCATATCATCAATTTTTTTAAGTCTTTTTATTTAAAATTGCAAACCCTGACATTACGAACATTTTGTCCCAGTTAACCAATTATCTATCTGTTACAGGGTGGGTAACACACCATCTGGGGCAGCCTGTATATATAACAGTATTCATGGGATTATTACGTATTTTCAAGTAACCAAGAAGATATGTTTTTGTTATTTTTGTCTACCGTCATCTTCAACAATAAGTTTTCTTATATTTGAAGGGGGAAACCAGAAGATTTAATCACTTCAAATCATTATTGTGACTTATGGTTAAGAAAATTTGGGGTTAATTAAAAATGTAATATATTAGTATGTGAAATACTTCAGTAAATTTATTTTTAGTATCAAAAATTATAAAGTAGCATATATGTATTTATTATTAAACTTCATTGCATGTCTCGTGATTGGATTGTGTATCTGTTGAGCATTAAAGATTATTATTATATATTTTGATGTACTTTGATTAATGAATAATTTGTTTGTTTTGTTGCAGGTGAGTCAAATATGTGAAGATAGTAATCGTTAGGTAAATATATTACTGTATTACTTACTATTTTGACTATTAAATATTAAGATTTGCTATCAAGAAATTAAATTTTTACTAACTTTGTTTAACTAAAATATCAATTTTTTATTTACCTTTATATTTATATAAGTTATTCCTATAGCTAGCACAACTTTAAATTAAAATTTAGAATAAGTTTTATAATTGTTATGTTATTTAAATGAATAATTATGACATAATAACTTAAATTACACGAGCACTGTTAATACAACGACCATTTGATATTTTCACATGACCCTGTTAACTTTACATATAAACGCTTATCTGGTAGTTACTAGATGCGTATTCTGATAGTACAAGCTCGGTTTAATCGTTAACCCTGTTAGTGTATAACGACTAATTCAGGTTAATGTTGAAAACTAGTTCACACTTTCTAAAGAGAGTTTACAGAACCATAAAATATCTATAACATATTTCGTACTTCTATAATTGAAAATGTTTTCAGGCTTTGGTTCTAATTAATTTTCAACAAGATATTGCTCGTTGCATAAGGTAATATTAACTTGTAATTAAAATTAATAAATATATGAAATTCAAAACATTTTAGAAACGTTAAAAATCATTACCTTTTCAATTATTTAAAACATATGCTCGAATCTGAGTTTGGCATATGAAATATTTCAATTTTCATATATTCGAGTCACACTAGGATATGATAATCTTAACTGTTCTAACACACTCTAAGAAATATGAATAAACTGCGAAATTAAAAAGATTTCATGTGCGTTCGGATGCCTTCTGACCACACCCTCGTCTGATCCAGTATTGTAAAAAGCTAACGTGAAATACATATGTGTCATGTATGGCTAACGCCGAGAATCTTAGTAGCGCTGCCATGGAGGAATGCATTAACAACGAGAGTACCTTCCCCGAGTCACTAGTATCGCAGCACGACGAGGCATATAGTCTACCTGTCACTATATGGTGCGTGGAGTTATGGCCAGCCGTGCCACCACAGTTCATCTCCATAAGTCTTCAACATTAGTCGGAGGAGCGGATCTTGCTGACGTTTCCGACCGATCACGCAACAGACATGCTCGATCAGATTAAGATCCAAATAAAGAACTGGACAAGAAATCACTTAGATGTTGTTATCTTACAAAAAGGTCTGTACCACATATGTGTGTGCGTGGTACATGTATGGATAACGCCGAGAATCCTGCCATGGAGGAATGCATTAACAACGAGAGTACCTTCCCCGACAGTTCATATAGTCTCCATGTATAGTCTTTATGGCCAACATTACATCTCCATAAGTTTTCGTCGAGGAGCGGATATTGCTGACGTTTCCAGCCGATCACGCAACAGACATGCTCGATCAGATTAAGATCCAAATAAAGAACTGGACAAGAAATCACTTAGATGTTGTTATCTTACAAAAAGGTCTGTACCACACGAGCCAATTGTGGTCGTGCGTTGCCCAGTATGTAAACCAAACGTGCGCGCAACCAAAGTAAGGGAATACTACTAGACATAGCGCGCCGCCTATATAACGGCAACCGGTCGCTGTCTACTCTACATGCACTAGATGTGTACATCTATCATATGCAATAACACCCCATACCATTATGCCTGCTGTCGGTGGACATTGCATAATGGAATATACGCTTCGATTAGGCACTTACCAAACCTTCGGCGAACCAGGATTTATGTGTTTCCCAGAATGAATCGCGATTCATCAGAAAATAAGATACGCGTCTAAGTCTAAGTGTCTAGCATTGCACCACTCGGTCCACATACACCGATACTTCGCTATTGATGGAAAGCATTGCAATGCACGACTACCGTACAACTTGTTCTGTCAATGCAGCTTCCCTCTCCATAGGCTACACTTGTTCTAGTTGTCGGGAAAATGAAGTACACGATGTTATCGCAGCATAAACAGAAGGCACGATTCTCACTATCCGTAGTCATATGGACGAGTGCCAGTCAAGGCATGCCTTCCTTAGTTCTTCGACATGTTCGCTGGACACTACTCAACGCTCGTTTGGTGCGCAACATATCGACAGTAGCAAGTGTCTTACGAGATCCTTTTTCTCCCTGCTACGACAGCAAGGGCAACAGAAAGATGTGAAAGATGAGAAAACTGATTCGAGTCTATGCTAAGTTGCTACTTTAGATTGGCATAAAATAAAAACGAGACAAATGTGACACTCGATCTGTATTTAGTAATAATCAATGTTGTACATATTATTTGCATGTTGAAAACGATATTTCAAGTGATCGTAATTCTTCTGTGATGACGATTTGTTGAATACATATTTTGAACACCGAACACAAACACGAGTCGGAAAAACTCAGCTTATCGAATACCAAGAAGTGGATTCTAATTTTATACTTTGCTCGTTTTCTAAGAATTCATATTATTGAACGCATTGTAAAAAATCATTTGGACGTATTTGTAAATGCGAATGTCTTCAAACATACGAGTTATCACCACTTTGTAGAAAAGAATAAGAGCTTTCATATAATGGATAATAAATACTATAATCCTCATATCCGAAATTTAATAAAATTTTATCGTTAGTCGCAACATAAATATGAACTGTTTTAGCTTATATGATAATGATTTAGCAGGAAGGATACTATTAGCACCATCGTTCGGAAAATTTAGCATTATATTATTACTCTGCCATTTTTATATGGTAACAGATTGAAATTTTTTCAAACAATTAGTTACAGTTATAGCAGAGGGAATAAACTGTCGGAATGACAAATGCATAAAAATCTTATAATAAAATGCATAAATTTGCGATCCAGTGTGTAACCGAACACTTACTTTTTAAAACACAAACACATTTGTAATTTTGGTTGATACGTAGCAATGATTCCTTCAGGCCCACAATTTATCACTGAATTAAGCATTTTCATCCCAATAATGTCACTATTACAAATAATGTGCAACCAGGACCATCAAAAATTGTAAAAACTCCAGACATGGTCAATAAAATTAATGACATCATCATCACACTAAAGAACTGACAAGGAAACTGTTAGTATTATGTGCATATTGACAGAACGTGTACATCACATTTTATACCCAGAATTGGGCATGTGTAAGTTGTCAGTAAAGTAGTGGGTGCCTTAAATCTTGAATTTTGAAAAAAATATGAATTCACTGGATTCTAAATCCAAGTGACTTCCACTTAAAAAAAGTAATAGCTTAGCTGCTACATTAGATTGGCACAAAATAAAAGTGAGGCAAATGTACTCGATCTCCATTTAGTAGTAATTCATGATGTACATTTTATTTGCATAATGAAAACAACATGTCAAGATATCTTAACTCTTCTTTGATGACAATTTGATGGACACACAATTTGGACTTCGTAACATTAATACACGTGTTGAACTAACTCAACTTGTCAAATACAAACAAACCCAAGAATTATCCAAACATAAACTTTTCTTTGCTGGAAGGAGCAATTTCGGTCGAACGACGTGGGTATTGCAGCAACAGAGTGTATTTTACATTTTGAAGTTGAAAGGAAAGGTGCTGAAAAATATGAAAACTTAATACTCTAACTTATTCGTTGTCCATTTCTTTTAATGTACTTTATTGTTGTACTATTGAAGAGTGGATAGTTTCTTGCTTTGTTTCGAAATATAATAGAACATTACTTTCTTCTTTTGTATTTGAAATTAATATCTTTAATCTAACTGCCATGTGAAACATTCTTACATTTGTCTGTCGGCCAATGATTCTCTCTTGTAATACACACCTTTTAAAAACAAGATATATGATTGTTGAAATAGGAACACCAAATGTAAATACTTATGTAAGGAAAAAAATGAAAAAAATAAATGTAATTTTTATAGTACTTGGAGATGCGGTCAACCCGTCCCCACGAAGTAAGTTAATTAAAAAACAACCGACATTTATCAGAAGGGAAAAAAGGAAGATTTATGTGCATATTTAAAAGAAAATACAGAAAAACTACCTGGGCCGTAAAAAATTTTTACACATTGTTTCTTATGAATTATTTATATTTCTATATTCTGAAAATAATGGTTCATTATTTACATAAACACAAACAGAGCCTTTTTTTGTGGAAATGAATCGCGGCAATTTATACACCGCAAGTTACACGGAATCACTTATCATTTGCTTACAACAGCTCTACGCGAATTATGTATGTATCTATATATTATTGCTGTCTCAGTGAATATACATGACTGGCATTTTTTTTCTGAAAATATTTTTATTATAACGATGGAACTACGTTAACCTTTATTGAGCCAAATTACATAGCTGGGCCAACCAACCATCACGGCGCTCTATCAGTGACAGTGATTAAATACATATATTACACTAGATCAATACGTGATATAAAATAGAAAATAATTACGAGGATACTAACGCAAAAAGTAGGCCACGAATATGCACGCGAAATGAATAGAAAGTTGATACAATTTTAATAAGATTTCGAAGAATTCAGGGAGGGAATATTCGAATAAATCATCAAAATTGCTATGAGTAGGTTAAAAATATCACGTCGATACAATATTGTTTTCAATGTTACAAGGGTTTTCCAAATGTACAGTTACGATGCCCCACAATAAATAATTATTTACTATTGTTGCAAAAAGTAAATGTAACGGGTCTTTCATTAAGCGCTTCCTATCTTTAAATCATCGACATCTTTTATTCATTTGAAAGGCTTATCGATGCCATTATGTATGGAATATAACATCATGCAAATATCCATCGCGGCCTTGCTGGATGGCGCGCATCCGAAATGTCCAATTTTCCATGATTCTGGCGCATAAATCAGGGTGAATTTGACCGATGGCGTGGGTTATATTAGCCTTGACGGCCGCTTTGGGTCGTGGCTCATTCGCATAGACCTGCGACTTAAGAAAACCCCACAAGAAAAAGTCTAACGGGGTCAAATCGCACGATTTTGGTGGCCAGTTAACATCACCTCCAAGTGAGACGCCCATGTTCTCAAATCGCTTGTGCAGAATGTCTAATGTGACATGAGCTGTGTGGCACGTAGCGCAGTCCTGTTGCAACCACATGTCGTTGGTGTCCATATCATCCAATTCATGCCAAAAGAAGTTGGTAATCATGGACCTATAGCGCTCTCCGTTGACGGTGATAGACTGGCCAACGTCGTTCTCAAAGAAATATGGACCGACGACGGCGTCAGCCCAAAATCCACACTAAACAATTACTTTTTCGGGATGCATTGGACGCTCTTTTTGGATCTCATGTTGTTTAGTATTGTCCCAAATTCGATAATTTTGTTTGTTGACGTAACCATTTACCCAGAAATGGGCCTCATCGCTGATGATGATTTCTTGATGAAAATTGAGGTCAATTTCCAACTGCTCCAGGGCCCATTCAGCGAACACGTCGGGTCAGTTGAATTTTGTACGAGTGCAGGCCCAAGTCACGACGGAAAGTTCGCCAAGTTGTGATCTGCGAAAGGCCGAGTTCTTGTGAGCGACGCGAAATCGACTGCCTCGGATTCTCCTGCACACTCTCACGGACAGCGGCGATGTTTTCGGCAGATCTTGTTTGCTGAACCAGTGGACACAAGTTTATCCACCATACTGCGAACAGTCCTCTCGGTAGAACGATTATGGCGACGATAAAATGGACATTTTGATAAAACAATTTTATCATTTTCACGTGTTATTGAACACTATATCCGTCCATGGTGATTTCGCAAAACAGACTGAATAAATGACAGCCAATTCGACAGATGCAACTTCAACAATATGGCCGCTATCAGCTGTCAGAGTTCGGAAGTCCCTATTGGAAGACCTGTTATTTATGCGTTACATGGTATGAAAAGTTCTAAAACTGTTTTTATGGGAAATAGAAAAAATATATTACACAAAATAATTCAAATCAGTAAAGGAAAAAAGCTTCCATTTTTCGATCTGAAACTACACTGCTAAAAACAATTAACGAATATTAGTAGTACCACACACAAATATTTTTCAAAATTAGTTTCAACCTTTTTAAACAAAGAATCGAATTCACAGGCAATCACTGGAGTCATCCAAAATCGAAACACATCACAATTTGTCAAGAAGTGAAGGTTTGATGATCCAAGGTGAATTGGAAAGTGAAATAACAATAAAGTGCTACCTGAAGTGTTCGAAGTGAGCCAAAGCGTGATTTATAGAATTTTGAATCGCTTTTTTAGAAGTGGAGGCACTCAGTAAAGGCAAGGCCAAGATCATCCACCATCATCAATATCAAAAGTAGTAGAAGGATTCGAAGCGAATTTACTACTGGAAGGCTACTAATCAACGCAAATAATAAGAAATCATTTGCATACGTTTATCTTATATGCTCGAAGACCTGGATTGCCTTCTTACTGCAGAGGATTAAAGAGTCCGTAGAATGTGGACAAATGGGCATGTTAGTATAATGCGCATACGAGTATAAGCATAATGATTGGGGAGAAGTATTATTCATTGGGGATTTTATATTTAAATTGCGGCCAGATAGTAAGCGTATTATCATTTAGCGTTAACTCGGCAGACGAACTAACCCACAATTTGAATTTGATCAAGGAAGGCATCAATGTGAGGGTGATGGTGTAATAGTATGGGCCAGTCATTGAAGGGTACACCGAATTATATTTCGAAACCATGTCTACCTAGTACTAATTCATAACCAATGTTGCGTTCGATGTATATGTCATCAGATATAAATGATAAGTACTTCAAAAAGCCATAGCACCTTTTAAATAATAATTGAAAATAAATTTAACGATACGATCAAACAGGTGAAGCAAATTCAAATTGCAAATGTGAAAAACAAATTTTGAAGAGTACGTACACGAAACCTAGATTCTTAAATGCTGAAACACAGACTTTATTAATCAAATGCAACAACAAAGTCCTTCAGAGTGTCAACCTTTGTAAGGGAAGAATTATTTATAAAACAGTCAGAATTAACACATTTAGTTTTCTCGGCGTAAGAGATGAAACGATATATAACATTCAATTTTAGTTTATATGTAGAATACTATTGCGCAAGAATAATCGGGTTTTATTGAAGGCAAAGTACATTATCACAAGTTTTATTAAGTAGAAATTTTCAAATCATCCGCATAAGTAAGTACAGGACAAAATAGAGAGAGGTGTCAGTCAATCATTCATAAAGAGAATGAACGAAAACGATTTTAGATGTGACCTTTGCCGGACACCAAACAAAGAAAAAAAGCTCAGTAGATTTGGAGCCATTATAAAAAACATAATGTGATCTATTATATTACTTAAGTAAGATCTTAGAAGTTGTAATAAAGAGAAACATAAACTAAACGTTGAGAACCTAGAAAGCTAAATTATATGACCCATCGATTCAAATATACTGCCAAAATTAGTATATATAACACTTGACTGGGTCACGAATCAAGCTTCTCGCTAAAAATTTGGCAGATTCTTACAAGATTTGTAATTGTAAATCTGTCACATATAAAACCATGTTAATAGAGTGAGATTATATGACTTAGTGTTGTTAAAACCAGAATTAATAACATACTCATAGATCTTAACAAAGTTCAACAAAATTGACATAGGTTTTTAATTAACAACACAATTATTACTTCCTCTTTTAAATACTGGACTTATTTAGGTGCGTTTGCAAGCTGTTAGAAAAATAGAAGATTTAATAGTCATAAGAATAGCCCACATTAACGGTTTATAAATGCAAATTTTGCATCATGCAAAAGGAAAGCAGCCTTGCAATATGCTTTTGCAGAAACTTTGCCATTATATTAAATTACTTCTTCTTCCGATACCGGCAACAATGGAAAAGACATATAATTGGAATGTACATCATCATAAAAAGAATGAGAACTATTAGTGTGTACAGAATAAATTGTAGGACAAAACTCTAGGTATGCACGTGAAGCTCTTCTTCGAATTAATGTACCGCAATATTTGTTTCTACTGAGTTTTGACTGATTTTTGAAATTAATTCAAGATAAGCGGCAGACACAATATCAATTTTACAGAGGGTTAGTGGACGTGAAAATTCGATATAGCAAAAGAATTGTTTGTAAATCTCCATTGGCGTCGATAATATTCCTTCAATTTCAAATTAGACATAATATTTCTGTAAAACCACGACGAATACTTAGATTTTATAGAAGTAGAGAACACAAAGAAATTTTGAAGCTTATCAAGCGCATGATTAACGTTAATATATTACTCTAAGCAAGACCAATCAGCAGTTGGAGGAGAATTATAGAGTTGATGCAAATTATCTTTGTGAAAATTATACCGAGTGTTGTTATTGGTAGGCAACAAACATATAAATAAACAATAATTACAATTATTTTAACGTTACACTTTTAATAATAACCCATTTTTTCTATTATTAACTCTGTTTTAATACTTTTCAAATATATTTCTGTTAATATGGAAAATAAATGTGGGAACTAATATTTCTGAATGGGTTTAAAAAGCTTATACTTACATAATTAAAGGATATTGGTCAATTAAAGTTGTTTAATAAAATCATCAACGTCTTATTGAATTCGAAATAAATGTCTGTTTTTGAATGAAAATACGAGGTAGAAATATAAGACATAAAGTATGTAGATTTTCTTCAAAGTCCTTCGAACTTCTTATTCAAGAATTATCTAAATTAAGTGAATATACAGTACGAAGATGAGTATCTTCCAGTGGAATGATTTATTTCGAGCACAAACACATATTGTCTTGTTCGCTCAGTAATGAACGAAAGCGCTGTCTAAAAGGCCACATAACGAAATTAGTTCTCAATTTAATGGCACTGTTACTTAAAACTTGGACTCTCCAAATTCAATTACGGACACTTAAACGGCACACGGTAGCGTGCTTATATCATATTTTGCATATTTATGGAGTTGTTGGTCTTTTCTTTTTGCATTCCCCATTTTTCCCTGAATTATTCATGTTGTCCAATTTTTCATCTCCCTTTAAAACACCATTTCTCGGTAGCGAGCATGTGGGCAGAGGAAGTGGAATTTTCAGTATTCGAACGTATTAATATTGGGTTTTGGCCGGACGTGTCGTTAATTTTACCGACCCTGCAGAATTCCTATTTGTGGCCTATATTTCAGTGTTAGTACTACTAGATTAATTTTGAACACGAAAAAAAATAGAGGATATAAATGTTTTTATACAAAAAGTTTTAGATATTAAAGTCACATGAGAAAATATAAATATTCCGACTATACATGAATTTTATTCGTATTATAATAAATGTATACAAAACAAAATGTTGTATTTCATTCTACTTGCATGTTTTAATTTTTTATTTATCAAAATATGTATTCATTACCAATCAATTACTTTATCATATGAAATAGTACATGCTTTTTGTTTCAAAAGAAAAAACATGTAATCACGACAAATCAACTTTTGTATTTTCAATAATGTTTTTATAGCATACGCTTTCATAATTTTTTATTTATCAAAATATGCGCTTTTTTTCCAATAAGCTTCAATCGAAAACATTTCGGAACGCCTGTAAATTTGCGCGATCGCCGGAACGCGTCTGATTGTTGGCCGAAATATGTATATCGTAGTTTTAAATATTACTGAGAAATGTAATGCAGACTTGTTGCAACAATAAAGCAGTTTAAATTTAAATATAAAATCCATAATTTATAATCAGGTTAAATAAAATCTTAATTATTTTGATAGGTTGTAAACAAGAAATTCGAATTTAATGGCATGACAATACGAAAATACAAATGGCTACTTTATCGGTTCACTTGACAGATATAATGTAACTAGCACGTGTGTATGTACAGTCACGTCCACGAAGCAGTCCTAAATTAATATTTATAAGTAACATTAACAACGGACAATTCTGATGCAGCTATATTGAAATTATTTAAAATCCCTGAATATATATGGTTTCCGGTAAAGTACTGAATTAGGGGCAATTACCGAGTTTTCCAGTCTAACGCTGGTATTTGCGCAGATGTATAAAATTCTGTCTGTTGCAGAATAATTCTCAATTTTTTAATTATTTTTATTTATTATGTTGTAATATGGGCCGAGCAAAACATTGTTCGTCGGAAAAAAGAGCAATTATACTCGAACTACTTAATAGAGGCAAAAGCTACAAGTTTATACAAAATACGCTCTCATGTTCTGCGAAAATGATTGCAAACGCTAAGAACTGGAGAAAAGTGAAAGAAAATCGTGGTGGAAAAAGGAAAACTAGCTCTAGAGAAGACAGAAACATTATAACTTCTGCAAAGAAGGCACCATTCATAAGTTCAACTGCAATTAAAAGTGAGTTACACCGTTGTATAAGCACCCCTACTATTAGACGAAGATCGATTCAAGGAAAGTTGCGATAAAGACGGCCTAAGAAGGTACCATTATTAAATAAAAAGCAAATACAAGGTAGATTGTCGTTTTCTCATGAACACGTATGTACATGGGACGAAAAAAAGTGGCGTAATGTACTGTGATCCGATGAATCGAAAATAGTATTGTTTAATTCTGGTATATACCAACAACACGTATGAAGACCATCATTCAACCCCAGTACACCAAAAAGATGGTAAAATGCGAAGTTTTTTATGGTATGACGTAGGCCCTTTGCATAAGATAGAAGGCGTAATGAATGCTGATACCTATATGAACATATTGTATTTCTACCATATGCAGAGGAGAAATACCACTAAGACGATTATATATGCAGGATAACGATCCGAAATATGTTTCTCATAAAGCGAAAACATGGTTTCGAGATAATAACTTTCGCGTTTTTGGTTGACCGGCACAATCGCCAAACTTAAACTCCATTAAAAATGTATGCGTGCTGTTGAAAGAACTGTATTTGCTGCTAAGCCGCAAAATATTGTCGATCCGTGGAGACTATGCCAAGCCGAATGGCAATCAATTTCAGTAGAGATATGTAGTCAATTGTTGAGTGCTTTGCCCCACAGGTGTCAACAGGTGATAAACAATAAAGGTCAAGCAACAAAATATTAAGTGTTTCAATCCAATTAACTAAGTAAAAAGGACATTTGGTTAGTATTTTGGCATGACTGCTATTTTAATGCACAATTATATTGTTTGTCCCAAAGCAACATAACATTATGTAATGCGTAACTTTTTGACACGTAATTGACATTTTCTAAATTGAAATGCAGATCTTTGTATACATAGATGTTTTGTCTTAAGTGAATTCTTTACATTTTAACAAGTGAATATTATTCATACGTTCCCTAAATACATGAAACGTAATTCTAAAATTTCACTACATCTTATGTAAATAAATATCGTTGTATTACAACGTAATTCTATAAATTATATAATCTTAAATCTTAAATATACAGCACTATGTTCCCATGGTTTAGAAATATTTATGTATTGCGCATCTGATTCAGCAGGTTTCATTCTAGTTAACTACTAACACTACTAAATAGTATTAACTTGGTGTCACTCTTATGTTTACAATCAATTTATATTACTAATATATATTGCGAAATATCTAAAATTAAACCCAAATACTTAAATGTAACCTTACGATGCATTTTCTAAGCAGCATCATTACCAACCAAATTGCAATAACTTTTGTTGAATGACCAAATATGTGTCCCGCCATTGTCATGGAGAAACACAATATTATTATTACGATTTGTCAATTCTGTTCTTGAATGTACAAATCTTATTTGATCGTTTAACTATATGGTAAATAAAATTCTGAGTAACGAATACCTTTGTAATCTTATTATCTATTTTCATTTTTATTTCCCGCTACGAATCTTTTTGAAAAAATGTTATTTTCTTTACGTTTCATAAGCAAATCTCAGACATGACTAATATCAACTATTTGAGAAATCTGCGATTACTTAATTGCCAAACTAATAATATGTAGTAGTTAAATATGACGTGATAATCGTTTGTTGTATACACCTTTGACTATCGAATTAAATTTTTTATTGATTCAGCAACGTTTCCAACGTGTTGTAATTCTAATACGTTGCTGATGAATTGACATATATTCTATGAAATATTGGAAAAAACAGTGTAGAATATTAAACCAAACTGTCCAATTCTATTTTGTATCCTTATTTCATTTTAATACTTTAACTATCAATTATAATACTTTTTGTTATCGCTTACTAAGCATATCGGAGATGCCAAGAGAAAAGAGTCTATCGGCCCGACTAACCCGAATTGATTAGCCTTCACTAATTTTAGGTGTAAACAAAAAAAAACATATCAATTGAGTAACGCATTATAATTGAAATTTTGTGCTGTGAAGGCAACAAATCTGGCGAAACTTTGCTTTAAGTGACTGCATAATTCACTGAAAAGATTTTTTCGAAGAACCTTGAAAAAGAGTGGCACCCATTGAAAAGAACACCACTACAATAACACCACCTTCTGTAGGAATGTTCGAGCAATAGTTTATTGAGATTGCATAGGCATACTACTCATTGATTTCCTTTATGAAAGGCGTACAGTTATAAGCTCTTTGATTAAACAAAGTTGGCCTGTCGACAAGAAAGGCAAACTGTGCTTACCCGAAGTGTATTTTTTTTCATAACAACGCTCAGTCACATACAGCTACTTGCGCTACATTGCTATATGCGACTTATAGCCAAAATATGTCCCTATACGAAAAAATCCTGTCTATATTTCGTTCACTATTGTTCTGAATGCTGTTTTTTTTATCAATTTATATTTTACTGTTTGAATATAAAATAATCTCTTACGAATGGGTTTTGATGACAATAAATGTATTTGACATTTTTCGTGTTAAATGAGGTTTAAAGGGTTCTCTAGAGTATAAGAAGATATATATTGCTTGAAACCGTTCTCTCCATAAATAATATTTTCATTGTGTTTATATGAATAATAAATAATGAGGGAATTCATTGTGGTGGATATTGTCAACTTGACCATCTGTTTTAAATCTACGAAGTTAATATCTGTTTGATCTGTCACATTACTTAGAATTAATAGAAACTGTAAATGGTAGCATGGCGTGTCGTTAAGGGAACACCAGGGATTATTAAAGTGCACGTCCTATAAACTCATCTTAAATGAAACGTGTTATTTATACACAAGCGCATCAAACACAGCACCAAAGCGTTCATCAAAGTTTATACACAGAAGGGAAAACAATAAACTAATTTGTAATGTAATGGAGTAATTGCACTAATTGCCCGGTTCATAGAATTAGATGTAAGAGAAGTTCTTAATCATAGGTTTTCCACAATTGCATACCCCTAAGGACTATAACTCTGTAACTTCAAATTAGTGTAGGAATTACTTAACTGAATGTATTTATACGCCATTTCCTGTAATTTTCTATCAAACACCATTAAATGAAAGATATTGTAACACACTTTTCAAATTCAAGTAAAGATCATATATGTATGTATGTACAATGCTGACCATGAGGGAGTAAAGAAATTATAGTAAAATATAACATGTATGAATATATTGAAAGAAAAGTATATAAATGCAGTACTAAATACAATAAAATTTACAGCTTTTACGCCAAATAAAGATTTCATATTTTAATTTGCTTTTCACAAAATGTTCGGCTTCGCGATTAATTTATTTAAGTTTCTGCAAGCTGCACATGTTTCTCACCGTATCATCCCAACATCAAAGCGTTCCAAAAGTTATTACTGTTGAAGTGAAGTTGAAGATCTTTGTAGAGTTTGGAGTTATTTTTTTGTCAGAATCTTATTATGAATTAAATGGAAAACTTTTTCAATTACTCTTGCCTCTGTTGGTTTAATATTTTTTTTATAATCTTTTTCATTTCCATTAATTCGTTTCAGGTTTCCAATATTACCGAAAGACAACGATATTTAAACAAATATAAAACTGCTGCTTTTATTTAACAGTCACCACAACGCATTTGAATGCTGCTCTCCCGTCGCCGAAAAAAAGGCACACCTATTACCATCAAAGAACAGAAAAAAATTTATCAGTTTAGAACATATGCTTCCATATATCTATACTAATACCGATATTCTTCGATTTCTTGGTTTTGTTTTTTTAATTTTATGACTATAATAACAATTCGATCGATAGTTTGTACTTGCTTGTGTACCTCTTTAAACCACTTTCCGAAAACTTAGAACTGTGAAGCTTCTATACTTTTGAGGTAGTGTCTATTCCCAAATTTGTATATACTGTATACTGTCATCATTTGCTTCACATAACCTTGAGATACGCCACTGCATCTTTCTCCTAAGAAAATTTTTCTTTACATTTATTAATTTTTCTTTCATCATAGCACAACTTGATGTTCGACTTAATTATCTTTATTTTAAAATATTTAATAATTGGCCTTTATTTTATTTCTCGAAAACTCGTATCGCAACGCTTAGTTACTTAGATGAAGATGGTGACAGTGCTACGATCAACGCAGAGCAAAATAGAGGCCTGATACCGTTTACCTTTTTGCTAGAAATCATCGAACTGGACTCAGTGAAGCACTTGTTCTAGCAATATAGTTACGTGCCATGCCAAGCCTCGAAACAATCAATCTTTTGCACACTAAGTTCAATAATTATGTAATCAGTCATTTTGATAATGTTGCTTAGTTTACGTATAGCTGCTTTTTAACGCCATTCGACTTTTTTCTGGAGTGCTATAAGAAATCCATGCTAGGTTGATAATCCTGAAACGATTCATGCACCTAAGCATAATACTCGTATTGATTGAGCCATTTCGTAAAATAGGGCCACAAACAATCGAAAATGTTCTTCAAAATTGGTGTATAGGATGTGCTATTGTGAAGTCAGCTGAGCCAGCCGTTGAAATAAAATTATATTCCATAACTAATTAAAAAGTTTACTCTTGTCAATAAAGCAACAAACTTTGAATAATATTGAACAGTGTTCATTGTATAGCAACTTTAAAAAGAAACAAGCCGATGGTGCATCCTTTAACGTAAGCCTGGCATACTTTTAACGCCATGCATGTATTCTTTCTTTCGTTGTTTGTCCCATCTTCAATCTTAGATAATTAAAGGTGAATACGTATTTTCTGTTATTGGACGTCTACCCATACACTTTTTTTAGTTTCCCATAGTTAGCAATTTTATTTTCTTTAGTTTGTTTCCTACACGAATTTTTCTTGTTTCCTTGTCTGTGTTACTTTAATTAGTTAAAGACTATGTAGTTTTCTATTATATACCAACTTAAATATTAATATTATATTATTTTGGTAAAAATTATACTAGCAATTATTAAAAATTATAAAACTACTGAAAGGTCTCTTAGATAATTTAATACACATAACTATGAAATTTGAAAGAAGTCGAACAACATGCATAAGTAAGTTTAAAATAATTATTGGATGTCCATATCTAAATTAAGGAACTTATAATATACTATGTGACAAAAAAATTACCCAGTAAAAGTACATACATAATTTTACATCTAATTTTGTATAAATGTTCAATGTGTTGAGAAAAATAATGAAAAACGTAGCAAGAAAGCAATACACCTTTGTATAATTTTTCCGAACTTTGAACGAAAGAATTCATTTTTCTTTTCTTTATTTTGGATAAGTTTAGTTTTATTATGATTATAACAGTTGTAACACTCCATATTATTAATTAATGTAATGCAATGCCAACATTTCGCCAACATTTGGATTAGATAAGACGGGTATTGCATTCCGTAAAATCGTTATGCAGATGCAAAAAATATTTTTACAATACATTAGTTGGTCGAAAGATTGGTCTCAACAAGTTAAGCAGCATCATAAAAGAAGCTCTGAACGACCTACAAGAATCACCAAACTGGAAAATAGGCAAAGGTGAAAAAAAGGTCAAATTTTCCGTAAAATGTGGAACTACACTTGCTAGATGATTGTTGGTTTGGAGAGGAATTAACATAGGAAGTAGAACTCCTCTAACATTCCTTCAAGGCTATTTAAATGCAAAGGTACGTTTGCGAAGTTCTGGAACCATTCGCTTTATCATATATCCAAGCGCTAAATAATATCATATGGAATGTGATGGTATATCTTGCTAAAACCCAGACAATACCCGTCCTCATATTGCAGCTGTTACGTTATGCTTCCAGAAGGAGACCAATATTAATATTCTCAAATGAGCTTCCACAGAAGTCAACATCTTATTAGAGGAATACTCTGACGAATAGCAGAATGTATTCTTTTACGTGAAGTGACAACTCATTAATAAGTGTTCTCTATAAAGGTATGGTGATAGATTTTAACATTGGTAAAGCGGGACACCATTGACCGAGATGGTGGCGCAACAAAAATTTTCATAGAACACATAAACAGTATTGTAATATATTTTTCTTAATTTCAACATACATAGGTACAATTTACAAATATAGTACATAAAAAAAATTATGTGTAGTATTATTTTATTCTTCGGCATATTTCTCATTTGAGTGAATTTTTTATTAGTAAATTGCTGTCGTTGTTTAAAAGGCCATGAACTTTTCACAGGAATTCGTTAGATTATATTTCTTTCAAAGTCTCAACACTTAATTGTGATTTTTCTGATGTCCACACTTTATTTACTGTGAAAAAAACACGTTCAGTGGCAGCATTAGCTCCTGGTAAAGAAGTAATGAATTATTGTATGGAACATGGTTTGTTTCAGAATGATAAAATATTTCTAACCATTGTTCTCTATTGCGATATTTGCTGATGCCCAAGATATAACCTTTCCCTTATCAATATATTTTTTTAATATTGATTGATACCTCATTAAAAAAGTCATTTTCGGAAATATTATTATATGGAAAATCTTGAGTAATATGATCGAATGGTTTTTGCACATCATTCCAATTAAGTTTTTGTTTTAATGTATCCCAGTAAAAATGTTAAATATTATTGTAATGTACCGTCCACTCTTCTAAATAATCTATGCAGTTACTATAGAACTTTTTAATGTGATTCATGATTGCACCTTGTCCTTCTAGCTGGGTTATACTATTACGGATAATTAACGAAAGAAAATTATTTTCTAACCGCTCTTGACACTGAAATTTTAAATTTTATTATTTCATTTGCTACTTCGATTACTGAAATTTTGTCACCTTCAATAAGTTTTACAGCATTTTGAAAAACAGCTGCTTGTTTGTATACAAGCTCTAGCCAAATTTTTGATAATTCTTTTTCACAAAAAAACGCTTCTAAAATTCTAGGACATTTATCCTGGGATAGAAAGTAGGATTTCAAAGGATCGTATATTTTCAAAATTCTTTCGACAGCTGGCGAAAGAGCTAACTGGTGCATTGTACTGTATACAAGTATTTTCTGTCGCAGTTTCACAAAATTCTTTAAACATTATAACGCGCACAGTATATATATATATATATATATATTGGGGTTCGTGCACAATATGCAATCATTTTGTGCGCTTTAAATTGTTTTTTTCCAAGTTTCGTCGGGCAAAGAAACATCTAAAATTCTAATTTTTTTTCCAGTTTCCGAATCAGAAAAGCTGATTATGCTTTATGTCCTTATGACTAGATGCGTCAGAATATATGAACATAAAATTAATTTTTTCTAGATTTTTGTTTAATTCTCAAAATGCATATGAGGAAAGCACGTTACACACAATTGTATCCAATCTTGTTTTAGCACAGGCAAATTTTTTGTTGAATAACATTTTGACAACTTGTAATGTACAGATAGATCTGAAGGAATGATTTTGTTTAATAGCATGAAAAGACATAAGTCCTTCTGCTCACGCTAATTTCTTTTATTCGTCTCCATAAGTTGTTTTCCGAAAAAAATCCCTTATTTTGGAGAAAGATGCAGCAGTATTTAAATATCTTTTATGTTTCCGTGTCTCCAAGTGCTTTGAAACATCATTCTTTCCCCTGTGCAAAATAGAAAATTCATCATTACATTTCTCACATTTTACTATGTAATCGCTTTTGATTTTTTTAATAAAAGGAAATTCACTTCTTAGATCATCGTTGAATTTGCATCCTCTTTTCTTACTCATTATGTTAAAAATCTAAAAAAATAATTTAAAATTATAGAAAGTACATAATTACATGAATATATTTTATTGTTAGTTTGTAAATTAACTTAATTTAATTGTTATAAAGTAACTATATTTTGAAAATTATTTTAATTTTCATCCTATGCTTCTTTCTAAATAATAACAATACTAACTTGTATTATTTTCCCTTTGGATTTGCCGTAACGTAAGTCGCATCAGCAAGTGTCAACTAAATGTCAAGGCCAGCCCTAAACTTGTTACCGCCACTATAAAATATAAATAATACGAGTACTGACTGCTAAATTCATGAAAATTTATGAATTTTTGAAATAAATAAATTACTTACCTAAATTATCTGAATAGCTGATTTGTTCATATCACTTGTACGCAGTACGATGTGTATCATCTGAGAGACAGTTATAAAATGTTTTCGTCGTTGCCAATGCAAAAAAATACCGTTGTTCGTTAAGTCCAAACAATGGTGATCGAATTCTAACAACTGATCAACAATGCGAAGTTTGATAAGCAGTTCTCGATAAACAGTTCTCAACAATTATTAGCTATTATTGAAGTTTAATGTTATAAAATTATCAAAAACTATATAAAACTCATATCCTGGTGAAATAGCCACATGGCCACCGAAAACCGTATATTCCCTACCCGTTCTCCCGCCGTTCCCTGGCCTGCCATGCATTCTTTCCAAAATTGGGACTTTTCTAAAACGTCGTGGGCGCGGGACAAATTGTTAAAAATAGGGAGTGCTCCCTCCAAAAGCGGGTCGTTTGGTCGCCTTATATAAAGGGTACAAATTTTTCAATTAAAATGTAGTAATTTATTGTTCTTAACGCAATAAATTTTGTCAAAAATTTGGTTTAAAAATATACACTTTACTGGGTGATTTCTTTGCCAGATAGTATAATACGTATTGCAGTAGTGAGCAAGCTTGAAGGGTTAATATATATAACTATTTATCAAGAAGGCAAGGTATTACAAAAGTGTCAGTCACTATATTACATATTATATCATATAATAAACCTATCCTACTATCCAATCTTTAGTTTGCCTGTCCTCTGTTTATGAATTTATGTTCATGTAGTGTTGTATTTTGTTTTCATTATACGGACGATCATAACTTAGAATTTAGTATGCGCAAATATTATATTCATATGAGTATGTGTCAACTGTGAAGATTGATTGTTCGGCTATCTATATTATAACGGAGAAACAAATGTGTTTCTGAAGTTCGGCTGTTACACAAAACAGGGTACTATAAATCATCACCTAATAGACGCACGTAATATTGAATATATTTCCCGAGATGAACATAAATTCCCCTTTATTAGATTATAATTACAGAAATGGCAATACTGTTACTTTACAGCAAAAAGTAGATTCATTAAAATTCATTAAATAACATTATCACCAGGAACATAACAATTTACTGGTAATAATTGCTACTTTAATTTGGTTTGTATTATTATAGCTGGAATATCAACATGAATGTAACGGCAATAAATAAAACATTACTGAGTAATAAGTAAAAATATATATATTAATACATACTTGTAAGACTTGAAACTCAGCCAAACTAAATTTACTTTAAATTTATATCCGGTGGAGATTATTAAAAAAAAGGATTATATTGTTTACCGATTTTTTTAATCTACTTAAGTAAAAACCCAAATTTCTAATATTCTGTAACGAACTTAGAATACAATTTGTACCAATGTAACATAATTTATATATACGAGGTTAGGTTGAAGAGTCCGTAAAATGAAAATCAATTGAAGAACTTTGCGTTCATTCCCCAAGATAGTCTCCCGCCTTCTCGATACATTTGGATCAGCTATGATTCAGTCTCTATGCTTTGGAAAAATTCTCAAAACTCTCAAATTCGGCAAATAAGTCGCGTGCGAGCAAGAAGTGGAAGTCTAATTCATTAACTTTGCAATGGCAACGAAACTTGTGTGGGCCTGCGTATTGTCTTGATCGAAAACAATTTTTTTCTTGACTAACTCATGCCGATTTTCATTAATATTTTGCTTCAATTTGTCCAAAAGACTCATATAATATGCTGCTGCGACAGTTTGGCATTTGAACTAATCAACAAGAAGAATAGCTTCTGGATCTAGAAAAACGGAATTTGTTGCTTTTCCTGCAAATATATAGAATAGTCATCTTTGAGAAGTGAGAACCACTGTGGCGTTACTGTTTACATTGATGTTTTGTTTTGAAGGTATAATGATAAACTCAAGGCTCACCTGTGATAATAAATTGACGTACAAAATTTACTTTATTCTTTGAGTGTTTGGAGCGTTTTCGCTTCAGACGCTCATAAAAATTTGCAATCGCACCAATTTTTGGAACACAAAGTAGTCATGGTACTCACCTCACGGACAGCTATTTCGTAGCAAACTCTTCACTCAAAATATTTGGCGCACGATTTTAGAGATGCTTACAATTTCACTTATCTCAGACGTTTACAAGCGACGGCCTTTTAACAACGTAACATAGCATTTTGTCAATAATTTCTATTGTAATTGCAGATTGCTGACGCCTATTACCAGAACAAATTTATCATATCGGAGAATGCAACAACCTAGTTCTTCAAACCATTCTTAATTTCATTATGAATAGTTTTTGCTGATAAGCCTTTCAAGAAGAAGTACTTAATATGACAGCATTTATTTTAACCCTATCCACCTCGTCAAAACCTCCGAGA
This sequence comes from Dermolepida albohirtum, assembly GCA_031893035.1. Taxonomy (NCBI): domain Eukaryota; kingdom Metazoa; phylum Arthropoda; class Insecta; order Coleoptera; family Scarabaeidae; genus Dermolepida; species Dermolepida albohirtum. Next base: position 58,668 of record JAVIWB010004509.1, on the reverse strand, counting down.
CGTTCTTAATTAAACAGTCGTCATAACGAATCTAATAAATGTAACAAATTTAAATTTGAGTACCGTCATTTTTAGAGAGATAACTTGCCGACGCGCTATAAAAATAGTCTGAAACTCCGCCATTTATCTGACATTCCACTGACATTTAATCTCACCCTCGTACAATAGATATGTGTAGAAACTAAAGAAAATTGCATCTTAATAATAAGAATTAATTATGACCAATTAGGTTGAAAACTAATAACTGGGTGAAATAAGTAAGAGTTGAAGAGTAGATATACAACAAATAAGAAATAATTATATTATAAAACATAGAGTAGTTAAGCGGAATTCGTCCATATACCTAATGTGCCTTTTCTATTATACAGTATTATGTATATTAATACCGGATGTATATAAACTCAGGTTTGTTTATGTCTCACCAAATCAATAAAACTACAATATAGTATGCTGTCCCCGGATGTCTTTCGGAAAGAAGGTACAAGACGCTAAAGGTTTGGATATTGTCAAAATTATTAATGCACTTTAAGTAAAACTATGGTGTACAAAAGGTACTAGAAAAGTTTTGCAATACACTTTGTTTTTTATTTTTTTCAAAGTAATTTCCTCTACACTCAATACACCTCTCTATCCTCCGAAACCAATCTTTAAACCAGTTCTGCTAAGTTTCACTAGGGAGTAAAGCACATTCGTTGTCACAAGCCCGCAGAAGGTCCTCATCACTGGAAAATTCGGTGCAGGCTTTGGCGCGGTGAGCTGAAGCATTATCGTGATGGAGGAATCAGGTATCCGTTCTTGATTTTGGCCGCAGGTTCTTCATAGATCCAACGACTTTAGGCAGACATTGTTGAGTACACCACTTAGCTGTGAATGTTTCCTGTGTGTCCAAAACGACGCGTTCTACAATTCCACTCGATTTGAAAAATACATTTTCTTCTTTACAGATCGGTATTTTCTGACAACTACGGGTGTATCATCATCATTAAAGACCCGCACTTTGTTTTGAGCTTTGGTCAGCACATCGTAATAGTACAGCCAAGTCTTGTCACCTATAACGATGTTGTTCACATACCGAGATTGTCCCTTATTAAACTTTTTTAGCATCTCCCTGCACCAAGTCACACGTCGTATCATCAGCTCTTCAGTCAGTGGTTCGGCACCCAGAGAGAAGAAAGTTTCTTCACGTGCAAACGATCATGCAGAATCGAACGAATTACTGGTGCATTTAGGCCTGAAGCACCCTCTATCTCTTGGCAGGTCACCCGCCTGTCCTCAGCATCCTCCATAGTTAAATTTTTCCTTTGGAATTCTCTATACCACCTGAATCTCGTCGTGCGATGTGGACAAACGTCACCTAGTGCAAAAGTCATTTCTTCGAAGCACTGGTCTATGTTTAAACCACGCAAGAAATTATAACGCAAAACTGCCCTTATCTCATTTCGTGACCACGATGCCATCGCAAGCACTTTACACTCTCACTGCTATTGAATAACTAAGCCCATCAACATGGCGCGGCGGCTACTATGCACGTATGCACATGTCTCAATATGCAGCAACAAGCAGCTTCCTACGATTCATTGTTGCGTCATATTACAAAGCTTTCCTAGTACCCTTTGTATTACCGAATACAAGGACTATCCAGAAATGTGTTTATATGTTCTTAACAACATTTCGATTAGAAAAAAATCGGATATTATTTTCAGACACAGGAGGTTAGTGTAGGTATCTAAAGCACCATTAGTTTAATGGTAGATTTCACACGTTGTTGATTATGTTTCCAGTGTGTCATTTAGTAGGAACCATTTTTAACAGTTTTTGTAGATTAAATATCTCATCAATAAAAACTAGAAACTACAAGAAAAAATATAGACATTTACATTAACAATGAAGAAATATTTTGTACACCCGTTACTTTAAATAGCCAAATCTTGCTAAAACACGATATCTACACTATACAAAACTTACTCAACAGAAGAAATTAGGTCTCAAATAATGCCAATTATTTCTCGGGAGCAAGCGACCTGTATGGGCGGAAATTGGTGCTGCCAAGGAATCCGAGCTAAATCTAAGCTAAGGCAAATGTTCCCATGGAGGCAAGGCTAAACTGCAAAAGATGGTGAAATATAGCCAAGATTGTATGGCTGAAAGAGCCTTAATGATGGGTACCACAATAAATCTAAAGAAGTAGCAGTGAAATGACCTCTATAGTTTCCTCTAATCTAAACTTAAAGATCAGTTATATTCACTAGATCTCAATTAAATCAATAGAACAAATTGTTTATCTTTGTATATAAATATATGTCAATCTTGAATCCAGCAACATTATACAAAATTGTCTTCAAATACAATCTTTGAAAACCAAAATGATGCTTTGGAAGGCACATCAGTATATATTTCAATTTATTAATGTGTGATTTTAACAAAACACCGGGTTAAACAGGTCATTTAAGAAGTTTTGAACTATCGGAGCTGACAAAAATATTTAAATAGTGTTAGATAGTCTAAACTTCTGGCCTAACTGTAAGACTACATTGTGCTTGTACAAAAGACGCGACCCTTCTTATTAAAACCAAATTTCAGTTGAATGTTTTGAATGGAAAATATGTGGAATGAATTTAAAACTTGAGAAACTTAAAGTACACCTTGACTCTTGAATTTTTTTATAGGAAAAACGCGGCCAAAATTGGGAATGTCTAACCATTCTGAACTAGGAATTTATTTTTTTATTGTATTTGTGCTTTGTTCGTATACATTAAAAATTACTATGACTTTAAAAATCTAAAACGCAAAAATTACTGTCTGTACCTGGGAAAAATTAAAATTTTGAATAAAAACCACCTGATCGTAACTGTATTAGTATATAGCTACATATATTAGTATGTACATGTATAGATATTATTCTGCTATATAAGATTCAGTATGGAATGTGATACATTTTTTATAACATTAGAAACACTTTATTAACTTTTTCATATTCTGCGTTTAGAAAATTCCTCTCTTCTTCAAGATTTATGACTTATAAAAGCAACAAACCTTTTCGAGAAATATAAAAAAGTTATACGTATACGCAAGTTTATTGCTAAAGTTCATGAAACTGGTTTCATTCAGTTTTCGTCGAATTTTGCGAAAAGATCTCGGTATGACGCCTTACAAAATTCAATTGGTTCAAGAGTTGAAGCCGCATGACCATCCGTTTCGTTTTCGCTTCGCTACATGGGCCAACGAGAAACTGCACGATGATGTCGGTTTTGCCAAAAATCATCTTTTCGGATGAAGTTCATTTTCATCTTGGTGGGTATGTTAACCAGCAAAATTGCCGTATTTGGGGCTCAGAAAACCCACACGTAGTCTTACAGAAGCCAATGCACCCATTACGAGTGACTGTTTGGTGCGGCTTGTGGAGCGGAGGCATCATTGGCTCATATTTCTTTGAAAATGAGGACGGCGCAACCATTACGATCAATGGAGAAACCTATCGCACCATGATAACCGATTTCTTTGTGCCCGCTCTTCATGGTATTGATGTGAACGATGTTTGGTTTCAACAGGATGGTGCAATTTGCCACACATCTCATGCCACAATCGATTTATTGCGTCAAACGTTTGATGGCCGTTTAATTAGCGGAAATGGTGATGTTATTTGCCCGCCAAGAAGCTGCGATTTGACACCGTTGGACTATTTTCTGTGGGGCGCCGTTAAAGACAAGTGTTGTGCTGACACACCAGAGACAATTGAGCATTTGAAGGCCAACATTCGTGATGCCATTGCCGAGATACGACCCCATACACTCAAAACACTCGAAAATTGGTCTGATCGAAGGGTATATTGTGAGGCCAGCCGCGGCAGCCATATGAATGAAATAATATTTCGTCTCTAACCGGAACAATTGTACTTCACAATTTTTAAATTTAAACTTTTAAATGGCCCACCCGTTATAAATGAATTTATAAAATTTAATGTCAATTTTTCTCTATCTAATTATTTACCTTTTTAAGAGCCGTTTTTCTATTCTGAGCACAAATCTCTACATTGTTTTGAGATAAAGATTGTAGTTGTATATTTTTCTAAATTATTTATTTACTATACTAGGCTGTTACACACTTTACTTGCCTATTTAATATTTAGACGAAACTTTAGGACTTTTTGTTTCATTATTCTAGAACAATACGCTCGCTCAGCAAATTACTAAATTTATATACATACTCCTTAAGTTTACGGCAACTTCTGTTAAAATTATTAGTTTGGTTTTTATATAGTTTATACATAATACATATTATACCTTGAGTAAATAATTAGCCATTCTTGTAGAATCTCTCGTCTTTGTTATTTATAGTTTAGGCGTTGTATTATTTATCACTAAGTTCTTTGTGAAGTTTTCTTGTTGCATAATTCATGATTGTGTACATATTTTAGTAGGAAAATAAAAGCTCCTGTTTACTAAACTATGGCTTAATAGTTACATAATTGTGCGAAAAGTTTGTAATTCCCTACAAAAGGGTAAACTTACACTGTTAAAAGCAAGGTTGTGTAATTGAGACATTCCATATACCAAGCCTTATCCCAATTATACTTTGTTTAAGAACATTTGTATTAGTAATCCTAATATACTGATTTAAAGTCAGATACAAAATAACTGTAATATGAATATGAATTCACGCACAAAGTAAAAATGTAAGTAGTATTTATTTATTTCTCTATAGTATCTTTACATATAAATATTGTGAGTCAATCTATCTATTGTACATAATTATTGAGTATATATATAAGTATTCTTTCGTTTCACAAAATATAATTATTGTTATTTATAAACGTACACGAAGAAACAAATGAGTATTAAAAAGTAAATGCAAAAGATTTTATACTCTTTGTCCAGAAAATAAATCTTAATGAAATTAGTGATGCCATCTTTAGATAAGAGACTAATTTAAATGTCAATTTAAATAGGTTTTATACCTCGATCACAAATGAAGATACTTTATTAATAACAAATAATATGTGGGGAAATATAGGAAATAATGACACACGTATAATAAGTTGCAGATCTGGGTTTGTGTTTCATGACGTCATCACTAATAACAAATTAATACTACTAGTATTAGTCTTTGAACAATGTCGATCGCAATGGAAGCATCCAAAACAGCAATGTACTGACTATGAGTATGATTTGGCAATGGATCTAGAAATATTTCAACAAGAAAAGGATATGCTAGAACATAAATTCAAATCGTATATGAAATTAGATTAATTACAAAATTTAAAAGAACCACGCGTTTAGCGAGATATGTTACATAAAATTACAAATCCAAATTTGTAGACCAATCGTCCAGAAAACGATTGGTACAGATTCGAGTCTTGTCGCAAAATTTTTAATTAATTTTCTAAAATTAGAAATAACGATGGAATAGCAGGAACTGTTATTTTCGTTAATTTGCCATCGTGAAGCACTTAATTATATATTTATATACAGTTACAAGCATCAAAACCTGACCGCGCGGTATAACAATTAAGTCTATTCCATAATGTAATTTATGGTACATTAATAGACACGAAACTGTACTGCATTGGTGGTTTAATTGGTACAACAATTGTCTAGAAAACGATAGAAACAGGGTTTAAGTCCTGTCTAAAAGCGGAAAATTTTTAATTATTATAATTTTCTGTAATTAGTAGTATAATAGTATTTGTTTCATATTTCATCCAGACTCAATCCAAAAATCAAGCGTTTTTCAAGGAATATTGGTCCCCATTCTTTACATACTCTACACCTTTGATTTATTTAGAAACGAAAGTAATAATTTAATTAATTTTCTGTTAGTAATGATGGTAAAATAGCAGGAAATATTATTTTCATTAATATCCCATAATTATATATATATAATTATGAACATTAAATACGTACATTTTTCACGATCAATCCGAAAAATCCTCGTCCCTATGATATTTAATTTTTTTACGCTATAATTTTTCATGAAAACTGCGAAAAATCTTAAAGATCCAAAAACAATCACATAATACTACTAGCCTTGAAATGTTTTATTGAATTAGTTACTTGAGGTACTTCTTCAATACTTTCATGTTTACATCCAAAACCAAATTGGGATCTAATATTAGATTTTAGTTGTCTGTAATTCGCTTTAGCTTTAGAAATGGGTTTTTCAAATATTTTATCTATTGGGTTGGCAACTAAGTACTTTCGGTTTTGTAGTATAAAATAAAACACTTTTTCTTTAAACAAAGAATAGTTTTTAATCAATTATATATTTTCCATTTTGCTCAATGACCTATTGCCATCTTTCTTTCAGCTGCATGATGCCGCGCTCATAAAATTTCTGGTCCTTATCAGCAAAAAACTGAACCAGGTGCCAGTGAAGGTCATCGTCATTTGTGAAAGTTTCACCGTTCAAAGAATTCTGCAAACTTCGAAATAAATGGTAATCAGATGGCGCTAGATCAGGGCTGTATGGGGGATGTGGCATCACTTCCCAGCCAAGCTCCACTAGTTTCCTATGAGTTGCCAAAGATGTGTGAGGCCTTGCATTATCTTGGTGGAAAACTACACCTTTCCGATTTGACAATTCTGGCCGTTTTTCTTTGATTGCTTCATCCAGTTTTATTAATTGTTGACAGTAAACATCAGAATTGATCGTTTGGTTTCTTGGAAGCAGCTCGAAAAAACACAAAACCTTTGTAATCCCACAAAACTGACAGCATGATCTTTTTTGAATGCAATTCAGCTTTCGATGTGGTTTGAGCTGCTCCATGATTGTTTTCGAACTATGTTACTGTACAGGACCCACTTTTCATCACCAGTGATGATCCTTTTTAAGAAAGTGTCGGTTTCATTTCGTCTAAGATGCATATCGCCAAAGTTGATTCTTTGTGTTAAATGAATTTCTTTCAATTCGTGAGGTAAATGTTTTTCAATTGTTGTGTGCGATACATGTAGCCTCTCCGCAACCTCTCGAACAGTTATATGACGATCCTCTTCGATTATGACTTTGATTTGGTCATCATCAACTTCAGTAGGCCGACCAGAACGTTGCTCATCTTTGAGGGAAAAATCTCCAGAACGGAATTTTTTATACCAATTCTGACACGTGCGCTCTTTTAAGCAATTAGCACCATAAACTTCACATATCTTTTTGTGAGCCGCAGCAGCTTTCTTTCCTTTACGGAAATAAAATAGTAAAATATGTCGAAAAAGTTCGTTTCTGCACTCCATTTAAAATTAACCCACAACTAATAGCTTTAATAAAAATCACGCACTACTTGCTTCTGAAGTTACGTCAATGTGACTAGTATCACGCGACAGACGGTAAAGTACAGCACTAACATACGATATACAAAAAATAAGGCAACGCTCTCTATCAGTAAAAACCGAAAGTACTTAGTTGCCAACCCAATAGTACCAGCGCTAAACTAATAAGATTTTAGAAGGTAGTGTCATTTGATGACTTGTCTGACCCGGGAATCATAATGATATTAACAATTTTCCATTGAATTGAAAAATATTTTATTTATTTACTACAGCATTGAGTAACTACGTTACCATATTCACACATTTTGGAATTAATTTTATTATAAACTGCATAATATTTACTTTATTTTTATCTGTGAATCACTTTATACGTACGGGCTTTCCACAAGTACATAGTTTGAAGAGGGTTATAAACCTTTAATAAAAAATACTTGCGAAATTAATTGAGATCAAAGGATCAAAATTTCAGTATTGAGGTCTGTATGTATCGTAATATAACAGCAACAAAAAGATTATTTAGTTCATATTGAGTAAATTGTTTTAGAATGAGTTAATTATGGTATTCTGTCATAGTTCGTTGACTTTGGACCGTCTCAAATAAGTAAAATTACACTCTTCTCAATTACAGTATCTTATGTATAATTTATCTCAGTTCTATTAATAAATTGCGAATTTTTTTAGGATTTGAAATAATTGTACGAATTGAAACTGGTTTATTTAAATGGTACATTTATACCAATATATACAGTTACCAACAGTGGCAATCATACACCATGAAAGGAAATAAATTTTACTCAATAATTGAACTTTTGTTTAACATATTTCATTATATATATATTTGAAACCTTGAAACAATGGCTTATGTATTAATGAACTTCGAGAATCGTTTTCGAAAAGAATGATGGCGTAACACTATAAAATAATATTGTACAATTATTGGGCTGGCAAACTAAGTACTTTCGGTTTTGTAGTATAAAATAAAACACTTTTTTTTAAACAAAGAATAGTTTTTAATCAATTATATATTTCCCATTTTGCTCAATGACCTTTTGCTATCTTTCTTTCAGCTGCATGATTCCGCGCTCATAAAATTTCTGGTCCTTATCAGCAAAAAAGTGAACCAGGTGCGAGTGAAGGTCACCGTTATTTGTGAAAGTTTTACCATTCAAAGAATTCTGCAAGCTTCGAAATAAATGGTAAGCAGACGGTGCTAGATCAGGGCTATATGGGGGATGTGGCATCACTTCCCAGCTAAGCTCCAATAGTTTCCCACGAGTTGCCAAAGATGTGTGAGGCCTTGCATTATCTTGGTGGAAAACTACACCTTTCCGATTTGACAATTCTGGCCGTTTTTCTTTGATTGCTTCATCCAGTTTTATTAACTGTTGACAGTAAACATCAGAATTGATCGTTTGGTTCCTTGGAAGCAGCTCAAAAAATACACCTTTGTAATCCCACCAAACTAACAGCATGATTTTTTTTAGATGCAATTCAGCTTTCGATGTGGTTTGAGCTGGTTTATTCATTGCTCCATGGTCGTTTTCGAACTATGTTGCTGTACAGGACCCATTTTTCATCACCAGTGATGATTCTTTTTAAGAAAGGGTCGGTTTCATTTCGTCTAAGGTGCATATCTCAAAAGTTGATTCTTTGTGTTAAATGAATTTCTTTCAATTCGTGAGGTACCCAAACATCAAGCTTCTTAACTAGCCCAAGACATTTTAAATGTTTTTCAATTGTTGTGTGCGATACATGTAGCTTCTACGCAGCCTCTCGAACAGTTATATGACAATCCTCTTCAATTATGATTTTGATTTGGTCATCATCAACTTCTGTAGGCCGACCAGAACGTTGCTCATCTTTGAGGGAAAAATCTCCAGAACGGAATTTTTTATACCAATTCTGACACGTAAACAATTAGCACCATAAACTTCACATATCTTTTTGTGAGCCGCAGCAGCTTTCTCTCCTTTACAGAAATAAAATAGTAAAATATGTCGAAACTGTTCGCTTCTACACTCCATTTAAAATTAACCCACAATTAATAGCTTTAATAAAAATCACGCACTACTTGCTTCTGAAGTTACGTCAATGTGACTAGTATCACGCGACAAACGGTAACGTACAGCACTAACATACGTTATACAAAAAATAAAGCAACGCTCTCTATCAGTAAAAACCGAAAGTACTTAGTTGCCAACCCAATACTTTGCATGAAAAAGACGATAAGTTAGTCCAGACAAATCAGCTAAACTACAAGCAAAATCCTATTTACTCAAAATATTAATCATTTGTTGGAATTACCAAGTGTACCGGAAAATCATTCCCAGTTTCTCTAACAGATATCGCTAGGCTTAAGTATGCAATCTTGCGATTTGACACATATGTCATTTTATTCTACCGACATCAAACCTTAAAGACATACATGTTATATTTTACGCAAGTAACACTGTCATAGATTTATACCTCTTTTTTATTTAATCAAAAGAAAAAAGTCGCTGAAAGTCAACGTTTGCTGGTATTAACCTACGGTGAGCATGCTCCAACCATAAAAACATGTGTGGCGAGGTTTCGACAATTCAAAAGTGGTGATGTCGATGTGCAAGATCAAGAACGTTCTGGTAAACCGAAAAAGTTTTAAGATACGAAACTGCAGGAGTTATTGGATGAAGACACAACTCAAACTCAAAAACAATTGGCAGAAGCGTTAAAAGTGCGTGCAATAATTACAATTGTCGATAAATTTCATTTTAACTATACGAGCTTGGTGGCACCCAAATTTAAGTCTATTTATAGTTACATATTTTTCTAGTATGCATTTAGAAAATGAATGACGCTGCTAGGTAATTCGAGTGGCACATCTAGAGGAAGTAGTTTTATGCAGTTCTTCCATTGCTTTTTCGCTCTTGTTTTTATTTTATCAAGCAAGTATTTCCAGTGTTATGTTTTCCTTGCTAGCTAGTTCAAATCGTAGCTATCTTTGGCCAGAGTATCAACTACTCTGTTATATCCAACACCAACATGACGCCAACCTTGAGCCATATAAACTTTACATTAACTCAATCTAGTTAATTCTGTTAGCTTAAATTTGTTATCTTGGTTAATACAATTTATCCTTTTAATTGGCTAAAACGGCTCGTAGTATTTATAATACTGACTATAGTAATTGTAGCACATTCTCTTTTATCAGTGTAAAAATGTTCCAAGGTACATAGAATGGCATACGCATTTCTGGAAAATACATACATACATATACAGGTATAAGCAAGTAACTTTGTTGGTGTGTATCCTTGGAGTCTGTTTCTATGAAAACAAGCAACCAATTCCATTTCGTATTTTATTTATTTATCTACATATTTACTTATTTATTTATTTATTCAATAGTTTCCCATTTCTAAGACAAAATTTAAGATAAGAACAGCATGTAGAAACATACGACAAGGTCAAATTTCCAAAGCCACGGGAGCTATATTGTTATGGTTGGCAAATGAGCGACTGACTGCAAGAAAGAGGCAGCCATTTCGAACAAATTTTATAATTCGATTTTAAAATTAAAAGGTTTTTGTTATTCCAGACGTGACGTCACCTGTATATGTAGTATTTGATTTTCTGAAAAAAATCTTTTCAAAGGAAACAAAAATATTAGTTCATTCAAAAAAGAAAAGACTCGTACACTTCCGATTAAACCGGAAACGGAAAAAAAATTTTTTTATCAATATATAAATAGTATTATTTAATAAATGTGTAAGAATTACAATTTGTCCAGTGGGTCTTCCAGCATACATACACTGTTATTTAATCTAACGATAATAATTAGTTGTTTTTTCCATACATTCATTATAATTTCCGTTTAATAAAGCGAGATAAAACGTTTGACGAGACATCTGATTTAGATAATGGAAATACGGAGACACTGCTATATAATTATAAGTTGGAAAAAAGAAAGAATGTTGAAATAGTTTTAATTAACCACTGCTTACTTACTGCGTTTGTCAAATTATAATTAATGATTTTTCATTAATTTTTTTGCTTATACTTAATATTTCTTTTCCTTAAATTTTATTAATTTTGCTTCCTCCTATGTCATTTAACAATTATTATATTAAGGTACATAATTTAATCAAGAAGTGTTGATTTAATGCATTTGGATAAAAATCATGTAATAAAAGCTCCACGTCAATTGTTACGGAGATATTGGTTTTTAAGGGTTACAAGAATGACCTTGTATATTTTTCTAGTATACTGAGAAAGTTACAATTCCATAGAACACATTGGACCAATAATAGTTTTTATTGCACTATTTCTCGTATCCAAAACAAAAAACTTTCATTTTATTGGGTAGAAGCACTCTAATAAAATTTTAGTATACCCGAACCTTGTAGGTAATCACCTTTACACTATTGACAGATATCTCCTTTATTACATCGAGCGGTCTTTGAATACCAATGAAGATATTCCGCGACATCCTGCTTTACAAATTGACGACCATTAGTATGTTCCTAAATTAATTACCGACCCGGTGCGAACTGCTTCCCGGAATTTCGGCGAGTACGGGTCGATGACGCGCAGGTAGGTAGATTTCGAAATAGCGTAGCGCAGACCCCGAAGAACGATGACAATAATTCCGGATTAATTGTCGTACTTTTTGCCACTTTCCTTAATTAAGGCTGCAGCAATTCCCTAAGATTAGAAAGAAATTTATGGGACGTTATTAAATGTAATTTCGAGAAAAATTAAAAGTAAAATGTGGTCAAAGTGTAGGAATTGGAACATAAATTGCGGTAATATGTTTGATTTACTCGCAATTCACAGGGTTTTAATTTTTTTTATAGTCTACTGTACTTAAATGATGCATTATAAATTATGAAAACTTTGAAATGGTTAAATGTTCTTCTAAAATAGGACCTGTTTATCGTTGAGTTAGAAAGGCTAATGTACGAAATGTAAATTCATCAGACTGAGAACCGGTTTATATCTCATTTATTTTATGCAAAGTTTTTTCTAGAAAGCTCGCAAATCAATTAGCTTTTTGTTCATTATTCTTAACCCATTTAACATTAATAGCATCCTAAAGAAAGTAGTAAGTAGTATTTGAATCGATCGTCAATTTCTTTAAATAATTTACTCATTTTTAGCGTGTAGTATTTCTCTTTTTGTCTGCGTTTTATCTACAGGAGCATTACATTGATGCTATCTTCGTCTTCTACAACTAATTCTCTCATTTCTTTCGGATAATTGTTGTCATTGGTTTGCCATTCGCAGAAGGTATTCTTAGCTACTTATTCTATATGACTTATGAACGTTACCAATTCATTATTTGTGTCTTGAGTCGATGAGAATACAAGTAGACTAATTTTCTCGTTAATATCAAACTTAGAGGTTTGTCAATTCACTATAACATTTACTGGATTTGGATTACTTTCATTACGTAGGCGTATAATTCCAGAATGATTCGAATTCATGTCTATCTGTCCTCAATTTACAAATAGTTTAAATATTGATGATTAAAAGATCTATCTAATCTTGTTTGGGTCTGATATAAATGAAGAATAAAATTCAACCAAAATGACATTTTTAGTTACATTTTTCAACTTGGAAGTGACTGAGAAGGTAACGATAAATATTTAATTGTTAACATTTATCAACAGAAAATTCGACTTTCGTAATTATATTTTTCAGAATACTAAAGCGAAAAACCAACCTTCTTCTGATGTCTTTTACTTTTACTAGGTAATTTTTTAATATTAGAACTGAACAATATGCACATAATAGTAGCTTATACATATGTGTGTATTTCATATATGCCAACAGAGTTGCAAATATACAAAGGGTACTAGGAAAGTTTTGGAATATGACACAACAATGAATCGTAGGAAACTGCTTGTTGCTGCATGTCGAGACATGTTCATACGTGCATAGTACCTGCCGCGCCATATCGATGGGCTCAGTTATTTATTAGCAGTGAGAATGTAAAGTGCTTGCGATGGCATCGCAGTCACGAAATGAAATAAGGGCAGTTTTGCGTTATAATTTCGTGCGTGGTTTAAACATAGGCCAGTGCTTCGAAGAAATTACTCTTGCACTAGGCGATATTTGTCCACATCGTACAACGTAATACAGGTGGTATAGAGAATTCCAAAGGGGAAATTTAACTGTGGAGGATGCTGAGAGGCCGAGAAGGCCACGGACGTCAGTTACGGAGGAAAACGTTACTACTGTGAGGAAGATGCTTGTCGACAACAGGCAAGTGATCTACCAACAGATAGAGGGTACCTCAGACCTAAATGCACCAGCAATTCATTCGATTCTGCATAATCATTTGCACATGAAGAAACTTTGTTCTCTGTGTTAGTGGGTTCTCAAACGTACATTTTTCACACACATATTTGTTGCATTTGAAACAGAGTTTCGAAGTTTTGTTTTCTTTGCAAAAACCTATTTGGCACCTTTTTTGCATTTGCACACGAGAATTCGAACTTGAATTTGTTGACGTTTTCTCTATATTTTCTTTTTCTTCCTGTTGCTCATGTTGAAAATCTTCGACAAGTTCTTCAGCTAATTGGGACAAAAATTGTTGTCCAGAAATTTTCTCGCCGGTTGAAGAAAATCTGCGCAGGCCATCTTTGCGAATTCGATTTCACGAGTATTTTCTGGCCATTTGACTCGTCATGTCTACACCATATTTAGTATTACTGTGAAATTTAATCGTTTCACTTAAATGCTTGCCATGTGTTTCATTGCTTACAGATTTATGCATTACTTTTTTGTTTGGTTTACTTTTGAAAATGGCAAGTGAACAATGACTCGATTTATTTAGTTTTGTTGAGAAATGTGGCATACCATCTTTCGCCTGCTTGGCGAATTTTGGTAGTTCTCTTTGTTCGCGCAGATCATTCCAACAATAGTGGTTCTTTTTTCTAGTAGTTTTGCAGCTAGTGATGCGCTCGTAAAGAAATTATCTGTAGTGATGCTTCTTTCGCATCCTGTAAACAGTTCCAGTAGTTTGAGAACAACGTATTCCCCAAGCCGACTTGAAGCTTCTCTGTTTCTTTCCTTTCCTAAATATGGAAATCAATTTATGATGTATTTGGTGCTGACATTAGATGCTAGCTAAAATTTTATACCAAACCTATCTGGTTTGTTTGGCATATATTGCGTAAACCTACTACTTCTCTATGAATTTATACCAAAAACTTCAGACATTAGAGCAAATTTATCTGTTTGTAAACGCTGACTTCGTTGACCTTAGCCATAACTGATAAAATAGCGATAAAAAAATGTCCAATCCAACGGTTTTGTATCACAAGAAATACAAATCAAAATAAAGAATCTTTGTACGGGTCAAATGACCCGTTGCAGTAGTTAGGGCAATTATATATTTTTCTCAGTAAAAGAAAAAATAAGAAAGGAATAAATCTTGGAACATACATTCGATCTATATTTTAATAAAAGTCGTAAAGGCAAATGACGATGTGATAATGTTATTTTCAAGAAATTCTCACAAAAAGATTAAAATGGGTCATTTGACCCGTCATGGTAGGTTTATTGTTAAAATGGAAGTTAGCTTATTTCAATTTTGTTTACAAATAAATGGATCAATTTTTATAATCACCATGTATGTTTTTATAAATGCATACATTAATGTAAACTAAAAAATTATAATCTTAATTTATTTGTGATAAACTAGAAATGGCTGTATACTCTTTTCGCAATGTCACAATTACAACGTTATTTTCATTTACTGTATTGTTAACTCGACTGTATACAGTAAATTCTTGCTTTGCGGCTTGTACTAGTCATAATAAATTTTAATCAAGCAATAAATCGTATTTTGACTTCTTTTCTCGGATGAAGACGACAACGAACATCACGTCACCTCTTACACTTACCAAACACGTATTGTCAAGACATTTTTCTTTTCTTCTGTGCATGATATCCGGCTATACGCATATATTATCGTTAGTCATCCGAAATAATAAAAGCAGCTCAAACATCGAAAAATTCCCATTAAGAAGCGTTGAACAGTGTCACTATTAAAGTCATGGAATGCGTGGAACTAATGAATGTGAGCCAGCATCTGAATAATACGGCTTAATTGACAATTCTTGTTGATAATGCACAACAATATTACTCATTTCAGTCATTTGAGATTCATAGATATTAGTTGAGATACAAGAGCAACGTTTACTGCATGAAATTCAACGATTATATTTACATACACATATAGAATTTATATCTACTATCTCAGGCAAGGTTAATAAAATGTTACTGGTAGATAAACATTTATGTCTGACTTATTTTTTTGAATAAAATTTAAATTAACTATTTAAAGTAAATATATGTTTGATTACACTCTAAAACAGATCACAATTTTCGGTGTTTAGGAATTGCGATCAAAATGTACCTGGATTGATAGAGTAAACTCGGAACACAAGCGGTAGCGACTGAAACCGGCTAGACATATCATACATACATACATATGTATATACACAAAGAGACTTCATAAGAACCCACACATGTGTTAAATGTCACTTCTGCCTTATTTGTACATAGTTGTGCATTACTTTATTATTTTTATACATATGAACAGACTCGCTAAACGTGTATCCAATTTTACTCAAAACTTTGTCGGAGTTGTGGAAATAGTTGAAGCAAACATGTACAGAAGATTATTTCAGATATATTTATCTTCAGAATTCTTAAGGCAAGACATGGAATATATAGCAAATCAAGATAATCTCTAATAAAAGAATCGCTAATCATGAATATATTCACAAATGGAGAGATAATCACTAACAAATACTATAGTCTCGTTTAAGACACGCAATTTATGCAAAGCGCCAGTACTAAACATTCTTTCTATATATTCGACTATCATCATCAAACCTAATTCCTTGCAACTTATCCTTACCCCAATAGATAAGAGACACTTAATATGAGAACAAAATTGCTATTGTTTGAGACATAGAAGAGGAATTTTAATATAAATTTAAGAACAAAGATTTTAAAAATATTCGAACTACGAGAAACCGCCTCTACTTTGTTTTTAATTCTAGAGGGTGATTCAAATTTCGCGGTTTTTTTAAGAATAAATAAAATATAGATGGCGCACTGACTTTGTTTGGGTATGTGGGCATTTAAAAAGTGTGATGTATGACATTTATAAAAATGCCTTCGTACACGGTACAACAAGGCGTTCAAATTGTTGAATTATTTTATGAAAATCAGCGTTCTGTGAAAAGAGTTTTTGAGAATTACGTGAATTTTATGGTTTACATAATCGTCCATCTGAAAGCACAATTGGTCGAATTATTAAAAAATTTCAAGAGACCGGTTCCGTGGAAGATCAAAAAAGTGATAAATACAGTCGTAGTGGTCGTTCACAAGAAAATATTGGTTTGGTTCGTGAAAGTGTTGCTGATGATCCCGAAATGTCCATTAGACGACGTTCACAACAACTTGGACTTAGTGGATCAACAACATGGCGTATTTTACACAAAGATTTAGCACTGAGGCATATAAGGTTTAAATAACACAGGAACTGAAGCCATTAGATCATTTAAAACGTCGTTCATTTGTCAATTTCATCAATGAACAAGCAGCTGATTTTTCTCAAAAAATAATGTTTTGGGATGAGGCACATTTTGAACTTTGTGGCTATATTAATAAACAAAATTGCCGTATCTGGGGCGAGGAAACCTATGCATCCTAAACGAGTTACTGTTTAGTATGCATTATGGTCAGGTGGTGTAATTGAACCTTACTTCTTTGAAAATGCTGCTGGTGAAGCTGTAACTATCAATGGTGATTGATATCGACCGAATTTTTGTGGCCTGAATTAACGAATATTGATCTAGAGGATATGTGGTGTCAACAGGATGATGCTACATCTCACTTTGCACACGAATCAATAGATTTATTGAGAGAAAAATTTTCTGGATGTGTAATTTCAAGAAGTGGTGATATTAATTGGCCACCAAGGTCATGTGATTTGACACAGTTAGAATATTTTCTTTGGGGTTATGTAAAAAGGCAGGTTTATAGTAACAATCCACAATCAATTCCTGCTTTGAAAGATGAAACTATTCGTGTCATTGGTGAGATAGAGCCTGAATTATGTCAAAATGTCATTGAAAATTTTAACAAAAGAGTGGATGTCTGTGGAACTGCAAAAGGAGGCCATTTGGCAGATATTATTTTTCGCATATAAATACCATAACTTATACTTCAATTACCAATAAAAAGTTTTTGAAAGCGAATGCAAATTATGTGTTTTATATATTCTTTAAAAAAACGCGAAATTTGAAACACCTTTATAACATAGAAGAATTCTGGACTAAATTGAAAGAAATTTTAATTAATACAGCCAAAATAACTTGTGGAGTGTAAAGTAACTACAAAGATAATAAAAAGACGCACGGGTGGAACGAGGAGATAAAGGAGGAAGTCAGGATAAAGATAAGAAAATGGGAAAAATATGTAAGATATAAAACAAACGAAAACTATACAGATTACAAAGAACAAATATTATTCTTTAAAAAAACCGCGAAATTTGAAACACCCTTTATCATTATTAATTCATAATGATTCTTTGTTAGTACTTCCATTGGTGAAAGGTTTGTGGCGCTCGGACGAAAAATTTGGAAATTATGGCCGTTTGAAGATTTTTGCGATTTTTTTTCCTCAAGCAATGAAATTTAAAAATCGGAAAAATCGAAGTGTCGATTTTCGACGTTTTCCTGCCTCTAGTTTATGTGTTCGAACTCGCTGATTACGAAAAACACAACAGGAATGCGAATGGAACAGGAATGGATACTATATGTAATTTTGTTGTCAAAATAGTTATTATTATAAAGTGATAAAAACAGCATCCATTTTCCTCAGTGAATTTTCAAGTAAATATTTTTGCTATTTCTGAATAGTTCGATTTCATTTTTATTAATCTAACAATAATTTCCATCTTAATTATGAGTGAAAAATTGTCATAGGATCTTGGCTATGATAATTTTTCACTTACTCGAAATTTCAAATAGTAATTTTTTTGTTGATATAATCCAAATGGACATATTTCTTGTATTATTATAAACAAGGATCAGACCTAAAGTAAGTTTCTTACAGTAATTCAGCTGTTACACTTCAGATACCTTCGTCTCTGCTTCACAGATAACGACTAATAAGAATAGCTAGTCTGTTGCTAGCAAAATGAGCATTAAACATATCAATGGACATAGCTGACATGTCAGATATAAATGTGGATAAGCATCTATGGCTATATTTAGATATCAAATCTTTGCTACTTAATACAACCTTGTCATGGCGAAGAAAAATGATTGTTGACATTAACTACTAAAAGTTATGATTATTTCGTTTGGAAAATTACTTCTTTCAATATCCTTAAACTATAAAAGCTTCTCCGAACATCGCAACTTGTTAACGGTACATAAATAAAATATGGCAGCATAAAACCATAGTTTTAGCGGAGAAAAAATTGGTATGAGTTCAGTAATCATCTGGAAATCGATTCCTGATTCTACGCAAGGTATGTACAACATATATTAGGATACAATCGATTAAGTAACTTCCCCGTTATTAACATATATATAAGAGTACTCTATTACAGTACCTAGGGTAGCCAAGAGTTTTATCTAAACTTATGTTCTATAATTTTATTTATAAATTCGGCATTAACTTGGATACTTATTTGATAAAAATAACAGATGATTTGGATGGTATATTATCAGTTAAGATGTCAGCAACAACATTGGACACACCACGCCATGCGCAAGTCCTTAGTTTCGTGGCAAGTAATTCGTACGATTATGAAGATTTAGTTAAATATTTATTACTTTTGAATATGTCTTAGATGTATAATATTTCTGTAACGTCGACTCGTCTGGAATACATTGTTTTAATAATAGCACTATTTAATTTTCTTTAGGGGAGGTTGGTGCCAAAAATGATTCACACAATTCTCTGGCCAACAAATTTTTGCTGAAAGATGGTTCGAATATATTTGTCCCTCTACTGTTTATATTTAGCATAAAGTCAGATTTCTGCCTACACAACACTAATTTCTAATAAATTTGACAATACTTTCTTTCGCTCGTCATATTAAAGGCTTCTATAGTATTTGTTTGGAAACCGTAATAAAAACTATTAATTATACTTTACATAAGTCTGTTCTTAAAAACAAAAGAAAATCTCTAATAAACGTTCAAAATAAGATCATGAAACAATTAAAAATCAACTTTATAAATGGAAAGTATACATTTGAATATACGTAGAACACCATGCAGGTCTGCAATGCAAATTCATCCACATTTACAAATATTTGTAGAGTTTCTTTCCTTGTATTTCTATTCCACTATTTCAATTTTCCAAAAAAACATTAGTTTTATCATTCATGTCCAAGATAAATTCGGCATTGACGATTCAAGGTATTTAATTTTTTGAATATTTCAACCAAATAGCTTAATTTGATCATAAATAAATCATTTCGACTTTTCGCTTCCGGTCTGGTTTCTTCTTCCAGTATAATAGCGATTTCGTCTCTTAAATCATAAACACGTTGCGAAACTTTCCCACATGATAACCATCATGCCTCGCTATAAAACAATAACGCCGAATGTACTACATCCATATCTTTACAAAGTGCAGCAAAGATTCGTAATTTAACTGGTCTAATTTTGTTATAATTTACTAGGGTTGCAACCATCGTAAGCACAATTGTATGAGCACCATCAAAGCATGTTCAGATGCAATTTTTCCATTTTATGTTCGCCTCGTTTACCCGCTTAATATATTAAAAAATGTAATTGATGTTGCTCTAAGTTGTATTAGCTTGCACAATGTAATTCTTCTACTCCTGAGTTGCCCTGACAAAATCATTCATATGCAATTAAATGAGCATCTTTATTGCTATCTGTTGCCTCAACATGGTGAATTGAAAACAATTTGTCATGCAACCTCCCGAGAAGGAGATACTCTTCATCTTCAGAAATATCGCCATTTCAACGAGCAACAGTACCATTTGATAGAAATATGGATTGCAATTGTTTGACAAAATTATCGCCAAACATAATTTCTACAATCTTAATCGCGGTTGGTAGTATTAGTTCATCACTAATGGCGTGAGGCTTATTTTATATGAAACGTTATAAGAGGCGAGTAAAGCGTTTCCATTCGAAAACAAAGCTTTTTTGAAAAATGATTTTTGCGTTTCACATGATTTTAATTTTAATTCGAAGAATTTTCGGGAATTGTTAATATACTCTCTATGAAGCGTTTCCAAATGTCATTAAATTTATTAGGTTTCATGCTGTTTGCTACCAAAATTTTTGAGTAAATGACACAGAGGGACCTCTGTTCTTCATTTACTTCAGTTCTGGTAAAGTCAAAAATCAAGTGTTTTTAGGAATATTCCTTGATTTGTCTTCGGAAAAACTCTCCTTTGTGTACTTGTTAATGCTACACTATAATGATTAAAAATCTATCCATAAATCCTGTAAAAATATACTGCTACTCGAATACCGACAATTGCAGTCAATACGTAATTTTACAATATACACAATCGAGGTTCAACTCGCCTGGCTGGAGTTGAACGAGGTGCAGTATCTATACACTCGCCACAGATTTTGCAAAATGTTCGAGATAAATTGGAACCTCTCAGGAACCCACAAGTATTTCAGATAGGGCGGACATGATATAGAAAGATTCTGATTTTATCAATGCAACGGATTGGTGTTACCATACATCAACAAATTTAACCTTTCATGATAATGGAATTATGGCAGTGTCGTAGTGTGACTTTAGCATCGAAACACTAGTATATAGAAACTAATATTACAATTACAGAACAATGTCAATACAAAATCTGTGTATGGGAAGAGCATGAGAATTGTGATTTGAAATTCGGTTGCAAATATTAAAAGGTTCAGAAACGCTGCAATAAATAAACTAATGCTTAAACTACTAATCAAGTATGTACATATATACAAATAGACGGTAAAATATTCAACGAGACTTCCTAGAAGAAACTATATTTAACACAAGGTTGCTTGTATCCATTCCATTTAGAATCTTTACAGACGAGAGACATGGACATAAATAAAATAATAATTATATCTGCTGTAACATGCAGTGCATTCTAACTGTTGCGATAACATCTTTTTAATAAAAGCATTACATGTATTACGACACACCGAAGAATTGTACTCTCTTAATTAAAGACGTTTTAATAAATTGCGAAGGTTTCTTCCTTTAATGAAAGTTCTCATAATTATGATTTAAATCTGATATACATAATACATCGTGGTTACTTTTATCAAAATATCAGGTTTTATATTATAACATAATTGAAAATAACATAAGTAATGGAAAAAGCTACGTTCATTATATACGACATAATGGGTGTAGGCAAATAATTGTGTATGATCTAAGAAAATTTAACGCTTTTCTGATCGCAGCTCTGCCTGTATTCAATCATATTTGCCAAATTTGACAGAAATTATTCACATAGTTAGATTGTAGTCATTGTCTTTCGAATATTCAATAATTATTTCTGCTTCTATATAATTATATTCTTTAATAATTCTTTCCATACAGAAAGGTTCTGTAAGAGAATCCATCTTCTACGTCGAATGCCTTAATATTTACTGAAGAGCGAAACGCATTTATCTTGATGTATCTTTGTAGTAGAACATAGAACGCAAATAGAATATGAATTTATTTTCTACAAGTCAGAATTTTCCATAATTAGAAAGCGGTTTGAAAATGAATTTGTAAGGAAAAATTAACAGGCCGATTGTTTCTTATTAGAAAAAGTTATTGAGCAAGGTTCAAAATAATTATTACCACAATTGTTATATCAAATCAGTAATTTCAACAATATTTATATTTATTTTACTTGCAGGCCTATCCGTAATGCATACTTGCTGAAAGGCGCTGAAACAAAATATGCATATCCATCTCTATAAAGCTCCTATTGTACCCTATGATGCTACTAATATTCTTGCTATAGAATGGGCATTTCCTCGAACGTTTCTCACTTCTTTCTCAGAGGCTTCGTGCGTTAAGTTTCGTGATACTGCCACTGACTCGTCTTGTTGATATTCTCCAGAAACTCCACTATGGCACGTGCGGAGTACTTCTCTTGCCTTGGGTACAACTATCTGCTTGATTGTATTAACGTTTTCTCAAACTCGTTTCAAAACAACACCTTCAACAACCAAGGAATCCAACTGTGCACAATAACATTTTAAGACCACAGTTTGCTCTGAAATCTCATTTCATACATATCGCGCAGAGTTTGATGCCTTTAATGTCTGAGTTAGTCCAAGATCTTCATGTATAATTTGGTCCTGTTTCAGATTATTTAACGTTCAAGGCATAATAGCTACCAACTTAGATCTGCGACAAAGAATCATACCAAATATTTCCTTTTCAACTGCCATCTGGCTTGTTGCTATAGGTTTAATTCTTGTTGCTCGATCTTTTTCACAAAGATGGTCATTCCATTCTCTCTATATCAACGTCATTAGTTGGATGGGGACAAGCGCTGTCGTGCATAACAATAATTTTCTACAAAGTAAAGAGCAAAGTGCCCTCCCATTCTTATTCCGTTTCATATAATTTCGTTAACCTCATATTGATCCCTTTCCCGGGCAAATTGTAGGTTATTGCGAGTGCACGCTAAATCGCCTATATTCTGCCTACAACATAAATCTGGATTAAAACTATCAGTGAAGAATACTCGCTCCCATTTAATATGACCACAAATAATAAGTTAATTTTCCTACATTCTACGAGCTCCTTTATAATGTAGAGTATGAGGAAAGCAAGTAAACGATCTTCAGACATATAAGTGAGACGTATGCGAACGATTTCTTATTATTTGCGTGTATAGTACCATTCAGTAGAAGAAGTAACAAACTTCAAATCTCGGTTATGGGCGCGATTTCTACGTGCCAATTGCGACAGGTATTATTCGTCACCTGGTTGATATTCCAAAGTCTAGAAATTATGCTTTGATTCACTACAAACACTGTAGTGTTTTCCCACTTGACCTATGGCCCATCAATTTTTTATCTTCGATAGATCATGATGTGTTTTCATTTCGGCTACATTCAAGATTGCAAATCTTCACCACTAGTCACAAAAGTGAATTCTTGGATACTGACTAAGAAGCGTATTGGAGCGTGCTTTTATACTCACAAGCAATGATCGCTTTAAGGCATGTGTAACGATATTAACACGTCTGTGCGTTAGTATTCTTGTTTAAAAAAGTTGAAGTTACTTTATAGTTATATAGAATATCCATTAATTGTTTTGAGCAGTATAGTTCGTATCTAAAATTATATATATTGAATAATCAATGTACAGTTGGCCTCTTTGTACAACATTTTTATTTACTCAAAATTATATATGTTCATCCGTATACATATGTGCTAATATGTAAATTTACACAAGCAGTATTTAAAATTAAATTCTAGCTAAAATTCAGTAGGTTAAAGGAAATAAATCTATTAAACGAAGCAATGCTGTCGAAGTGTTTGAACTGAATAATGTAAAGTACTATTTAGATAAGAGATTTGAGCGCGTCTAGAGATATAATTAGTTAATTAGAAATATAAGACCACCTCTTTGAATGTATCTAACCCATAAATTTAATGAGCACGTCGTGTGTTGGTGAACACGAGTCATGATTTCTTTTTGGTTCTCTTAGAACACCAACAATATATCGATACGATAACCGTATTTTACTTTGTATGATGTCTGTATATGTTTAGAATTTCCCAAGAGGTTTTACTTAAGTTTCTATTTAGGGGTAGGGCTTATTTATGTTCTGAACAGGATAATGTAGAATCTAAAGAGGTTAAGCATCAAATGAAATTTAACCGTTACTGCTCTAAGTGGTTACTATAATTTACGATTATTCTCATATTACCATTTGTGGAATGTCATCCAATCGTGTTCCTATGATATCTATATAAGATTCATCTATTGCCTTAACAAATTATATTGAAGAACAGTGAAAATATGTAACTAAACAGCTTTATCACATTTAATTCCATATTCTTAAAGAGATGGAATCGAGAAATAACAACAAATTTTTAGTACGTCTGTTATTTTTCGTATATTTTTATACAAAATCTATATATAAGTATGAGGATTGTTTTGAAAAACCTTAGTTACAAAATTTGCTTATTTTTTAGATCCCGTTTCAGAAATAAGTACAGCTTTCTTATTTTGACAAGTCATTAAAATTTTGCTGACATTCAGTAACCGTTGCAAAAGTATGGAATAAATGCAAAAATATCCATATGGCTACGGTCATTCAGTGTGTCACGAATATCTTGATAAATACATGCATATTATTAGGTGCGCAACTAAGTTCTCGCTGTTTTTCTTTTTTTTTTTTTGATGATAATGCAACTTTATTGTGAAAAAATGTTTACAAATGAATCATTCAAAATATTGCCCATCGCTAGCCACAACTTTTTCCCATCTTTCTGGCAGAGCTCGAATACCGTCACGGTAGAAGTGTTCGTCTTTTGAGGCTATCCACGAATCAAGCCATTTTAAGATGTCTTCATATGAGCGGAACTGCTGATTAACCAGACCATGTGCCATCGAACGGAACAAGTAATAATCGGACGGCGTAATATCTGGGGAATATGGCGGGTGGGATAGGAGCCCCCATTTGAGCGTTTCTAAGTAGGTTTTAACGAGTTTGGCAACGTGAGGCCGAGCGTTGTCATGCTGTAGTATCACTTTTTCGTGCCTCTGCTCGTACTGTGGCCGCTTGTCGCGCAGTGCTTGGCTCAATCGCATCAATTGAGTTCGATACCGTTCCCCACTGATGGTTTCGTTCGGTTTCAACAGCTCATAATAAATAACACCGCCCTGGTCCCACCAAATACACAGCTAAATCTTCGCAGCGTGAATATTCGGCCGAACCAACGACGTAGAAGCATGACCGGGCAGTCCCCATGATTTTGTTCTCTTCGGGTTGCTGTAATGAATCCACTTTCCATCACCTGTAACGATGCGATGAAGAAAACCCTTCCTTTTTTGCCGTTGGAGCAGTTGTTCACAGGCGAAAAAACGACGCTCAACGTCTCTTGGCTTCAAATCATAAGGAACCCAAGTTCCTTGTTTTTGAATCATTCCCAACGCATGCAATCGCTGGGAAATGGCTTTGCGGGTAACTCTTAGTGCTGAAACAAGCTCTTTTTGCGTTTGGCACGGATCCGCATCGAGCAGTGTCTGCAATTCAGCGTCTTCGAAGGTTTTTGGCTTTCCTTCACGCGAACGGTCGTCGACATCGGAATCACCGTCTTTGAAGCGACGGAACCAATCACGGCACGTTGTTTCACTTAGAGCAGCATCTCCGTAAACTTTTTGGAGTTCTCGATGCGCTTCAGCCGCCGTTTTCTTCGAATGAAAGAAAAAAAACAACGCTTCCCGCAAATGACGATTATTTGGCAGACAACCAAAAGTATATGATGCAAAAACAAAATCACTAATGTGTCAAAGCGGTTTGTTTACCATATGTCTAAGTAGTCTGTAGTCTGTTTCACATTTAATGCTATCGAAGATTTCTTGTTAACTAAAGACCGAACATTCGCTAACATTCAAAGTCGGAAACAACCTGTTTTGTAACATAGCGAGATACTGCTGACCGTTAACCGTGTTGCCATCCAAGAAGAATGGGCCGTAAGCAGATGATCGGGATATCGCTCAAAACACATTGATTTTAGGCGAATCTGGTACATGTTCGATGGCTGCATGTGGGTTCTGTAGACCCCAAATTCGAACATTGTGTCTGTTTACCAGCCTACTAACATGGAAAGTCGCTTCATCACTGAACACGATGCGTTATGCGAAAGTGTTACCATTGTCAATAGCATCATGATTCTCGTTACAAAATGCCACACGTTTCCGTTTGTCATCAGGACGCGGAGCTTGTAACAACTGTAACTTGTACGGCTTCATAACCAACAGTTGTAACTTCCGACTGGCACGACGAGTTCATTTTGAAGGATTGCGTTTGAAAGTAGTTTGAATTTGTTCAACATTTTCTTCAGAAACACGGGGCTGGCCAGGACTGTTTCCTTTACATACACATCCTGTGTCTACAAACTGTCGATACCAATCTGCGAATGTTCCACCCATTCGGAAGATCAATTTGGTAGCTCAACCTGAAACGTCTTTGCACTATAATCACGGAATTGCACTTCGCAAACTCGAGAACACAAAATGATTTCTGCTGCGGGGTAGCCATTTTAAAATTATGACGGTTACCAAGAAAAACAGAAGACAACTGACATCTAGCGGCTATTAAATAAACTAGACTATATATTTGTTTGTCAAATAGCCGAGCCGAGGCGCAGCAATCGATAGTTTGGACAAAACTATACTTTGTAATGCGTATATTCTTTTTGAAACACGCTGTATATTTATATATACCATAGTCATTTTTCTCTGTTTGTAGTTTTCTTACTCTTATGCTTCAGAATCGCTTTCATTGTACGACTTTCCCCTTCTTAATGCAGTTTGTGACAACTAGTATTTACTTCTATAGTTCATACATGCCTCATTAAATGTATTAATTAACTAATGTATAGAGATAATAAAAGCTTTTCTACATCATAGCCGCTTAATAAAAATATTATGGTTTCTAAGTGACGCCTTCTTTTATAAGAAAAAATGGTATCTCTTGTTTAAACTAATATATGTACATACTATGTGAGACATATAAACTTAGATTTGAGAATTTCTAAACTAGGAACTAGGACAGATGACAGACTTCCCAGTATGCAATTTACAATCAACAATTTACAAGACTTCTAGTTGCATAAATTTTATTCTACTCTCTTTGCAAATAGTATTTTATCCAACAGTTAGGAATTACTGGTATGTTAGAATACGTCGGTCAAACATTGGCAAAATGTTAATAGAAGATATTTTACAAACTTACAAAAATCTAGAACTTCTCTTATTTTTTATTTTAATTTTTGTTACAAATTACAGTTTTTTATAGCGTGCCAAAAGTTTAATATTAAATGTCGTTTAAACTGTAAATACTACAGTTAACAACTGTGATATCAAAAATAGGTGAATACAGTTATTTAATTGACCATAAAATTTGCTAAGTATTCTTTTTCCAAAATCTTTCGTTTTTTAATAAACGATTTTAACGTAGACAGGTGTTTCGTTATTTACGACCCGTGTTCAGTTCTTGAAAGCTCTCTTAAGATCGATGGATTACATTTCCAGTTTGTAGAAAGGATACGTCTTCATGGTAACATGCCCACAAATTGCCTTGTTCCACAACAACAAGGGAAACGGCTTTTCTTCTAAATAAAAAATATTTTATTAACGAAACAAAATGGAATGAAAGCGCTTAAAGCGTAGTAAAAATTACTTTTAGCTGTGGTACAGAAAATTGTTTACGCATGTCCCCTTTTCCTTCCAAAAAGTTTATTTTACTATGTACACATGTAATTAAGAAGGAAATTACCACATTTTTATTTTTTTGAATAGATAATATCAGAAAATCTATTTTCTGGGACTAGATTCGTACAGGGTGTTTAAAAAAATATAAAATTATTCGTGTATATAGATCCGTAATTTAGGCGTTTCAAAGATAAAGTTGATTATTTACTGGTGTTTTATATTACTATGAATAAAACTTAAATGTGTGATTATCTAAAACATACACCGAAAGAAAATGAAGAAAATGTTCTATATATTCGCCTGCCATTTATCCATAGACTTCACAACTTTGACCTCATTCTTTTTAATATTCTTGGATTTTGTCGAATTGTTTGGGATTCATTTACTATTCGTTCTTGCAACTCATCCAGATTATTAATGGGTCTTGAATAAACTAATGATTTTAGATATCCCCAAATGCAGAAATTAATTGATGAGTTCATATCAGAAAATCTAAGTCGCCATGGTATTGGACCTCCTCGTCCTATCCAGTTGTATATTAGTTTTATTTAAAAAATTTCTTAACTCTACAGCGAAATGAGGAGTACCACTGTGTAAAAACCAATAGGAAATTCTCTCAATTAAGAGAACATTCTCCAATAATGGAACTATAATAAAGTAAGAATAAAGTTCGTCATTTAAATGACTCGATAAGAACACTGATCCGATCAAACGGTTTCACCAAATACTCATCCAAATGTTTAAAGAAAATCGATGTTGGTGTATTGTCTCAATGATAGCATGAGGGTTTACATTTGCCCAAACATGATTATTGTGACAATTGATTGCGTTGTTTGTAAAAATAATTTAAATAGTAAAAAGAATATTTACAATCAAGCTGGAATTCTCTGCAGGTTTTCCCAGAATAAATTTATATAAAGCTAACCTGAAATCATAACCGGGGACCATTGGATGAATATCATAAGAACGTAGATGCTGTTCTCCTACGATGCTCCATTCAAGAAGCATACATATTTAATTGCATAGCTATTGTTCTGGTGTTAATATTGGGATTTTCTTCTACACATTCATTTGCTTTAAGAGTAGCTACAGATCTTAGTCATCAAACATCATGTTTATTAACACTAAATGAAGCGTTTTCACCTAATTGTTGAAAAGTTCCGAAAGCAATTTATTGGAAAGAAGTACACGATTAGGTAAGGTTTCGGTGTATAAACTCTGTGCTTCGTAAGCGACGCCGTTAGGACAGTCGTACGTAAAGTGCATATAGGCACTTGAGTCCATTTTAAAATTAGTGTAAGATGACAGTTTCCTTAAATGCAAACAAGATTCTATCATCAATAAAAAATGACAACATTGCAATGAAATTGATGAAATTTATCACAGTGAAATAAAAGCGACTTAATTTTTTTTTATTTTTCCACGAAAAAATATATAAATATAAATATATCCTTTCATGAGTAATAACGAAAAATTCGGATGATTTCAAACACTATATATATATATTGGGTCTGGGAAAAAGTTCGTGGCGTTTTTCCCGATAGATGGCATTGGTTGCCGATAACTAAAGAACAACAAGTCACAGCGACACCACCGACGGCTCGTTTTTTAGATGACCTTCCGAACGTTAGTTTGAGCGTAGAAACATTGTAATCGGTGCAGTGGTTGGAAAGTTATTCGCACTTGAAAATGGAGAAGAATAATGAGAAATTTCGCTATATTCTGCAATATTATTATGATAAGGGGAAGAACGCTGCGCAGGCTTGTGATAAAATTTGTGCTGTGTACGGTGAAGGTACTTTATCGAAATCTGTTGCGCGGAAATGGTTCGCTCGCTTTCGTTCTGGAAATTTCAATGTGAAAGATGAGTCACGCTCCGGTCGTCCAATCACTGAAAAATCTGATGAAATTCTTGAAAAAGTCCAACAAGATAAGCATATCAGCAGTGTCGATATTGGCATGGAGCTAGGCATTGACCACAAAACTGTTTTGAACCATTTACACAAAGCTGGTTACAAAAAAAAGCTTGACGTATGGGTTCCTCATGAGTTGAGCGTGAAAAACATGATGGACCGAATTAACATCTGCGATGCGCTGCTGAAACGGAATGAAATCGAGCCGTTTCTGAAACGTTTAATAACCGGAGATGAACAATGGATTACGTACGATAATCGGAAGCGTAAAAGATCGTGGATAAAGGATGGTGAGCCGTCACAAGCGTTCGCTAAGCCAACATTGACGCCAAAAAAAGTGATGCTGTGTGTATGGTGGGACTGGAGGGGAATCGCCCACTACGAGCTACTTCCAACTGGTCAGACGATTGATTCTCAACTCTACTGTGCACAACTAGAGAGATTACGCCAGGCGATTGAAAGAAAACAGCCCGAATTGATTAATAGGAAAGGTGTTGTCTTCCATCATGACAACGCCCGACCACACACTTCTTTGATGACCCGTCAAAAATTGAGAGAGTTTGGTTGGAAAGTTTTGACGCACCCACCTTACAGTCCGGATATAGCACCCTCTGACTATCATCTGTTTCGATCTCTGCAGAACTCTCTCAATGGAATTAAGTTAGTTTCAAAAGAAGCCTGTGAAAACTACTTGATTCAGTTTTTCGACCAGAAACCACAGAAGTTTTTCACCGATGGGATCATGGATCTACCAAAAAAATGGCGAAACATTGTCGATAATAATGGAGCATATTCGGTTTAAATGAATTCGTCCACGCGCCATGCGGGGACCAGTTGAATTTTACTGAAAAAACGCCACGAACTTTTTCCCAGACCCAATATATATATAAACGGTTCTTCTAGTGATATATATATATATATATATATATATATATATATATATATATATATTCCTAGAAGGACCGTTCTCTCAATGTTTCAACGAGACGTCACTCGTCTCCTTCTGGAACTGGTTTGTCACTACAACGCTAGTAAGCGACAGACCAGCTCCAGAAGATGACTAGTGAGATCTTGTTGAAACGTCGAAAGAACGGTCTTTCTCAGCACACAACTCACAAGCGGCTTAAAACCCGTGAAATACACCCTCTTCGTACGTCCGCAGAAACGTCAAATGTAATATTATAATTATATAAATTGTTTTATAATTGATAAAAAATATTATTTTCTTAAATATCTATCATATAACTAAGTTAAGTTGTTAAGTCGCTTCTCCATTATAAAGCTCAGACCATATAAGTTTCTAAAATTAGGTCAGCGAATAAAATTTACATCAGGAAACTTTATAAAATTTTGAGATGAAGCATAAAAGCATACATATGTAACGATGTTGAAAACTTTCAGTTCATCCATAATTTAAAATTCGACTTCGTCATTTTTATTGTTGAGACTTTCTTTTATTGACAAGTAGTTAGTTCAGCTGTGAAATTTACTAAAATTATGAACGAATTAGAACTTACGGAAGTTTAAAATGATTTAATAGAGGAACACGTCGACTATTATTAAAATTCAAAGCAATTGCTTGCTATTTTTGTTTTTGTTTTATTAATCTGAATATCGAGTGACTCCATAAATTTTGAGGTGTACTTCTATTAATTCGTATAAATTAACCTTAATTTGTTCGAAGTATTTCTGCTCAACATTAATGCACCGTTGAGGTTGACATTTATACATTTTTAAATGCATCCAAAAAGGTTTTACCCAATTAATAAACATGTTCTGTTACAAACTGTATCAGCTTACAAAATGATTTAGTAGCAACTAGTGATTGGTAGAAGCCTAGTCATTTATTTGTAATATCAAGAAATTTAAAATAGTTTCCTATATGCGTAAAAATAATTTATTTGACTTTTTTTACTCCTTAAACAGTATACAACTAAACCATGAACTAATTATTAAGGGTTTGGATGTCACTTTCAACAGCAAGCCTACGTTCACAAATCACATTTACCAGATGTACCGGAAAGTTATTACCAGCTTTTCTAACGGATGTCGCTAGGCTTAAGTATGCAATGTGATGATTTGACACATATGTCATGTTATTCTAGTGACATCAAGTTTCAAAGCCATACATGTTATATTTTATGATAGTATCACCGTAATAAATTTATACCTCTTTGGAAATGTCGAGTTTCAAGCCTGAAAAGTGCATTTGCGGCACGGCACGCATTACTTTTCTTATTCATTTAAAAGAAAAAGTTATCGTTTGCTAAAACCATAAAAATATGTAAGGCGTTGTTTCGACAATTCAAAAGTGCTGATTTTGATGTGCAATATAAAGAACGTTACGGTAGACCGAAAAAAGTCTCAAAAACAATTGGCAGAAGCGTTAAATGTGGCTCAAAAACGATTAGCGACCGATTACGAGCAATGAGAAAAATCCAAAAGATGGTAAAATGGGTCCCACATCAATTGAATAACCTTGCCTTATCCGACTATCACCTCTTCACATCAATGGGACATGCGCACCAATTTCAAAAAAGTTAGAAAATGGCTCGATGAATGGTTTTGCTCAAAGGACAAACAGTTTTTTTTTGGGATGGCATCCATAAATTGCCTAACACATGGGCAAGATGTGTAGAATCAAATGGTCAATACTTTGAATACTTTGAATAAAATAGCTTTTTCTAGTTTCTTGAAAATTATGTGTTTTTTTTTTACCAAAAAAAAAGTAATAACTTTCCAGTATACCTGGTAATCGTTATGTTCATAAGCAGAAGCCATTATGTTTCAAGAATATTAAATGTTTAAAACTCTTGCTATTTCGTACTTATTAAATCTACTTTGCCGATCTATAAGGTGCATACCAATAACGTCAAAGCTGCAAACACAACACCTAAAACTTTTATTGATTAATATAAGTGGCGTGTATCAAGAGAGAGAGAGAGGATTTTACTAAACATAATGCTGTCTAGCCTAGACTTTGTGATATTTCTTAAAAGATGCTGGTGTCAAGTGTTATCTTTTTGTTTAAGTTAATAACGCTGCGATTGTCCGTGATCATTTTATAGATTTAATTTTAGTGTTCCTATCTCGTTGTTGTTCATTGTTCTACTGTACTGGTAATACGATAAAATCCCCTGTGTTTGTGATTATAATGATATCTAATATTTACGAGGGAGCGTTTTTATATTCGCGGAATGAGCGGGTTGTAGAGGGGTGAGTAGGCGCGTTGGGGGCGTGGCTTGTGCAGCGACTCATGATTAGTATAAATACGAAGTTTCATTGTTATTAGACAGTTAGTCTTTGAGCTATCGTCAACCAAGTAACATAATCAGGAGTGAAAAGTGAAATATGGAAAAAATCGAATATCGTGCCGTTATAAAGTTCCTTACCAGGCAAGGAAAATCAGTCGCCACCATAATGAATGAGATGTCATTGGTTTACGGCGACTCTTGTCCAGGAAAAACCATGGTGTACAAGTGGCATAGTTTATTTAAACAAGGAAGGGAATCCCTTGAAGACGACCCGAGGCCGGGCAGGAGCATTGAGGTGAAGCACTTATCCAAAAAGTTGAACAAACTGTACTCGAAGATGCTCGACTAAAGAAGAAACAACTCGCAGAAATGGTTGGAGTATCCGATACAACAATTTTTAAAATCCTACACGATCATCTCGTCATGTCTAAGGTCAGCGCAAGATGGGTGCCGAGAATGCTCACGCCGCCGCAAAAACAATAGCGCGTAGAGTGTTCGCGTGCATTTTTGGACCTCTGTAATGAAGACAAGGATGGTGTATTGAGTGGAATTGTTACTGGAGACGAAACTTGGGTTCATCATTATGAATCTGAGTCCAAACAAGACTCCATGCAGTGGCATAAAAAGGGCACAGCACCTCCCAAGAAATTTAAAGTGTCACAATCAGCTGGGAAACTCATGGCAACGGTATTTTGAGACTCGGAAAGAATATTGTTGATTGATTATAAAGATAAAGGTGTTTCTATAACCGGAGAATATTACGCTTCAATATTAGAGCGACTAAAAGAAGCCATTAAAGAGAAAAGACGGGGAAAATTGACAAAAGGTGTTCTGCTTTTGCACGACAACGCGCCCGTCCACAAGAGCCGCGTTGCGTTAGCTGCCCTGCATAAGGTGGGCTTCGAAATTGTGAATCACAGGCCTGGCCCCGAGTGATTATTACCTGTTTCCGAGAATGAAAAAAGAGCTGCGGGGTAAAAAATTTACTGCCGATGATGAAGTCAAGGAGGCAGTTTCGGCGTATTTTGCAGATAAAGAGAAATCATTTTTTTATGAGGGTATAAATAAATTAATTGAAAGATGTGAAAAATGTATCCGTCTTGCAGGTGAATATATTGAAAAAGAAAAATAATTTGGTTTTTTTATTTCCACCCCTTGTCCCCCATTCCGCGAATATAAAAACGCTGCCTCGTACATGTCATACATTATGATCCTTTTGTAACAATTTTAGGAATTATGATTCATAGGGTCCTTTTTCTTATGATCCTTTTTCTTTTTTTATTTTTTTTGCATACTCTTCATTTTATTCCATTATAGTTAAGTTCTGTTGCTCTTACTATTATTACCACTACTATTATAGTATATTGCAAATGTTATAATTAATTTCGTTTACACATTTTCTGTACTTATGTTTCATTACTTGTTGAAAATAGGTAAATAAATATATTTTTAAATTAAAGAAAGACTAGAAGTCACATATTATCAAATCCTGTAAATACGGTAGATGTTTGCACTTTAATACTTTTATTCTTCAAAAATCTTCTATTAATTTTTAATCTTTACGTACTTCCAGAAGGTACTTAGTCGCGTACCATTAAGCATTAAGCATTCTGTCCTTCAAAATTAACAGCCTTCAGTTGAGTCATCTTCATGACCTTCTCATTTGGAATAAAATAAAATGGCATATGTGCTTCATCACCTATCGTGATTCGAGATCTGTTTCATTGAGAAGCTTTAGTTTTACAATAACTTTTTTGATGGGCATTAAGTGAATGTGGCAAAATTCAGTGAACTACATTATTTTAATATACGTCAAATGGTGGTCTCTGTAGGGCTAGTATGTTTTCAAGAGTGACTGCAGTTTTATCTACCTTCATGGGCCTCATATTCGTATCAAATACCATATATTCTTATAAATGTACGACCGCCCCTGATGGAGCTCCATCGCTTAAAGCTGACCGTATGCGGTCAAAACATTCTTCTTATTAACCAACTTAAAATCTTAGTAAATAAGAGAGTAAATAAAGACAAGCGTGTCCCTATGAAAGGGTTAAGACATGGTTAGTTGCTAGGAATCATATATACAGTCATGTTCGTTAAAATAGCAGTGATGCGTAAGAGTATCAAAACTGATTTGGTACGTAAGTAGTGCCAGTGAAATGCATAGTATACATTTTCAAATGTATAAATCTTGTCTTATGTAGGGAAACAAAGTTGCAGGTGTTCGTCAAAATAGCAGTATTCCGTAGTTTACATTGAAAACTCGTGCTATGTAGACGGTATACACAATTTGGATCAATACATAGTCTTAACTTATATCAACACTTTAATATATTCATTTTGACCGGTAAATGTAAACTGTTTCTTACACTGCAATGGGTCGAGCTAAACATTGTACCCAAGAAAAGAGAACACTTATTTTAAACTTCATTCAAAGTACAAATTTATACAAGAAGCGCTCGGATGCTCAGCTAAGATGATATTAAATGCGAAAAAATGGAAAAAACATAAAGAAAATCGTGGCGGTAAAAGAAAAACTACTATTAGAGAAGACAGAAGCATCCTCAAGTTAACTAAAGCGAACCCCTTTATGTCGTCGAGCCAAATTACGGGAACTCGGTCTTCCTATAAGTACTTCAACTATATTATAGAAGCAAATTTACAAGCTAGAAGACCGAGGAAAGTACCTCTCTTAAATAAAAGACAGGTTAAAAACAGATTGAATTTTGCACATCAACATGCATTATGGGATTCAGCAAAATGGCGCAATATACTCTGGAGCGACGAATCTAAAATTGTTTTGTTTGACGCTCATGGGTCGCAACAACATGTTAGAAGAGAGTTTAATCCAATGTAAAGTTAAGCATGGAGGTTCTAAAATAATGATTTGGGGATGTTTTTCCAAAATTGATTTTGGAATGGTTATGTTACTATAATGCAAAACGTAATGCTACCGTACGCCGAAGAAGAAATGCCTCTGCGATGGGTTTATATGCAGGATAATGACCCTAAGCACGAATCGGACAATATATCACGTTATTGGTCTGGCCTGCACAATCGCCAGACCTAACCCGATAGAACATTTATGGGGCGATATAAAAAAGGCCGTTTCAGCAGCAAAGCCACAAAATACTAACCAATTGTGGAAAGTGTGTCAAGAAGCTTGGAAATCAATCCCAATTACCCGTTGTCGTCAACTAGTAGAATCTATGCCGCGACGCTGTGCAGCCGTTATTGCAAATAGGGGCCAGGCAACAAAGTATTAGTGCACTAGTAAAAATATTTAAATAAAAACAAATTACAGGTACATAGTAAAGACTGCTATTTTAACAATTTTCATTTTGTCCATTTTATTACATTTCTTTTCTTTATAAAATAAAAAACTTTTAATGTTTTTTCTAATATTATCATTTGTTTTTTTTAAGTTACATTTGAGATTTTAAGAAATATTATAACACTGCTATTTTAACGTGACTGTATATGAAATCTCAAATTTTCGAAGTGTTCCTCATAAAACTTGTCTCATACAGAAACATATATACCTGTTCTACAACAATTTTCACCATAGTATAGAATTTAATGTTTTGTCAGACTCATGTACTTTAAAATAAGAAGGAAACATTTTATTAAAACACTTTTTCATCTGTTTTAGTTCTTGCCATTTGCAATTTCATAAATTTAAATGAAAACATTTGCTTCCACGAAATTAGCTTCTCTATGTATGTTTAACATATGTACGTATTACTGTTTAAGCTCTTGTATTTATATTTTATGAACTTATTTCTAGCATTTACATGAAAAAATAGACCTCTAGCTAGGTGTTTTATAAAATATGTACATTGCAGTATAAGAAATGTGTATGTACCTATTTTGCTTTCACAATTAAAATTTTTAGACAGAATTAGTCATTATTATGAATATTAAGCTATGGATTTGTGTTTTAAATTACCGGTACTTTATTTATTATATCATCCACTAATTTTACAAAAGACACTTCCTTAACTTATTTACTAGGGGCCTATTTGAAAATTAAGCATCGTTCAAAAATTTTGTAACTGATGATTCACGCATTACAACATCGTACTTCTTTTATTTAAAAGCACCCTTATATTTGATATATACAGTAGAATCAGAAAAGAAACTGGGTCAATGTCATATTCCTACCATCGCTTCTGAAGAAAACTGAACATAAATACCTGAATAATGGATGATAATAAAAACCAAGTTATCCCTGTTCTACCCTTTCTTCATTGTTCTGACACTCATAGAACTAAATACTAGTCAATTTATGATTGGCGCTAATACAATGACGGTGCCAAGTAACAATTTTCATCTCGACTACCTTGAAAATTGTAACGTGATCCTCATAATCGCCCCGTGAGTATCGATGCTTGATTGACAAGAATTTTGAGTTTTAATTGCAAGAGAATAGTGAAATCGATATGATCTTTATGTATCACAGTATACGAGACGACGAAAAATAGAAATAACCTTTATATTACACTTCAATGCATGTCAGATACCTTTCAAAGCCTAAAATAAAAAGTCAATAAACATCAAGTAAAGTATTTATTTATTGTTATTAGAACAAACAAGATACACAATACATTTTTATCCAATTTTTATCCAATTAGAAAGAAATTCATTTTCTGTATTCATCTATAAAAGAATATATGTCCATAAAAGGAAAACAAGGGTTAATAATTATTTTTACATCAAAAACAGTAACTTTTATTACATTTCTACAGCGACATCTCGATATGGGAATGTTAGTTGGCATTGTTTTCAGTTAACTCTTGAAAAGATTTTTATAACATCCAATGCAGTTACGATAGTTCTTAGAACATATGCCTTCTGATTATTCACTTTGACTATCTTGCATTGTGTTGCGATGAACTACCAAGTTTGTTAGCTTCAAAACAATTCTTTGAATTTTGAAAACAACATTTTTTCATCACCAAAGTAGTACCTGTAATAAGTTCAATGGCCAGTTTTCTTAATGATTTTATTCTTCTCTATAATGAATCCGTCTACGAATTCATTTGTTCGGACAAGTATTTGTAATTTTAATATTTTGTAATCCATTGTTAATCTTTTTGCAGCCACACTCCTGAAGAAGCAAAAAGTTGGCGAAATATTGAGTGATTAAAATAAATATACATATATAACTAATATAACTCTCAAGATTAACTGAAATAAGTTAGTATTATTCATTCTGTAAAATCCAGAAATAATATAGCTACAAATATTGACGTTATATATATGTCAACATTGTCCGTAATACCCCTGGGGAAATATTAAATTTTTTCAGGATAAAATATTTTTTTCAGACATAAATACGTATATACACATATATGGTGAAGTTCAAATATATTGAGGAAAAGCTTCATCTTTCTCTTCAGTAAATAGTCACAGGTATATGTATGTATGTATTGTAAGTATGTATATTCAACTACCAACCTTGAGAAGACTGTTTCTTTCATTTTGCGGAAAAATAAATATTTACTTGGATTTATTTTCTCTTTGTGTGTGTTTACAAATATTTCAAATGTAAGCAAACGTAGACAAAATAATGTAATTATGAAATTTTGTTTGTTATTACGTTCAAGTCCATGAATATAATTATAAATGCTATTCGTTACTTTCATAAACGGCATAAATATTTATACTACAACTAAGGAAATATTACATCAGATCAAATCGAACTCGGCTTTTATATACAACTCAAACTCAAAAATTATATAAATCAAACCTAGAACATTTACACAAGTAAAAAAAATTCTTTAAAACGCGATTTCTCCATCTTTTTTTAGTTTGAAGGTCGGTTTATTGCAATGATTTATCAGGACGAAGTAAGAAGTTTGGTGAAAATACAGCAAAGGGCATCCTAATTGCAAATTCCAAAAAGATATTCATCAATAATATCTATCACTAGGCGGCATTAAAAGAATTCAATTCAGTTTTCACAGCCATTGAAAGCAGAGAACTTCGAACATGGAAAAAAGGGAAAAAAGTGAATTTTGTGTATTAACCAAATATTATTTTTTGTCAGGCAAAACCACTACACAAGCAAAAACAAAACTTGATAAATATTAAGAGGCCTCTTCACCATCAATTTAAATGATTTATAAGTGATTTACTGTTTTTCGTTGTGGTCGTATACGCACAGCTGATATTGAACGTTCAGACGGCCTAAATAGGCGAGATCCTCACACTAGAAATGATCGACAAAATCAGCAATATTATATTGCAAGAACGTAGTTAAAGTGAGCGAGATACCTGAGATACTACGCGTCTCAGATGAACGTGTGTTCAATTGCACGATCATTTGATTATAAAAATAGTTTCCGCGCAATGAGTGCCGTGATTGCTCTCTGTTTACTGATGGATGTAACAACGTCAGAAGCAATATTTAAACGCAATAAAAAGGAATTTCTGCGCTAATTCATAATTGTGGAGGAGATATTGATTCATCACGGTACACCTGAAACCAAGGAGTAGCCTAAATATGGATTCTACTGAGTGCTTCTGTGGGTTAACAAGAAAATGGCCACAGGTTTTTGAGATTCATGCGGTATAATCTACATAGATTACCCGGAAAAGGGACAAACAATTAATACCGATTATTATTTGAACTTATTCGATAGTTTGAAAAACGCTTTGAAAGAAAAGTGACCGCATTCTGCAAAGAAAAGTTTATGTTCCAGTAATACAAGGTAATGATACACATGTCTGCAGTGTTTATGGCCAAAATCCAAGAATTTGGTTTCGAATTGCTTTCACATTCACCATACTTCCAAAATTTAATCTCCGACGACTATCTCCTATTTCCGAACTTGAAAAAATGTTTCGATGGAAAGAAATTTCGCTCTAATTATCGATGCAGACAAGACATATTTTGAAGAATTGGAGAAATAGTATTTATAAGGTATATACAAATTAGAAAAACATTGGATTAAGAGTATCCATGCCAGAAGCGACTATATTGAAAAATAAAGAACTGTTCCTCCTTCCATTTTTACCAGACCTTTCACTCCATCCTCGTAATTTACACTGTCAAAAATCTTCCTTTTTCTGTCTTGACAACTATTGCCTTCAATGTGTTTGACTTACTGCCTAATATATCGAACACATGCTCTTCCTATGTCCAGTTATTTTTTGCCTTATTGCATTTGATACGTTTGTTCTTTGTCAATACATCATTACATTATAGTGACATGAAATTGTTGGCATTGGTTGGTTGTCATACGAATCTCATAGTTATTTGTGGGCTCCCCTTGGTCGCAAACAAGGCTGCTATAAAAAAAGGAAAAAAGCAGTTTTTGAATTCTTTTCGTAAAACGTGTGACTGCACTTAATAGAGGATCGAAGGTTCGAAATTAGCGTAAGAAGTCGGGCTCCTTAATACTTTTTCGAAGCCATGTAAATGCTCAAAAGTACATTTCGCTAATTCGCGTCACCATACTTTCAAGAACTAAATAATGCCATATTCCAGCAAGACCACGCCCATCCTAATATTGCAGCTGTTTTATTACGATTCCAGCAAGAGGCCAAGGTCAATATTC
Source organism: Dermolepida albohirtum (assembly GCA_031893035.1). Taxonomy (NCBI): domain Eukaryota; kingdom Metazoa; phylum Arthropoda; class Insecta; order Coleoptera; family Scarabaeidae; genus Dermolepida; species Dermolepida albohirtum. Next base: position 18,217 of record JAVIWB010004509.1, on the reverse strand, counting down.
TCAAGTGGTCTGCGCAATCGTTATAGGAATAGCCCCATAGAATTTGTATGGAATATGATAAATTGCAACAGGTACATGATAGCCTACAAATTGCTCGGAATAAACTTCCACAAGAGTTCATAGAACATCTTTAATAGAAGTATGCTCAGGCGAATAGCCGAATATATTCGTTTACGTGGAGTGACAACTCATTAAATTTTCTCAATATGCGGTAGAAATTTTTGAATGATAATTTAATCATTTCTTATCCTCAACACGTACAAAAATTTATTTTAAAAATATGTTCTTTTACTAGGTAATTCGTTTTTGCTTCTCACTTAGTATTGTATTTTGTTTCTAATTTACCTCGAATCAGTTCAGTTAACAATATTATAAATATATTTAGCAAGACATTATCTGGTGAGATTATATCAAGCATTACTTTGAATTAAAGAAAAGCGAAGTTGAAAAAATTATATAATAGTTGTAGGAAATAGCACACAAAGATGTTTTAAATGTTTTATGATATTGTAACGTTAATAAGGGCCTTTTCACAATGACAAATAATGAATAAGATAGACATAGACGAAACTAATACTACCCGTCCAATTTGACCTAAATATCTTATCGTATCATACTTACGTAATATTATAAAACTTTATGAGCATTAGAAGCTAAGAAACTAAGTATGTGACTTTAATACTAGTTTAAAGAAACATAATATTAATGTAATAAAAACATATATTTGTAAATATTTATTATCGGAAGAATATTGGCATCAACGTCATTTTAAATTATGTTTTAAATGTATATATTCGTGTTTATGCAATATGTACATATATTAGAGAATAATATCAAAAATAAGAAAAAAATCTTCAACTTAAATAATGTATTTAAGAAAATATATTTGCTACGAGAGCTGACTTTTTCTAAGCTGAAGCTAATAAAGCGAAATACAATTTTTGATAAAGAACATTTATTTATAATTTATCAAAGTATTTCCCCCATAATCAATATATTTTTATCCGTGTTTGTGCTTGTTCATAATGAGCGTAAAATGTAACGAATCACATAAGACGTAGACTCACAAGATGTAAAAGAATATAAGCGGTCACAATGATTCAAAAGCGTGAAGTTTAAAGTACACACGAGCAATTTTTTCACTTTATTTTTTGACTTTGGTTAATTTAGGAGGTCAGATTGGTTCTAGAATTTGTAATCTTATGAGAAATTACTTCATTTAAATGGATAATATAATAACAACTCCTCAACTTTTAGTTATTATTACTAAAAAGACATCAACACAATTTAATGTGAGAAATAAATAAAACGCAAATAATTTATGACAAAAATGTTAAATTGTGTATAACAAAGTTAATATCGTATTCTTTTCTTTCATATTATCCCAATGGTCGAAGCTCCTAATAGAAAGAATAAAGATTATATTTAGAGCGAAGTTAAATATAAATAGATGTTATTTTTCCCTCCTTTCAATCAAATGCCAACCTTTCCTATAGAAGTTGAAAAACATGATTTCACCATATTTGTCATAATATTCACATAATACCCGTATGTAAAGGATAGGTTACGAAGTTTACGTTTTAAATTCATAAATTTGAAACAAATTTAACTTTATACATTAAAACGTAAACTGTGTAGCATATTCTTTACACAAGGAAACGAAACAATCATTAAATACCGGATTTAAAGTGTACTGTGAATAACCCATTATTTCAATGAACTAGACATTAAAAATACTCAAATGTTTAAGCAGCTGTGCGACACTTATCGTTACCGTAATCCATCTTGTTAAACGATTTTCACAGGCACTTTGGAAAACTTAAGGCAAAAGAGCTGTAGCCTACTATTCTGTATTAACAGCACGGCAGGCCCGAGAGATGTTTTTATAAGATAATTTCAATTGCCTTCACACCAATTTTTGGAGTTCTTGCAGTAGTATTTCTATCCTCTTAAATCATGTCCCGTACAAGACCAATACTCTTTTCGGCAACCGTCGTTTTTTGCTTAGGACCTCAAAACATGTCATTGGCAGGAAAGTCGACTACATTGAAATTAATCGTAACACAGCCTTATGGTAGCAAAAGAACATGATTTATCATCAAGCACTCAATTGATTTCCTCAAAGCATTCTTGAAACTGTAAAAAAATCACAGCTCGATAATACTCTTTGTTCAACTCCAAGATTCTGTCTACAAACAATTATTTTAAGCCTTTTGTATTCTTTGTATATTCAATAATGACTAGTAGACAAGTTTTGTGTGCTACAAAATATGAAATTATGACATCTGTTACAATAATAAATCCATAAATGAAATATTGACGTAACGATTTAATTAAGTACTTATGGGAATTACGTGCTTTACAGCGAATTGGAAACTTTCTACAAATTGAAGTGCGATAGGTAGCAATTCGTTAACGAGAACAAAAAAAAAACAGCGATACGCGAACAAAATTATTCGACGTAGTGAACGCGTTTCAGAAATCCAAGCTTCCGCCTCCTTTACCCTTCCTTCCTTTTCGTTGCTGTACGAGCACATAACTAGGAACTAGGTTCCGGAAACGCTTGCTGGGCTATTAACTTCCGATTGTCTGCCACAATAATGGCATCGGCCGCTCCTAACTTGCTGCAATAAGCTCCCAGATGTAACAATATGAAAGCCTTCCGACAACGTCGACAAAACCAAATCAATTTAGGAACGCTCTTTTCCACTCCAACATACAGCGATAGCAAAGTAACACTTATTATTAAACTCTTCTCGGACGTAGAAACAGAGATTTTATTCTAGTGTTTTATAAAACACCGAAATCAAATACTATAGCGTAGTGATACGTCTTGCTTTTAATATTTTTGGCGACATACTTGGGCTGCACGTTTTAATAGTATGTATTCCTATTAAGAAATTACGATTAACATAAGTACATGTATCTTATATTTACCCATGATATTTATTATATCTTTATTCGTTTACAGTATCGTCTATGTTTAATTAATAACATTTAACAATTTGTTCTAATAGATTTATTTATATATTGAAAAGTTTAGTGTAAATTACTGCATTTTAGAACAATGACAAAATTTTAAATTATCAAGCAATTACGAAAAACTATTTGCAACGTTAATATTTGTATCCTATATACGTGGGTTGTCAACTAAATTACACATTATTTTTTAGAAAATAATAGCTGCCGTAGTACCTATCTAGGATACAAATATTAATTAATGTGGTAGGGTCGCTTTACCTTTTTGTGTATTCACTTAGCCACATCGTATTTTGCAATTATAAAACTAATTACAGAGTAATACCTTATTGACTTTAGTAAATGCACATTTATGCTAGTAATTAATAACGTTATGAAACTTTCACTAATTACTTTCGGAACTAATTCTACGTTAAACTAAAGACGTCGATATTTAGACGCTTGATTATGACCCTGAATGTGCGAATTATGGTACTGATAGGACAATATCGAAGATATAGAAAATTGGATTTATTGATATACAGGAGGTCGTGCGCAATAGAAAATTGAGAAATTAAAAAAGAGAGGACGTACAAACTATGTTATTAATGAGCATTAACACAAACAATAGTTGTGATATAGTTGGTCCAACGTATAAGCTTTCAAAATTAATTTTGAAGTAACATATAAAATGCTTTCTGTCATTTTTAATAGCTTCTGCTTAATCGTTTCAATTGCATCTGAATTAACTTTATATGACTAGCAGAAGAGCATAATATTTAACAGATATATGGATAATCATGGGATGTACGTTTCCAAGGATTGGCGTTGACAAATTCTCGATTAGTACTATTTAGTGTTTGTGGCTTTTCTACATTTCTTCGCTGTTACTGCTTTGAATATTGAAGAATTTGTATCATTTTCTCATTTCAATTTAGTGTTAGTTTAGTTCATATTATCTCATCATTCATTTTGACGATCGAATGTTCTTTAATCAGTTCATTTCAATTTTCCCCACAAGTACCCTCATTATGTAAAACAATAAATCTAAATGTTTACATTTTAATGCGAAGGTTTAGAATTTTCGAAGTCAAATCCAGATTAAAATGGCAACTAATCTCTAATTAAATTAGCCCGACTAGTAATTAGTGAGCTTGAATAGAAAGTACAAACTTTTTGACAAAAAATTGTATTATTTTCATCATACTCTTCTTGTAAATTATTACATTCAGTCCACCAATATTCAAGTCCTTTTATTTCTTCAAAAAAGTAAGCTTTAAGTAAGTTTTTGGAAATATGTGTTGCATTCAGTGATTACCTCCTTATGTGATTCAAATCTCTTACCACCTAACCAAGTCTTCAGGTTGGAAAAATAATAAAATTCAGAGGGCCCAAATCTGGCAAATAAGTTGGATGCGAAATGTGAACACATACATATATTATCCTAAAGAATTCTTCTTTAAGGGCAGCCTTTGCATTATATTGCGTCGTGCAGTTGATCTAAAAGGGGAGCATAGTATTTGCTGTTACAGTTTTACATTTTTGTAAGTAATCAATAGGAAGAAGTCTACTATAATCCTAAATGGCAGTAGCCATAACTTTTCCCATCGAGTGTATAGTCATTGCCTTCTCTAGAACACTTGTGCCTGCTTTGAACTATTGTTTTGAGCACTGCTTTATTTTGGGTATATAATAATGTATGAAGTTGGAACTGCCAATGTTCGTTCAGCAGCGCGTTTCAAAGAAATGTAACCAGTTTAGTAAAGTAATAAATGCTAACGAACACATACTCTTTTAAGCAGCGTTTTCAATAAACAGGTGCTCAAAGTAGATAAGATCCGTTAAATATTTGCAGGTATGTTTCAATAGTTTCTTTATGTAACCGTGTACGCCATGAAGAATAATTGTTCTTATATGTAGAGAACGATTCTTAAATAATAAATTTATTTTAATCTTTTAAAGTCTGTATTTTTCATAAACACAGGCTGATAGTTCAGTGATTAGTTATTCTTTTCACGGCGAGATCTCCAGTTCTAAATCGCCTGTCTGCTATGCGAAAAGGTATTTCGTGATTGTCCCCTCCCGTTTAAGCGAATGCTATCAGTGAAACATCTTAGGTCGCATCCGAGCGCAGATTTGATAATAACACATATTCTGCCAATGCCCCCTGTAATTGACATTAAGCTTTTAAGGGATGTAAACCCATGAATTACTATTATAATTATCAACAATAAGAACTTAATCATTGATAGTCCATCATTTCCATGTTTTAAAGTATGCTGAAAACAATTCATTTGTTGTTGCCACCTTACAATCGGAATGAACGCAAATGTTGATAATTATGTTTTGAAGGGTTGTCAACTTGAGAACAAATAATATTTTTTATTTTCTGCCCTCTTTCGAGAGGTTCATTAATTATTGATCCGCGATGTAGATCTCAACACCTTGGCTTGTCGTATGCCACAATTTGGCGTACTTTACGTAAGGACCTTGGTTTAAAAGCATACAAAATTCAACTCGTTCAAGAACTGAAAACGGGCGACCTTTCGAATCCTCACCGTTTCACTCTTTGGGCTCTTACAAAGCTTGTAAAAGATCCATTGCCATTGACCAAAATATTGTTCAGCGATGAGGCCCATTTCTGATTTAATGCCTACGTCAGTAAGCACAATTGCCGTATTTGGAAAGAAGATCAACCCGAAGAGATTCAACAGCTGCCATTGTATCCAGACAAAACCACAGTATGGTGTGGTTTATGGGCAAGTGGAATCATCGGTCCATATTTCTTCAAAAATGAAAACGGCCGCAACGTAACTGTGAATGATGTCCGTTATCGCTTCATGATAACAGAATATTTGCTGCCTGAAATTGAAGCCCGCGATCTCGGCGATATTTGGTTCTATTTGCCACACAGCCCGTGAAAGCATGGCTTTATTACGAGAACAATTTGGTGACCATTTAATTTCACGTAATGGACCTGTGCAATGGCCGCAGAGATCATGCGATATCACACCCTTAGACTTTTTCCTTTTGGGCTACGTAATGTCCAAAGGCTAAATGGGTAAGCCAGCTACGATGGAGCAATTGAAAGCCAACGTTACTCGCGTTATTCACCAAATACCACTTGAAATGCTCGAACGCGTCATTGAAAATGGACTATGTTAGCGCAGTTACCACCAACATTTGAAGGAAATAATTTAGAAAAAAATAAATGTCAAGAATGGTTCTTGTGTATGATAATAAAGAATACCTGATAAAATGGCCGTTTTTATTTTTTTTTATTTCTGAAGGAAGGATCTCTAAATGAAAAACCCCTTATATTTGAGATGAGAATGTTATCAAAAGTCAACAGCTACAATATTTCAGGCAACGGATATTGTGTAAACTAGTGTAATTTTACATAAATAGTCCATTTTATTTTTAACAATTGACAATTAATACTGTAAATTGTATTTTGTATAAATATCGTTTTAGAGAAGAAATCACTACAATTTATCGTTATATGTAAAACTTTAGGGATGTGAAGGAGCATAATAATATATTGGGTCTGGGAAAAAGTTCGTGGCGTTTTTTCAGTAAAATTCAACTGGTCCCCGCATGGCGCGTGGACGAATTCATTTAAACCGAATATGCTCCATTATTATCGACAATGTTTCGCCATTTTTTTGGTAGATCCATGATCCCATCGGTGAAAAACTTCTGTGGTTTCTGGTCGAAAAACTAATCAAGTAGTTTTCACAGGCTTCTTTTCTAAACCAACTTAATTCCATTGAGAGAGTTCTGCAGAGATCGAAACAGATGATAGAGGGTGCTATATCCGGACTGTAAGGTGGGTGCATCAAAACTTCCCAACCAAACTCTCTCAATTTTTGACGGGTCATCAAAGAAGTGTGTGGTCGGGCGTTGTCATGATGGAAGACAACACCTTTCCTATTAATCAATTCGGGCCGTTTTCTTTCAATCGCCTGGCGTAATCTCTCTAGGTGTGCACAGTAGAGTTGAGAATCAATCGTCTGACCAGTTGGAAGTAGCTCGTAGTGGACGATCCCCTGCCAGTCCCACCATACACACAGCATCACTTTTTTTGGCGTCAATGTTGGCTTAGCGAACGCTTGTGACGGCTCACCATCCTTTATCCACGATCTTTTACGCTTCCGATTGGTTTATCGTACGTAATCCATTTTTCATCTCCGGTTATTAAACGTTTCAGAAACGGCTCGATTTCATTCCGTTTCAGCAGCGCATCGCAGATGTTAAATTCCCGGTCCATCATGTTTTTCATTTGCTCACAGCTCATGAAAACCCATACGTCAAGCTTTTTTTTGTAACCAGTTTTGTGTAAATGGTTTCAAAACAGTTTTGTGGTCAATGCCTAGCTCCATGCCAATATCGACACTGCTGATATGCTTATCTTGTTGGACTTTTTCCAAAGAATTTCATCAGATTTTTCAGTGATTGGACGACCGGAGCAATTGAAAGCCATCTTTCACATTGAAATTTCCAAATACCACTTGAAATGCGAGCGAACCATTTCCGCGCAACAGATTTCGATGTACCTTCACCGTACACATTTGCACAAATTTTATCAAAAATAAATGTCTGAAGCGTTCTTCCCCTTATCATAATAATATTGCAGAATATAGCGAAATTTTCATTATTCTTCTCCATTTCTGAAGGAAGGATTTCAAGTGCGAATAACTTTCCAACCACTGCACCGATTACAATGTTTCACGCTCAACGGAACGTTCGGAAGGTCATCTAAAAAACGAGCCCTCGGTGGTTCGCTGTGACTTGTTTGTTCTTGTATAAATATCGTTTTAGCAACCAATCACCAATTTATCGTTAAATGCAAAACTTTTTGAAGGAGCATAATATATATTGTTATATTACATTATTATGATTATGATTATTATATATGTTACAACATATACCAATTTCCACAAAATTTTTGTACCCATAGTGTTTAACCTACCAGTAATTCAATACCATATGCTTCGCGTAGTTAATATCTTTTGATACACGTACGTTTAAAATTAAATCGATTGTTTGTATTCATGTGCTGCGATATTGAAATAACGGGCGCGCACACACATACACACCCTTATCAGAAAGCCTATATTTATCGCTTTCGCAATGATATTTCATCCATAAGCGCAAGTATTCTGTGTTCTTATGATTGTTATTGTTCAATAATGAAGCGCGTCAACGGATGTTATATTTCAGCGGTTTGAAAATAGCGGAAGCGCTTAGGTTTAGTGCTGTTGTACGTTGACATGAAAACTAATAATAGAACATTAGGTGTATATGTGATGTTCGTACACTGTTTATTCGTAGGAATGCATGGTGTGAAATGAAATGAATTTTCTAATAATTATTCAGTCAAACTAACCGTTAGTTTCAATTTTTCAGTGGGTGCAGTAGTATAAATTGTTATACGTAAAATTAAATGTAAATGTACAGTAAACTACTAAGTTCCCAAGTAGTTCCTATTTGTTATTAGAAAAAATGAAAAATGCATTATACGTATTCTACTAACCAAAATCGCACATTGTTCAGCTTCAGAAAAATAAAGCTAACAAACTTAAAATTCCAGTTAACTATTAACTATGCTAAATATCAGGTTATCATAAATACAAACAACTGTATTCTAATCTACAATATAATATATTCACCTGCTATAATACACTCACCCATAACGCAACACTATACATAATATGCTTTGGTTGTAAGATTTAGTTACGCGTTGCGATGCTTTATAGATGTCTTGCCAATACTATCGTAATTATCGCATTTCACCATAATTTAGGACCCAAAACGATAATCTATAGTAGGATTACCATAATTTTAAATTGAAAATTTGAAAATATAAATACGAGGGTAGCCGTTTATATTTCGGGAACAGGCAACACTGTTAGCGTTGCCTCCGATCTGATGATTGCACCGTGAAGTTTGTCATTTCTATTGTTGACAGTACCTTGAAAATTTTATGTCAGCGAAAAAATGGAATTAACTCGCTCACATTTTCGTGCAATTATTTTACATAACTTTCGGCGTGGATTATATCAAGAAGAATGCATTGATGAGCTGAATTCTTTATATAGTGATGAAGCACCATCGAAAACTACTGTATATCGTTGGTATAGTGCATTCAAACTTGGACGGCGTTGTTTCGACGATGAATTTCATGAAGTTCACACACACAAATGTTGTTGTGTCGGAAAACATTAATGCAGTGTGTGAATTGATAATGCAAGACCGTCATGTGACACACCGTGAGATCGAGGCATCTCTAGGTATTAGTAACACCAACGTGTATAAGATCCTGCATGAACATTTAGCCGTTAAGAAGCCATGTTCACGTTGGGTACTACATAATTCGACAACCGCTCAAAAAAGGACTGGCGTCGATTGGTGCCAAGAAATGCACAAAAAATACAATGGCAGTGCTTCAAAGAACATTTACAAAGTCGTCACAGGTGATAAATCTTGGATCTATACATATGAGCCCGATAGTAAACAGCAGTCGACTGTGTGGGTATTCCAATATTAGCCGAAACCAACAAAAGTTGTTCCCACTCGAAGCACATCAAAACAAGTGGTCGCCTGTTTTTTTCGGAAAAACCGGTTACGTTGCAACCGTGCCTTTAGAGAGTTGTAGAACAGTCAATTCCTAATGGTACACAGCTATTTGTTTGCCAAAAGTTTTTGAGTTTTCAAACAATTGAATATTTGACCGGACAAAACATTGAATTGATGAGCCATCCACCGTATAGCCCTGATAGAGCACCCTGTGATTTCTTTTCGTTCTCACGTGTGAAGAATAAACTTCGTGGTCAACGGTTTTCTACGCTGCAAGAGGCAGTTGAGGCATCCAGAACTCATATTTTGGAGATACCGCCTTCACAGTGGCAGCAATGCTTTTCGGATTGGTCTAAATCAGGTTTGGTCAACCTTTGACATGTGGGCCAAACTGTAATGTGAAAATATGTTCGCGGGCCGTGTTTAAAAGTAGTGCATTTTAGAGCAGTGTTTTAAAGTAGTTTTCGTAACTTTTAGGGATAGATCTCAGACATGAAATAATACGACAATGTCTCGTGGGCCGAATCAAATCTCACAACGGGCCGGGTCCGGATCGCGGGCCGGTTTGTTGCCCACATATATTTCAGCATTTTCATTTAATATTTAAATTGTTATTTATCTGTTAAATAATTTTATTGAAAAGTATTTTATATTCTTCTATATTAAAAAATAAATTTAGTTTCTCACGTTTTATTTTGGAATAAAATTACTAGGTATGAAAGTATTCTCGATTGTCAAAAATATGCCAACAACCACTAAATACACACTGTTTGTATCTTGCGGTTGTGCAGTAAAAAAAAGGTAAATAAACCTCCTTACTGCATTTATGTTCGTTTTCTCTATACGCATTTTGACAACTAAGTAGCCATCATCAGCAGATAATTAATCACAGTGTCACATAGGATAATATTGTGTGATATTATTCTGTGAGAGTTTTGCCTCGGATGCACACTGATTAATTATCTGCTGATGATGACAACTTAGTCCCCTGTCGAAATACGAACATTAATGTGGTAAAGTGATTTATTTACTCTTACTCTTTGTGTACATCGCTGTATATGGCAATGTAATAACCTTTTGTGAATGTAACACCCCGTTAAATTTCAAATCATTTATAGACCCATTTGAATTTCTTAAACACATAATTTGCATATGATTTAAGTTCTGTCGCTACGGTCCTGCCATGTTGAATGTGAATGTTGATAGCCTAGTTTATGTAATTAATTCATTAAGCCATTTATTCGTAGTCTTTGTGATTTGCTAGCGCCCTCTCGATATTAATAACTTACGTCTGGTTATTATAAGTGTAAAGTAATAGTGATTCGTTTCTTTGATACTATTTTCTTTTACCTTCGATGATTTCGATGGTATAGGCTTCAGGTTTAATGGTTTTGAATATATTCCTTTTGATTTTTATAATTAACTGTGTTTTAAGAAAGAATGAGACTGTACTTGTTTCTGTTACGTTCATGTGACCGGATATATGTACGTAATCGACGTTGTTTTTTTTCTCGACTCTATGATAAGTTTCTAGAACATTCAATTCTTATTTCTATGCGAGTCGTCATCGTGTGTAAACCTGTCGATTAGCCGCCTGTGTTTTATGGTGGAATAACTTACGTACTGCAAGTAAACGTCTTTTCTGCAACTATTGTGGATTATATAACGTGTAAATTTTAATTCGTTTAATATTATTTTGGGAATTTTATGAGAATTTATTCGACGAAATTCACAAGGCACGTGTAGACATCACCACTATTTTATTTTGCTACACCAACTGCATAAAAAATTTCCTTTAAGGACTCTCCGCGATCATTGAGGTAGTAGTATTAATTATTGCTATTTTATTTTATCATTTGCTGTCGTTTTCCTGTGGAATTTCAGGGTCTTTTCGACCGCTGAGATTTTTTGCAATTCTCTCAATTATCGTAGAGACATTTTAAATACTACACCAAGTAGCAGGTGGTTTTCAGTAGCTGTCTTGGTATGACTGGACTACGAATTAATTGAAAATCCTCCTGTATCCATCATGATGAGGCAGCATAGTCGTGAGGTCACTTTATTAATTAGTTAAAGAGTAGCTAAGGTAATCAAATCTTAATTGGTATATTATTTTGTCGATTAGTGGAGATCATTGATACTGGAGGGAGATGGTCTTGCACTGATCATGTCTAGTAAATGGCCCTTCAGCCAATAGCGAAGATATTTATGTAAATTTAGTAAGACATAGATTCCATTGTGTAATTCATGTAAACCGCATACACATCAAGTTTAGTCTCATGAGAGATCTATATACTAATTATATTAATTTTACTAAAGATTTATATATTAACTAGATTAATATTACTGGAGATCTATATACTCATTTAAAATCACTGATTACTTGCTATCATTAGAGTAATATTATTGATTAAATATCAACGATTAGATCAATATCATCTATATACTAACATAGTATTACTCATTTTTAAGTTATTGACTACTTGCTAACATTAGAGTAATATTATAATTTAAATAACAACCATTAAATCAATACCACTAAAGATTACATAGTAATATTGCTTATTTAAGTCCTTGATTATGTGCTAGTAGTTAAATTGATATTTCTGAGGACTTATATACCAGGATTGTTCAGCTAGTTCTTGATTATGTGACAGATATTCGATTAGTCCTTGAGTATATGCCAGTAGATTGATATTTCTGAGGACTTACATATATATCAGAATTGTTCAGCTAGTTTTTGCTTATGTGACAGAAATTGAACTGATATTTTTGAGGACTTATATACCAAAATTGTTCAATTAGTCGTTGATTATATGCCATCAATTAGATTGATATTTCTGTAGAAATATTTTTGTTTCCAACGGAATATGCTCAAAAGAAGGAAACATTTAACTTAAGATAGTACAACATAAGTAAGATAATATAGCGGCGATAAAAAAAACTAAGCCAAAATAAAAGTAGAGAAAAGAAAAATAAAGAATTATAGATTTATCGATATACAGAATTTGCTTAATGCTTTCATACTGGATGCCACAAATTTGCAGTGTCATTGAAATTTCATATGTATCGGAGACTTCACCTGGTTTCAATCTTTTGACAGTAAAATAAATTTTGATATTGAAGTTAATTTTATTTAAAAGGAATTGACAATCAATGCTATCGTTTAAATCGCTTAAAATATTTTATTAGTACTTATTCCTAAACATCTAAGAGTGCCATACACGAAGAGTCATAACATTAAGTTGAATAAGCATAAGTCTGTAGTCTGATCCTCTGTCAAGTAAATACCATCAGTGAAGTAACGCATCTTTCGCTGAACAGATTTAATACTATTAATATGCATGGAGTAAATCGGGTACCATACCAAGGAACCACATTCTAAGTTAGATCTTACAAATGTATTAAAAGAATCCTTGAGCAGTCTGTATTTCGAAAATCTGAATTTGGCTTTGGGTTTTAGATACCCGAATCCTTTTTGGTAGTTAGTGTAATGCCCTGTATTTCGTATTGGTTCTCTATTATTGTTATATTAAAGGAAATTTGTTTGAACATGGCATCGGTTTTTATACCAATTATTAATGCCAGTACGCTCGTACAGAATTACGTACGAGCGTACAGTCTGTTTTGATTTTAATGACGAAAAATCTTCATATCATCAATATACAATAAATTTTCACAGAAAATTGTTTCCAGTATATTATCAATAAAAATGAGAAACAACAATGCTATAAGATTGAGGCTTCGTTGAAAACTAGGTGTCGATATGAAAAACGATGACTTACCATTAATAGTTAACAAGAATTACAAACAAGAATAGTTCAAGATTGAAATCTCAAACAGTGAGCTGAAAAACGACTCAACGACTCAATATATTGTGCGCACTGCTGTATAGTAATTAAATAAGATCTATCAATTGAATAAGTTGCGTATAATATAATAATATAATCTGTAATTGTCAGTCAGGAGGGAACACATTCAATTTCGTTTATGCAGCAATATGTAATGATCAGCTTGATAAAACGCTTTTTGAAAGTAGACGTGAATCACATTCACTTGATTTCACTTGTTAAATATCTGAGATACATACTATGTAAAACTTCTATATAAATAATTTCAAATTTACATGGTCATCTCTCCTGAATGCAAGATAGCACAGAGAAGTCTTCCATATTTCAGAAAATCTGCTATTGTGCTAAACTAGTATAGAAAGGTAATGTAAAGCGGTTTCATTAAAACATATGCAGGTATCCTATAAGATAAAACTGGGAACTTGACGCATGCTCCATAAAAAACTATTTTTGCAGTTATTTAGATATATCACCACTTCACCCTCAGAAATCCATGTTAACTATTGAAATTAAAATCTATGTTGAAGTTATAATTACGACAAATACTACAATCTGCTGTAATATAAGCATTTAAAATAATTTCCAAAAGAGCTGAATACCACCAAAATGGTGGTATTCAGCTCACTCGTTTCATAACTCATGGTACCAGATATTTTGGTGCGACCACGCAATTGTTAATAACTAACCATACCTTTTTTAATACCATTAGAAATAGTACATTTGTTACATAATTATTATAGGCAAATTCAATTTTTGTTTTGCATAGACTTCTAAGTGAGTTAAATCAGTTACTAGTTGGTTTATGTTTTTTTAATACAAAAATAAATATTTTTTATTTTTTGTTATTAATAAATATTCGATAAGGCTAATGTATTGGTATTACACCAACACACTAATATTTAGCAAGAGCTATAGCAGGCAACACGCTTGAATACGCAAACTAGATAATACCCGAACGTTCGAGGAAATGCACGTTTTAGAGCAAGACCACTCGCGATATCCGATAGGTGTATACAACCAGTTAGGATCATTCACCGATCATCATTAATTATACTATCATTGATTTGGGAAAATCGTAATAATCAGTATTAATTAAGAGATATTTGTAGCTAGAGTTTTGAAATTATTTACTCTCAAGTTACTCATTTGTACTTATTTTTAATAAAAGTTAGGAGATATGTTTCTGTCGCCAAAGAATAACTCCAACATATACGTAACAAAATCATTGAAATCCTAAATGCTAATAAGAAGAAAAATTTAAATTAGAAATATTCTCGCAGGATATACTTCTTGTAAGATCAAATAATGTATAATTTTTCATATACATATATTTATATTTATTATGCTTACTTCTTTGTTGCAGAGAGATTTTTAAACGTGCCATACATCACGTAAGTTACAACTTCCTTTTACTATTTACATATATGTATGTACATATGTACGTGTATATGTAGATTACTATATTGAATGGTTTGAGGAACTACAACTGCTTCGGATTAAAAATTTTATGTTTTGATCTTTCAAATAATAATATTTAAATAAATTATTATATTTCGCCTCACCTTTATTTGTTTATAATAATCTTAAAATAAGTATTTGTTAATTATAAACAATTTAATACACGAAATATTGAAGGATTATCAAATTCGAAAATTAAGCAAATAATCTGAAATCATAAATATAAACAAATGTAGTTTACTATGAAATTTTTAAAATCGCAGCAATTTTCCTAAAAATAAATAATTATTATATATATGCGTACATGTGTGTACAAACAAGCATGATAACTTCGTACACTTCACAAATTAAATGCAAAAATCCGAAATGTTTAATATTTTGTTTCATTTATCATTATTTTCTGTGAAATTAATAGATATATTTCCCCATTCTTCCAGTAATACATTCGTCAATGATTCCGTATTAGTTATGTTATAGTTTCTGATATCTTTTTCGAGATATTCCCTCACATTTTGAATCGGATTTAAATTCGGCGACTTAGACAGTGAACATACTTACATTGCAAAATGAGAATTCACTAATTATTCGCTATTATAGTTGTAACGATTACAGAGCAAGTCGTGTAACATATCATTTTAATGTACTTTTTGTAGCCCTAAAGTATAAATGATATTCTTTTAACTGTTCCTTAATTTCGACAGGTGTTTATTGTCACAATACCTTTAATTATATCGCGCTTTTAACTGTTCCTTAATTTCGACAGGTATTTAATGTGATATTATTATAATGCAGAAGTTGAATACACAAGAAGTGGAGTAGGTATCGAGCTTTGCGTAATATATCACGTTTATCCCTAGTCAATCTTTGTTCCACCGATTCCTTTTGAAAAGAAAGATTTTCTTTTAAAGTAGAACACAACCTAATCAACAATCGATATTTTCTAAAAATTACTTTTAGCATCAATGTTAATAATAATAACACGCACTGTCCTAGCCCAGGGACGAACACACGCAAGTATAAATATTCAAAATTGTTTACAATTGATTAATAAACTCTATATACCTACCTATAAAAACAGTTTATATATATATATATATATATAGGGCTTCCAGTACAAACAGGGCTGCTTACCACTCCTTCTATGTCCTATTCCGGCAACATAGCTTATTACATCCATTACGAAAATAATTAATGTAAAAGTTGTAAAAAAACATGTACATATATATGTATATATATATATAAATCAACAACAATCCAATAACAAAATTTCAAAATTACATGCAAAATGAAAATATTTTAAAATACAGCAGAATTTCCTTTATTGTCATTGCAAGAATACACAAAGAAGTGGTAGAAGATCGTTTTAACCAATTCCTTTTCGGCAATTAGACAGTTACTAAGTCTTTGCGTAAATATATACGTTTCAATGTGCACATGTTTATGGTAACCTATACTTAGCAATTTAAAAAGTTCTGGCATACAGATGGCCTGTTGTGCATATCGTGAATGCTAATTTAATAAAATTTTAAAAAATTTTTATTGACAAATTATTTAAGAGCCTGCTGTTTTTTTTCTTTTTTTTCACTATATTTTTCTAATTTTCTATAATTTTGTTTAACTTTTCGCATATCCAGAACTTTTCGTATACAGTACTGAAAATGTATCATGAATTCTCTACTTTATTAATATTTTCCTTTATTGTAAGAGATTTTGATAAACCGTAGGTTTTTGACATATAATTGATCTGAAACTATTTCTATCTACAATGTCTTGTGTATTTCTTACATTTTCTAAATCCATATTTTTTTTAAATCACTGAAAATATCACACCCAACCATTAACAATAATTTGTTGCCAGCAACGTAGTTCGGCGATTGTTCAAAAATTACTTTTAGTACATCAATGTTAATAATAAAAATACTCCTGTTAAAACTTAAAACATATTATTTGCACTGTCATGAGATATATATCATTTTTTAATTTATCCTATTAATAATGCTTTCTGAGCATTAAAAAATTCAAAAATCTCACAAATAAAGTTAGAATATATTTTTGATACATGTTCATAATATTAATAATTTCAACATTTTGATATTTAAAAGGTAAAATATTCGATTAAAAACGAAGCTTATAAGAATGTATAAGTTGTTGATCAAGGACATATCTTTTACGTAAAATAAAAAACGATGACATAATTTATAAAGAAATACATGTATTTATATTTCCTTCGTTTACATGAATGGTAAAATCGATTAAAAACGAAGCTTTTTTAAGTTGTTGATCACATAAAAAAACTGAAATACGGCATTTATATTTCCTTCGTCATTGTCCGAATAACATCCACAGTTTCGATATTTCCTATATTTCCTATTTTATCATACAACTACTTCCATGTATATATGTTGATATATTACTCAAGATCATCTGCATTACTTAAGCACTGATGATGCTTTAGTGGCTTTTGGTCTAATATCTACTAAATGATATTAGTCTAAGAGAACTGCATTCGTTCGTTGAATATAAGTATTGATGTTATCACGTGTTATCATTGTATGGACATTAAAATTTTTAATGCAAGTCATTAATAATGTTAATGAATATTATGTACTATATGAAACCGACTACTTAAGACCCCGGCGATAATTAATGTAGTGTATGTTACGGTTATTATTTATTTAATATATGAGTGGTCTTCATAGCTTTTTCCGAAATATACATATATGTACACCGTGCGCTCAGTTTTCGACAATTTATTAAATCAAAATTTGGATTATAAAATTAGTATTCAAAGGAGCTCGTCTTTCATAATCATGGTCGTCGTTGACCTACTACATGATTTGCGATTCCATACGTTTACAACAATATATAAAATTAAACTTTGAAAAACTCATCAATTATTATTCAAAACAAAGGTTTTAATTTCTTATTATTGTATTTAAAACAAAATAATGGATAACACTAAACACATTAGGTGTTACACATAGCAACCATGTGTCCAATAAGGCTCGTCCACAACTAGATGCTTAATAAAAATTTAAAATGAGATTTTTATTTGAAACGCGCTATTGAAGTAAATCTAGGAACGTACGAAGCTTCATAACCATTGTGAGCCTATTTAGCCTCATATATCTTTAATTAAAATACTTGAATTTAAATCGATAAAGTCCAAACCAGAAATAAATTTTAAAAATTAAAAATTAAAATTAAAAACATTACATCCATGTATAAAAAGTGTAATGTTTTCTAAAACTTATGTTGTAAATTGTATACAATAATTTACCACAGTATATTACGTGTTACTTTGATATCGCATCACAATTTTTGTACATTTGAATGTCGTTATATAATACATGTTTATATTTACATAAACG